>VWYN01008760.1:69551-83404 GCA_013400075.1 Hippolais icterina | reverse complement strand
ACCTTTTTTTTTTTTTTTTTTTTTTTTTTTTTTTTTTTTTTTTAATTCTAGTAGAATGAAGCAAAAATGGGAACTCACAGTAAAAGGGAAGTATTTTTTCACAGAAGGACTTGAAACAAACAATAGCCAAACCTCTTCTTTGATCAGGAGGAAAATATAGCTCTTCATGGGATACTGTAGTAATGAAGTAAATGAACTCTAATGAAGTGAAATTTAATAAATCCTACTCTTTGTAGAATAACACCAAGATGGAAAATATATAGACATACTGAATTAAATGTTAGCCTTGTTACACTCCCAAGAAAAACTCATTGATAAATAGTTTCCAGAGTCAGAGGTTTGGTTCTTTTTTCTGCTGTGTTCTTTTATGCATCCCTCTCTCCTCATCTCCATCTCTGACATTGCACTCCTCCACTCAGTCCTCTGCTGTGTACTCTTTTGCCTCCCTTTCAAGGAGTCCCCTGCCAAAGCCTTTTTATTGTGATAACCTTTAGTTTGTGCAGATATTTCTCACAGAAACTACTTTTTCTTCTCTCTAACAAAAAGACATTTATTTGTTTTTTCTAAAATGAAAAATACATGCAAGAAAATTAAGGAAGATCCTGAGAGCCGTTCCCACCTGAATGAATCATTGAGTCTGTACCTCAAAACTAAAGAAGTCAAGGACAAGTTTCTGGCCCAGAGGTTATGACAGTGGCTCACATTCACTGCTGCTTGGAGATCTCAAACTTGCAAAATTGTCTTGGAGTTAGTTCATTGCCTTGATCCAAGGCTGAGTCAAAAGAGAGTTACCAATTTGGTTGTTTTAGTTCTTCCACTTTATTTTTGATTTATTTCATGGTAAAGATGGACCCTGTGGCTTTTATTCAAGTCAAATGTTGAGGATGAGGAATCACTGAATGGGTAAGTTTGGAAGGAACATTTTCTGGTTCAACCTCCTGCTCAAGCAGTCATTCTAGAGTGAAGAATATAGTGGATATTTAAAATATAGATCGTACAGATGAACATCACTTGGTTACAATACTTACCACTGGTTATCATAGTAAGTCTTAAAACACCTCCCTCTCCATATATCACCAACATACAGTTATTTCTGCTTTTAGGCAGCTGTTTAGGGCTGTGGATATAAGTGCTATGTAGCTATGTATGCAAATAGTTCTAGGAAAAAAAATTAAGTTTATTCAAGTATTTGGCTCATTTTTTTGTTTGAATGTTCACAAAAATGTTGGGCTTCAAAGATGGAAGAAAAAAAAATTCTCAGCCACAAAATTTTGGTGGAAAATAAATGTTGTACTTTTTATACAACATTAATGATATCAGAGGAAACTTTTACTTTAGAGCATTGCAGAGCTTGTTACAACTAGTCTGTGTCTTTATTTCTCAATTAGCCTATTTTTCTCTTCTTACTCTCTGCTCCACCCACATTTTCTCCCTAGAACAACCATAAAATTGCATTTACAGCTGATTTGTAATGCTCAGAAATGCAATTTAGATTCCGTGAGTGAGCCTGTCTCCTAAAAAGAGAGGTGTCTCACTGTTTCTTCTTTTACCTGGAATGCATCTAACCCTTCTCCTCCAGAACAGTAAGCATGATAAATGTGTCAAAAACATTCACATCAAAACCATGTGATAGGAGTTGTTATTTTGACTTTTGTTGACACCTCCTGTTCTCTTTCATCCAGATGTTTCCATAAAGTAGCTTAATTCTTTTTTTTTTTTCTTTTTTTTTTTTTTTCCCTCTGATAAGAGAAACAGGCAAATCTGTTGCTAGTGAAACTGAAAGTCTTTCCTTCCTCTATTACTCTATGTGCAGGTACTTTTACGCAGGTGAACATTTTTTTACTGGAACTATCTTTAAGATGTAGGAAGCTTTGATTCACAATGAACCAGTTTTTCAGTTCATGAAAACTCTTATGTGCATTTGCAGATATTTAGCTTGAACAGATTGCTCCCTGCAAAGAAAGTTCAGATTATCACAAGATAAAAAAATCAGCGTTTTGTAGGCCAATAGGTGCATTTTTATGGTCTCTAAGTCAGAGTGCTAAAGGTGTCTAGACACCTAAATTCTCTTGAAGTAACTGGCTTTTAAATATTTGGAAAGGGTTTTTCTAGTGATTTTTAAACTTAAAAGTTCAAAACAATAGCAGTTATCCAAGGCTCTGTGCCTTGTGAAACATCCAGCCATGACTTGGAAACTCAGGATTCTGCTAAAAAGTACTGAAGAAAGATATACCATCCTTGGAAATTTTCAAGGCCAGGTTGGATGGAGCTTGAAGCAATCTGGTCTAGTGGAAAGGTCTGGGGGGATGGATGTAGAGTGGTCTTTAAAGTCCCTTCCAACCCAAGCCGTTCTATGAGGGTTCAAAGCAAGTTACTGTGGCCACTGGTAATAAGATGCCTAAAATAGACACAATGAATGCCCAGAACAGGAGTTAGATCTGCACTTAAGGACAGGCAACTAGCCAGGCATCTAATTGTGGAGTTGAAAATAAAGTTTATTTTAATTCAGCTTTTTCTAACATGAGCCTTTCCTAAAGTCAAAGTGCCACACTGCACACCTGGACTGCCCTTAGGTCTAGTAAATTAAGCACACATGAGGAAGCTTCTTTAGAAATTGAACTTGTTTCAGTCCCTGCTTGTACCTAATCTGAAAAAAAGCCTGGAATCTTCTGATCTTTCTTTCAGTGAAGTGTCCTGTTTATGAAGATAATCCAATGGGATGTATCCACCTCTCTTCTCCCTGTCCTCCACATTCATGTTGTCTGTGAAATAATGTGTCCTAAAATCTATCTTGTAAATATTTTCTGAGTCTTAAGACCAGAAAGGTCTTTTAACAACCTTGTTAAACCAGAATATTTTACCCAGTGTTTCCTGAGTTAAAACTAATGCCCTAAATTAGAGTATTTACACTTTGAAGGAAAGAGGCTCGATTTAAGGACTGGCATGAATGGTAAATCCACCACATCCATTGGCAAAGCTGTTCCTGTCATATAATTGCCCTCACTGTTAAAAAAATTACATCTCACTTCCTGTTTGATTTTTCCAGTACTACTTCAATTGTTTCAGACAGAAGTTTCTTAGCTTCTAGGTTCTGTCCACAACAGGAAACAGAAGTGCCAAAATACCATTAAAAGAATATTTTTGTCTTGTTTTTCCTCCCTCAGAAGGAGGAAGGAATTAAACCAGTGAAAAAGAAACTAGAGATTTGCTTGGTCTGAACATTTCTTCACCACTAATCAGAGTCTGTAGAGGCTTTATTTAAGCTAAACTCTGGTTATCAAATCTGTCTCTGCAGTTTTTCTCCCAAGTTTCTGAATCAAAGATATCTACTAGATAAAGGAGCTCATCCCATCTGGATCACTGAGACTGGGATTCAAATTACATTAACAACTCTGTAAACTCTAGTGTGCTTTTCTACTGCTGCTGAAATATTTGGCAAGTCTCAGAAGGCTGGGATGAATCAGAATTCCAGCACTCCTTAGTTTGGGTCTTTCTGATGTACCTTGCAGTTTTACAGTGTTTAGCTGTGAATTCACCGACATTCTTCCCATGGGATTGCGGGAAAGATAGTTCTGCTCTAGGCATATTTTTCTGTGGTTTCTGACTTTCTGTCTGTGTTTCTGTACAGCAGCTGGCGGGAAAATATGCAGCGAGGACACTTAGTGCACCCAGACAGAGTGAAGCATGTGTTTACATCTCTTCCTGAGCCAGGGTCAGAGCAGAGGTACTGGATCAAATTGTTTGCTTTATACTGACTCCTTAACATCAGGATCTGACTTTAGCTTCTCTTCCAAGATTTTTTTTTATGTCAGCTTAGATTCGAGGTTAAAAATCTGGTCACATATAACATCAGGCACAATATTTGGATTGTTACATGAAAATTCTTGAGGTTTCTTTTGAGCTTCTTTCCTCATTCTTTTCCTTTTAATGTGCTGCTTTAATAGCAGGATGAATGTATGTTATGTATTTCAGTTTACACATGGTTCTGCCATTAAGCATCTGGATTTGAAGCAGTTTCTTCCCTGAGGAATTTCAATAAAAGCTTTGCCCCAGTTTCAGGATCCAGGTTGCTACGGGTTAGCCATGTGCCACAGCAATATTAGCTCAGAGAACACTGAAGCTGTTTGCACAGCAAATGCAGCTCTCCTGACAGTCATAATGAGAGAAATCAGCTTGCATTTCTTTAATGGCAAAGCCTCCCTGTGTATTAATTTGGTTCTACATGACTATACATCTTGTCAGAGCAGCCCGACAAATGTGAAAACATAGACTAAGAAAATTGTCAGTAAAGTAATTTATGACCTTTTTTTCTATGTTGCATGGCTTTATTTCTGTTTAAGAGGATGGGAAGGCTCCCTGGAAAGGAATACGTTTATAAAATAACTTCTTGGCAATGTCAGTTCTAAAATAAACTCAGATTTCCAGTGCCTTTTACAAAATATAATCTAGTACTCATATTAATGCATAGACTTTGATTCCTGGGCCAAATACCTGTTTGCATTTTTGATTTAGATTCATTGAATGACAGAGCTGGGATGTGGACTGTGAGGGAATGTGCTCCTTGTAGTAATTTGAAAAGAAATTTTAAATTAATCTATAAATGTTGTGATAGCCTAGTACAGCAAAGAAAGGCACAGTCAGCTGGACATTGAAATTATGATAATATCAAATGGGAATAAAAAATAGAATTTGGACTGGAATCTGACATTCCAGCTGAGATTAGTCTAAACTACTGAATCAGTGTCATTTGCCAAGAATTAGTTTATGTCCTTTCATTTCATTCTCCAAGATCAAACTAATTCTTTTATCTAAGTTATGCCATACTGAAAAGTTACGAATTTCTTTCTGGTTTTTCAAAAACATGTGAGAATAAATTATTTTGTCTAATCTGGGAATCTCTGGGTAATATTATAGAATATGTTCTAGAATGTTATGTGTATTAGAATATAGTAGAGTATAATAGAGAATATTAACAGAATATTATAGAGTAGAATGTTATGTATTTGAATGTTAGAGAAAACTATATAGTTGTATAAGTGTATGACATAGGTTGATCTTGGTGATTATAATACTTTTTGGCTTCAAATCCTAACAAATTTAATGTTATTGCTTTAATTTACTTTACATAAGATGTGCTGGAATATATCTTTTGAACAGGCATCTGCATATAGGAAAATATGTAGCAAATGAACTGGCAACTCTGCTGCTGAAGAAAATGCTTTTAATATCTCATTCTTTTGAATAAAGATGATTCATCAGGGTTCGTTTGCAAATCTTGGGGATTAGCAAAGTGATGTTAAAGCAAACAAAAATCCAGAGTGCTAGTGCTCTTCAGCTTGCTGCTTATAAATGTTTCTATTCTGAGGACTGGGTTTTAAAGATGAAAAAAAAAAAAAGACAAATCACAAAACTAAAACTCAAAAAATCCCCTTGGCACTGCAGTTAGGAGTGTAACTTCAAGCTCTGTTGTCAGGTTGAAAACAGACTGTGGAGGGAAAGGTGGGGCTATCCCAGGAGCAGGTGAGCTACACAGACACCTTTTACACCACTGTATTTCTCAGACAGCAGGTCCATATGGCCTGATGGCTCCAGCCAACAGGTTTTCCATATAACTCGTTTCACCAACTGTCAGGCTCATAGCAATCCTAAACCCAAAATATCTATCCAACCTAAAATATCCATTAGTCCCACACAGTCTTCATTTTTAATTTCTGTTTGCCTCGATTTATGCATGAAGCGAAGTGCTTCAAAGGAATGTAACTAAATTATCCATGGTTCCTTGCCTGTGGTTTCTTGCATCAGTAACTTGTGGTATTTCAGATACATCTTAATGTTTCAAAATGACCTCACCTTGAAGGGAAAGATAAATTCTCAGTTTCTGACATTGATTTGGCTTTAAAAACATTAATAAAGCAAATATCAAAAATGCACAGCTAGAGACAGATATTCAAATTAGGAGAGAATCCCTTCCATTCCCTTTTTCTAGTCCTCTGGCCGTGGAAAACCTTATGGTTGCCCTGCAGCTCAGGCTCTGTCAGCAATTCCATAACTGCATTCTGACTGTAAGAGCTCACTTGTGGGAAATTTTCAAGCCATGCTTGTTTGGTTTTCCTCTTCCTGTTTGACTTGTATCTTTAAATAATATGGTTACTTCACAACAGCTTGTTTTTTGACTGGGGCACAGGGCATATTTTTCTAGCAGATAAAAAAAACTTCCCACAATTTGCTTTGTGTTATTTCCCCTTTCGAAGGCAAAGCTGATAAATTCAGGGTAATATGTAATAGATGCCTTCCTGTTTTTACTTATTGCTCTGTCAGGCTTGTCAGCCAGAAATTTATTAGCTAGTTTTGTGGCTGTAATGTTTAAGCAAGAAAGACTAAGCAGTACACTTAGCCTAAAGACCAAATGTGAATAACAGTGCTTATGCTGTATCCTGCTCCACAGACTGGCCTTGGTGAGGTATAGTAGGTTTTTTCCACATCAGTAAGATTTTACCTATAAACCTATCTTAATTTTTAATGTTTCCTCCTTCATTTCTACTCTGTGCTAATCTCACTTTCTGAGCAATTGGAAAGAGTATGGTAGGAATACACGTTGGTTTTAATTTTGTCCACCCAAAAGTGAGTTGACCTGACTAAGCAATTACTAATCTTCTGTAACCAGTGGAGTTGGGAAATCTGCATGAGCTGATGTACTGTATTTATTTATTTATTATGGATAGTATAGGTTATTCTCTGCATCCTCTTGTGTCCTCATTGCATGCAGGGAAACCTGTGCGATCAAATAGCCGCAGTTGGAGTGCCAAAGTTCAAGAAGGTGAATGCCTTGCTTCATGAGCTGCTCATGGAAAGAAGGGAAAATCCATGAACTGAGATGTTGTCTGCCACATTATCCTAGCAGTACTACTGATATTCATACATCCTTCCTCTACCTTTTCCTGCTTATTCTACTGTTCAGTGTCTGATGGATGTATCACCTTCTTCTGTTCAAGACTGACCCACCTGTGGAATCAATGCCACATAGTCTCTGCTGTTCAATAAAAACTTCATTTACCCAAAGTGAACATCTTAGATCTAGTAAAAGGATTGGTGTTTGGCTGTTTGGTTTTCTTGTTTGTTTGTTTATTTATTTATGTAGTTACTTGGAATCCAAGTTCTTTTTTATAGAGGGAAGATATGCATAAATATTTCCCTGGTTGGAAGCTGATGAGATGATGGGTTGGAGACAAGAAAAGAGAGTAGTTTTTGTAGTACACAGGGTACATAGCTGTAAAGAGTGATGGGAGAGCTAAAGGGCACTTCAAATCTCTTCGCAGTGGTGAACCAGTTTCTGAGTACTATACAGGGCACTGACTTCTGAAATTCTTGGGAGGTGACTGAACATGGAAGAAAATCTGTCTTGCTGAGCTGAGTTGTTGGAAATCTTGCAAGTGTGAGAAGCATTTGTGTTGAATTTTTCCCTTTTACCCAAACACAGGGGAAAATACTAGTGTACCCTTGCACTTCACAACAGCAATTGAAATACTTCCTTTTCTGGAGTTTCTGAGTCACTTCAGGCTGCTACAGGCAGTAGGCAGGAGGAAGCACTGGTCCTATAGAGAAGCTGTGCAGAAGCCACTGGTCTACCTCAGATTCTTCCCTGCTAGAGCAATGTCAGTAGTGGCAGAAACCTGGCCAGGGTAATGGTCCTGCCAGCTGTCCCCACACAGTGATGTTTTGGGCACTTCCTGTATTTGGAAAACATCCCGTTTTCTGTGCTACTCAAATAACACCCACTTAGGGCTCCAGAGCTTGCACGTTGCATGTAAATTAACTTTCTTCTACTGATTTTGAAGGCCAGGACTGTGCCCCACTGACACAAGTCGTCAAACATATTTCTTCTTCTTTCCTGCTGACCAACAGAACAGTCATACATTCTGTAAATTGCACAGCACAAAAAAAATTATGTGGCATTTCTGAGACAAAAGGGGATAAAGAGGAATAAATCATAATGCTCACATGGAGTTAAGTCAAAGATCTCTTGTTATTAGTCCCATTACTTAAACACTTGGTGGTAGCAAATGATAAGTAAAAGTCTGAAAAACAGCATGCCCCCAGAGACTTTCTACAGTGATCTTTCTTTGTGTCATCCGAGATCTAATTTTGGACTACATAAACTAGTGGTAGGGTCCAACAACCACAGTAGGAACTGGGCAAAAACATTGCTGGAACATTATTTTGAATCTACAATACGTGTGGATTCCAACAATCCAAATATCTGTCTGCCTATGGCATCACACCATTTTGGAAAAAAAGGCTTTTTCTTTCCATTGCTCCTCTGTGTGAGTGAGTTCACACTGAAGATCACTTCTTGTTGCTGTTCATCAGTTGCTGTTGTTTTGAGCTCAATGAATTTAGGCACTTCATTTCTTCAACTTTGTTGTCTGTGGGTCCCCTCAGTATTAACCCTGAATGAAACATGCAAAATGGGGCAAACATTTATACTCTTTCTAAGAACTTCCTGAAAATTCAGATATTATCATTTGCTTCACCCTTTTCTATAGTTAATGGCTCTTGTGTTCCCTGTGACATTCTTGTACTGAGGAACTGGCCAGGATGCCCCTGCTCCCAGATTTTCTAAGGTAAAGAATCCCAGTTTTGAAAAATAAGCCACTGATGAACCACTTGATAATCCAAACATATATTTGTAGGAAAAAAAGTGACTGTTCCTTTATCCTGGAAAGAGTATGGGTAAATGGAAGCACAGTTTTGCAGTGTTACAGAAGGAACCTCTGCTGTGCCACTATAATAAACTTCAAAGAATGTTAGAATTTATTTTCCATCCCTACACCCAGACACAAAGTCTATACATTCTGTCATTACACACATAAAATGAAAAGGCTTTCCAATCCAAAGCAGAAAAGGGCTTTCCTCCTTGTTCGGCAATTAAGAGGCTCAGTTATGGAAATGTTGTGTGTTCTTCAATTTGAAAAGGACCTAGTTCCTTCTGGTGCCTGATGTTATTAAATTCACATTAAAAGGACACAGCTTAGAGAAACAGTGAAGTCATGCATCTGAATGGAATAGCACCATAATCCATTTCTATCACATGTTGTGTTTTCCAAATTACAGCTCATCATAGTTGTAGATTGAAGGCTGTATTTTTCTATTTAACTAACAGAAAATAACTTGTACCGATCTTCCACCAGCAGTTCATAGATCACCATAAACAGAGAGCTTATCTAGAAGTTTTGAATACTTACTTTTTCAATTCGATGCCCAAGAGAAAAACAGCAAAAGAAAACACTCAGTTTTGGTCTAAATTAAATGTTTCACATGACCCAAACTGTATCATTTCCTTTTTTCCCCCATGTCTTTAGTGACAATATGCCATTTTGAAGTATGAAAACATTTTGTTTTGAAACTATTCACTGCTTTATGCAGAAGCATACAATTTTCCACATTGAACTCTGTATTACAAAGCCATAGAGGAATGAATCAGGATGGTATCAGGGTCCTTCTGAAGAGGCATGGCCCATATATTTCAGGCAATGACCATAAAATAAGCCGGCAAGGTTTTCTGACTTGATAGAAATAAAATATTTCTCATCAAAGAA
Source organism: Hippolais icterina (assembly GCA_013400075.1). Taxonomy (NCBI): domain Eukaryota; kingdom Metazoa; phylum Chordata; class Aves; order Passeriformes; family Sylviidae; genus Hippolais; species Hippolais icterina. The sequence goes on along the minus strand of VWYN01008760.1, from coordinate 73,808 downwards.
TAGGGAAACCTTGGAAGTGCCCCAAAGAATTTGTAAAATCTTGGTCCTTGGAAATTTTTTAACATCAATCTTGAATGAACCCCAAGGAACTATGTTGAATTAAATGTTGACCCTACCTTGAAGTTGGACTAGAGGTCTCATAAAGTTCTTTATAACCTAAAACATCCTATGATTTTGTCCACTGGGCAGGAACAAATAATTTTGACTAATCTCAAGCTGTCTTATTCAGAAAATAAACCTTTCTTAGCTAAGAACATTTCATTTAAAGCTGGTCAGCTACTTCAGCTCGAAGTATAACAAGGGACATTGTAATGAATTTGACTGTTGGTGACAATAGAGCAGAAGATTTATTGTCAGAATTGTTAGGATTGATTTTGCTACTCTAATATTCCCTTTGTCACAGAATTCTCATTTTAAGGAGTCTTCAGCAATATTTAGGTGAGAACAGGTCTCAGATGCACAGGGCTCACATTTCCAGGAAAGGGATGTTATTTTTAGATATTTGAACTGGAATATGTTGGAGCTTTAAAAGTGAATAGTCTTTTCTTGTACGTAGTTAAAGATTGGAGTCACTCTTTTGTTCTCAAGAACAGTTATTCCTGTACTTGCTGCACTTATATTTGTAATTATTGTGAAGAGCATTTTCTGAACCTTTGTTCTTCCTTCACAGATTGTTAATAAAATAAATTGGTCCATATTTTTGTGTTTTACTGCACAGAAATGGAGTTCAGCCTGGAGAAGAGATGGCTCTGGGGAGACCTCATTGTGGTCTTCCAGTACTTAGATGTTTGGACGAAATCCTTCACTCGAAAGAGAGTGAGGCCCTGGCACATAGAAGCAGTGGCATAGATCCAGGGCTGCCCCTGGATCCCTGGAAGTGTCCAAGGCCAGGTTGGACAGGGCTTGGAGAAACCTGGGATAGTGGAAGATGTCCCTGCCCATGGCAGGGGTTTGGAATGAGGAGTGCCTTCTAGCCCAAGCCATTCTATGACTCTATGATTCCATGCTTCTAAATGGAGTTTTGGAATTGTCACTGTTTATGTGGGCAAATTTGGTTACCAAGTCAGGAAATGAAGTTACATAAGAAATATTTGATACAGAACATTCCCCAGTCAGAGCCTGTAAAAATGGGGGCCTCAGGTTTCCCCTCAACTGAATCTGGATTGGTACCAGCAGGCCCTGGACTGGTCCAGTTACATGAAGTAAACTAGACCCTGATAGTTTCTTCCTCCTTCAGCTCTAACACAAGGATTTGGAAAATGACAAGATTTTTAACATTTTGATTACACCAAAGAAAACACCAAAATTTTAGTTTTATAGAGTTAATTCCTTGCTGTGAGACTGAAGTGATTAACGGCTTAAACATTCTTAAGATCATCAGAGGAAATTTGTTCACTGTAACAAATTGTGCAAAGAAGCAGCTGCTCATCTGCAACTGTGGAAAGGCCACTCCTCTAGTCAGTGCTAATTTGGATTCAACCATGACAAGATGATGTCCCCTTTTTTAAACTTAAAGCCCTACAGAATGAGCACGAACCCTTTCCCACATCTTGTGCATCCTCCGTGTGTTCTGTGTACTGAGTTCTTGTGCTTCATTGTGTGCTTAGACCATGATGATTCGTTGAGAAGGTACTAAGACCATCCTGAATATTTTGGTGCAAGTAAAAAAAAACGAATAAAAACATAAGGAAGGCAAGGTCAGAGTCTCTAGGCCAAGGAGCTAGGGAAAACATGTAATCAGAGAGATGTTACGGGAGTAGTGAATTACTTTGCATTATTCTGATGCTTTTTCATTACTTCCTGCAGTGCAATATGTCTGGATGAGTCATCAGAGCAGCAAGGACTAAATTTAGGATATCTTTGAAGTAATGACTCTTCACTATCTGTGCTAAATCGCCTCTGTTTTCTACCTAAAAGACTACTGATTCCGACTGTGAAAGGACAGGGACTTTAACTTCTTGCCTAACACAGGGTCATCAAGATGAAACAGTGACGTTTAGGAAATAATCATCTACTTGTGTCCTTTGGCAGTGTTCATAGAATCCATACAGTACTACGGTGCTCTTCCATGCCCTGAAACAAATGTAGTAACAGTTATGCTTCTTAATGTATTCCTGTAACAGTAAACTAATTATTATGGGCAATAATTGCAGTGATAAGGTCAGTTGCAGTTCTCATCATTCCATTTTCACTAGTTAGCATGCATTCATTAATGTTCCCAGCCATTTTCATAGCACATATGAGAAATTTGAGATCTCAGGGAGATGACCTGCACACAAATCCTGCACAGAGCCAAAAATTAAAATAATTTTCTTTTTCACTCTCCATCTACATCCTTATGCACCCACATGTGTGATGAGGGAGGCCAAAGTTATATTTTAATGATGGGGAGTTATACCTGGCAGCCAAGTATCTGTGGAGCTGGAAAGACCAGAAAAATCTGTGAAGGAAAGCTGGCATTTGGCAAATTATGTCAGCCACTAAGAATCTTACAAGGCATATGATCAGAGTTCCCTGACTGTGAGCCAGTGATTCCTGAAAAAGACCAGCTGTCGACCATGAAAAGGAAAGTGGCTCCTGGAATGGTGGCTGAGAGCTAAAAACTGCAGCAGTCTTGCTAGAGGCAGACCTTGGAGCCTTGAATTTCTCCAGCACCTGCAGAACAGCATCAAAGAGGAAGGACTCAAAATGAGGAAAGAAAAAAACTAAAAGAATATTAAACAAGATTGTTAGGACTTCCCTGGGGCTTGGGGAACATGAAATATCTTCCAGAATGGATCACTGTGATAATGAAACTTTAGAACCCGATTAAAGTTCACAGCAGTGGGGAGAGGCAGCTCCATCAGCTCACAGCTGTGGCTGAGCCTGGGAGGAAGGAGAGCTCTGCCTTAAAATTCACCCAGGGAGAACACAATTTTGGGAACATCTGGCACACTGGAGGAATTTAAAGGGTCAGCTAGAGGGGTAAGTAGGGGAACGCACCTGGCAAGACCCAAATGGAACTGGGTCAAAGTGCCATACAGCATGTACTCAGATGCACTGCAAGTCCAGCCCCCTTCACACTGGGGGTCCACAGAGCAGCTATACAAGGAAAAAGAATTTTCATGGGCATGACTGGAAGGAGAGAGAGCAATCTAAAACCAGATGACATTTTTTTGGTAACAAATATTTCACAGGAAATATTAAGCAAGAACTCCACAGAGTCAAATTCTAATGATTTTAGTGCAAAATGCATCGTAAGGAAAGTAGAAGAATGAAGCTTAAAAAGTTGTTATGAACTACATTTCCTGAGGAAAATAAAAGCATATGTCCCTTTGGAAAGTGAGTGCAGGAGGATAAAAGAAGTCCAGAGAGAAAGAGCATTCAGTCTTTTCTTCCTCTGTTTTGTTGTTGGTTTTTCCTTTTTTTTTTTTGTATTGTGTGTTGGTACCCTTTCAGGACTTCTGTCCTTTTGAGGAAGAACCCAAAGTACTGCAGATAACTTAAATTGTTCATGGGGATTTCTAAGACATATTTAGAAGAACTTTCAGGAAGCTGCAGACTCAGTGAAATAGATGACATTCTGTCCTTATTGAATCCAGAAGAGTCGTATTGACTCTTTGATCCCTACATAAGAGCAATTCCAAACAAAAGACAAGCAGAGAGGGGTGACTATGAGTATCCCTTCTGAAAAGAGGTACCAACAAGCATTTGTGTTTATGTATTAGGTCATTTCAAGCTGTGGACATATTTAATTCTCATTAAGTCCATCGGCTAGGTAACAAAGGACAACCCCTTATGCTTGAAGATCCAGGCTGAAGTTTCCTCTTTGATAAACAAAGAAAGTTAAATCCTAAAGTGAGATTCAGTGAAATCTCAGGATGGTTTTCAACACCCTGTTTTTTGTGAATAGCCGAAGTTGGAGATCCCCCAAAAAGCAGCTGTCACTCACAGAATTTAGTTTGCTACAAAAACTAAAAAACAAAGCTCAATTGGGCCAGACGGGAGTTTTCTTAGAAGTTTGGAATACTGTTTTACTCTCCTGTTCTATAAAACCGATCTAATGATGGATGATGGCAGAACTGTTGGGAAAGGCAATTTTACCAAAGAAAAACTTCCCCCAAACTGCTGTAGGAACCTGGGCCTCAGGGTCTGTTTTCCTCTCTCCACCCTACGTAGGAACTTAATATGGGTGAAAAGAAATCTAAACAATTGCATGGAGATTTGACTGGGAATGCTGAGAGCTGGCAAGGCCCTACTCCCTCCGTAGCTGCACTC
>VWYN01008760.1:50110-65111 GCA_013400075.1 Hippolais icterina | reverse complement strand
CAAAAAAAAAAAAAAAAAAAAAAAAAAAAAAAAAAAAAAAAAAAAAAAAAAAAAGAAAAAAAAAAGAATAATATACAAAAACTGAAAAAGCTTTGAAAATGTGACAGCTTTTTTTGCTTTTCTCCCTGTGCTTGGTAATACATCTCTCCTTGGCTTTTTCAACAGAACTGCCTTACAGTTTGACAGATAGTACCAAGGGTAAAACTGCCAGTCCTGTGACACGCTTTCATGATTTATGGACAGTCCAACTTACAGTCATCCAGCTCTTCCCACACCCCTCATCTGTGCTTGAGGAACTCCTCTGAGGATATTGGAAGTTGCAGGGGGCCCTATCACAGCTCCAAAATCTACTGTGGGTTTTGGGCTTTGGAAATATCCAGCGAAGGAAGGGAGCAAGAGTAGGACTTCTTGTGAGGTGCCACCTATCTGTTCAACAGTACCCATGTTTTAGAGTATTCCTTTGTAATTGTCACTTTTTTGGTAACCCAGGTAATCATGACATGAGGGAGGTGAGGAGCAGAGTTCCCTCAGAGCTGTGTGAAGTGGATACTATCATTACCCAAACACAAGGGAGTTTTACTCATCTATGACACCCATTAGGCTTTTGTTTGCAAAGAAAAAGTTTGCCTGGCCCAGTCTGGATCCTGTAACTCCTAAATTTCAGTATGACAAAAGAACTTCAACTCAATTTCTCCATGCAGTGATCTCAAAACTTCTAAAGCATTTTCCAAATGACAGCAAGTGCAGCATGTGCCATTAATCACTTCTGACATCTTCTCCTGAGAAGCCCCTGATTGATCCTGATGTTGTCAAACTTTCTTTTTCTTTTGACATCTTTCTGATTGGCATCTCTGTTTAGTGCTTTTGTGACCTTTCTGCTGTATTGATCCACACAAATCACAGGGAAGTGAGTAGTTTCATGAAGGGGGAAAGTTGATTAGAAGAGGTCAAATGGTTACTAGGACCTCCACACACCTCCATTTTAATGATTGATTAGTGAGAGAGCAGAACAAGTGCCAAGGACATCGAAATTAGGAAATGATAAGGTCTCTATAGGGAGGCTCTTATCGTCTCTTTTTAAGGCTCCTATTGAAGCCTCTTATCTTATAGGATTGATTAGCTATGTGAACAGACTCCTGTTGTACTCAGAGATAATTTATAACAACAAATCATTGAGAAATTTGGCAGTGATTTTGGTGGTGCCAGTTCTGTGGAAGCAGGTCTTGGCATCAGAAACTGCCCTTCCTCCTTTCACAGGTTGGTTGGAAACGCGGTATGGGTCCTCACTGTAGAGGAAAAATGATTGCTCTACAGTTTAGGATTGGTACTATGTTGGAAAAACTCTTTTTCTGACCCAGAGACCAGGCTCCTGAGAGGCATTTTAAAAGATTTTATTCTATTTTCAGTCTCATGAGAAAGGTGAAATGGTGCAGATGTTGCAATTCATGCCATTACGATCAGAAGCCAAACTATTTCCCAATTGCAATACATGATAAGTGTTTTTTGGCCTATCAGCTTTTGCCACACAATGCTGCTAATGCTTCTAAGCCAATCATCTATTAAAATACCCCATGTGGGTTCTACTACAATACATTTTCATGGTTCTATTTCTCCAAAATATTTAGTCTATTTCCCAGGTCATCATTTGAAACTTGTTTCTAGTTCAATTTCTCTCTCAACAATGGCTTTTCTATTCCATGGCCTTTCTAAGCACAATTTATCTCAGAGGTTGCATACAGACATACAAGACTATGTGAGTCTTCTGTCAGGCTTTGAAAATTCTCTACAAATCCATTTCCCACAGTACTGTGTATGGCTGCACACCTTCTGGGTATCTCACAACACACCACAGCGCAACTGATGTGTGGGGAATTGTCTCCAGCACGAAACTTCCTCAGATCTAGACATGCACAAGCACACAGTAAATTAGCGGAATCTTCAGACAGATTGATTATGTCCACCACAAATACACAGATTGGAATGTGGGAGCGCAGGACACTGTGATCCAGGGAGAGGGCTGGAAGCAGCTGAATGCACAAAATCCCCAAACAAAAGCAAATTCTTCACAAAGTCAGCTGTCACAGCATAGAAAATTTTGCTTTGCTCTATTTCCTCCTTTTCCCCTCATGCGTCACTCCTAAAAACTTGCTGTTTAGGGGGATATGCTAAACAGGGAGAACAGGCTAGCTGAGAAAATAATTTGCAGACTAGGTACCTGAACACTCAATTTTTAATAATTCTTTCACTTCAAAGGCCTGTGCATTTAATATGGAGAGCATGTATATGAATGTGCTTGAGTGTGTCCCTTTCTTGAAAAGTAAGTATTTTAGAAGTATATTTTATTAGAAATGTCCATGGCTGTTAGTTTCTCTGATAAACCTGTTGCTGATATCAGATATTTTGCATTCTGTAGTAGAGACATCATCATTGGTTTATAATGAGAATAAATATAGGTTCAGTGGAAGGACATATAGCACTTAGAAAAGAAATCAGAGTCTTTCAAAACAAGAAGGATATGTTTTCTTTAATCCATCTTAACCTTGTTTAATGTCTAACACTGATCAATACCTTTAAGAGTGTGGTAATATTTAGATATCGAGCAACTTAGATGTACTGTATTTTGTATTGAGACAGCTGGTTCTTAAATTCTCATTTTTTTTTATTCCACTGCACAATTTCAATAAACCAAATTATTATTTCATGAGAAGCCCTGAAAATTCTGAGGAAAACAGAAATAAGGACTACTGAAAAAGAACATTTTGTTCATGTAATATCTTCCACCCTAACACTTCTTCCTGTCAGATGTAAATATTTATTTTAAATTTTGTCACCAGAGTCCAATCAAAACATAATAAAATATACCTCGATAGGAAAGTAAATGAAATCATGACAGATTTGCTAAAGTTGTTGCATTTACTCAGAAAATGCTTTCAGCAGGAAATATGTTGATGATTTTTAAAGCATGACTTGAATTTTGGTTATTGGGGAGTATATTTATGTCATTAATCCTCTTAGAACGATAAAGCTGCAACTTGGAAATCTAATAGTGATGGCAGGAAAGCCCATCCTTCCTTTCTTCTCCTACAATATCTTAAACTGGTATTGCTTTTACTTCTATTTTTGCACAGATATAAGACCTGCAATTGTCAACCTCACAACTGTGAGGTGCATGTGAGGGATCCACTACTACCCCTAAGGTATGAGGACACAGACTCACCATTTATTGGACTGTTCTGCTTTATGTTTTTCAGTATGCTCAGTGGAGTTTAACAATATGAGATGGCATTTGCAACACAACCCAATATCCCGGGGCAGAACAAGTTCCAGAGAAGTGAAGTGGTTTACATAAGATTTATGGCCTGAATTTTAGAGAGTACTAAAGTGCAATGTAATAATACATGGCACTCAGGAGCCTGGAAGCAAAACTACCCTGATGTCTGTACTACCAATCCTAATTATGTTCTACTATTAAGTAAGGAAGTTAATAATCTGTATCACAGCTAAAAGAGTTTTGGGGTTTTGCTCTTACTTATTTTCATTCATTTAATCGTCTGATTCACTGCTTCTTTTGGTAACAAGCATATTCCTCTTTACATTTTGGGTGGCACCCTGCTGCACAAGGAAAAATCAAGGCATTTTGGTGCATCACCAGGAGGAGTGAAAGACATCTCCAGTGATGTGCAAGAGTCAGCACCTCTGAATATCCTGGCTGCAACACAGTGTTAGGTTGTTTCTAGTTGTACTTTAAAAAAGGAATCCACTCATTCAAGTATATGGACTTAACTGATATTTTATGCCATGACAGCTCTTAAATATTCTTCTGCTTAATTGCTCAGAGGCGTCTGTTTTGATACTAATCATTTAAATACACCATGCAAGTATCCTGTAGTAGTAAATTCTGTTTTTCTTTCTAAATTATGTGGTAACACCTATATTTTACAGCTGTTTATGCATGAAAACTGCACAAGAACTTCAGTGTTTATATAGAATTACCAACTGGTGTGTTTTTTTTTTGTTTTTGTTTTGTTTTGTTTTGTTTTGTTGTTGTTGTTTTTTGTTGTTGTTTTTTTGTTTTTTGTTTTTTGTTTTTTGTTTTTTTTGACCTGAAGGTATTTTTTTCAATGAAGCAACTCAAATTAGTAATAAACATAATATTTTGTGAGAAACATAACAAACAAAATTTCATTGCCTTTTCTCAATTTTGTTGACCTGTGTAGAACACCCAAAATTTCAGCTATTAGCTGTAACATAATTTATTTTTTTCCTTTTGATGAGAATTAATTTAGATTCAAATCAAAGACATTAATTTCAAGATATATGGTATTATCTGCATTGAAATAAGCAAGGCTTTGGGATATACTGGGCTGTGAGAACATATTGAGATGAGACCACCCTAGCTCAGAAAGATTCCATTTTAGGATTTTGAGGTTTTAGAATGAATACAATCAGATAGCCTAGAAATAAACAAGAGTAATCACTGACCCTGAAGAGGGTTCTGGAAAACTCCGAAAGATCTGTGTGCCTACAAACTGGCTCATTTTTTCTTGACTGTATTAATTATTCCAACTAAAATCTTGTGAAGATGGGTCATATTTTCAGCAGGCTCTACACTACTGGGCTCCCGGTGTCTAGGGTTGACCCAGGGCAGGCTCAGGGAGGGTTAAACAGTGGTTTTAGCCCAGGCAGTGAAACAGTCACTAGAGTGGCACTGAAGCTGGGCTAAGGGAAATTTGGAGGTTTCCTCCCTTGGGCTTTTTCTTACATAATATTAAGTGTAAAATGCTGAAACCCAGCAGTGATTTCATCATTCCAGAGCTTTTCCCTGCATGCTGAGGATGAAGAGTACATTGTCTGAGGAGGTCCCAGAATGACTTTTAAATCCCTTTTATTACTGAGAAGAGCCTTGAGAACTTTGGAATAGTCTTCCAGCTCTAATCATGGAATCATAGAATCCTTAAGGTTGGGAAAGTTCTCCAAGACCATTGAGTGCAACTTTTGACCAACCACTACCAACTCAACAAGACCACGTCACTGAGGGCTAGATCCAGATGTTTCTTGAACACTTTCAGGGATGGTGGCTCCACCATCTACCTGGGCATCTCATTCCAATCCTTAGCAACCATTTTTGTCAGCATATTCCTCCTGATATCCAACTTGAATCTCCCCTGGTACTGCTTCAGACTGTGTCCTCTACTCTTGTCCCTTGTTCCCTAGCAGGAGAATCTGACCCCTCCATCTGTCCCCTCCTGTCAGGGAGTTGTGCAGAGCCAGAAGATCCCCCCTGAGCCTCCTTTTCTCCAGGCTGAGCCACTTTCCCAGTTCCCTCAGCTACTCCTCATTAGACTTACTTTCTAAACCCTTCCCCACCCCCTGGGTTTTTAAATGAGCTTTTCTGGGCTGTTGAGAGTAGGTCAAAGAACAAGAGATTTCAAATGATTTTAAGTAAGAAAGATGCAGGGGATACAGGGAGTAGAATCTTTTAATCTGTAAATGGTGGAATTCTGGCCTCTGTCAGTTAAGGGATCTGTGAATCATCATTACTTGTCTCAGTGGGGTGTGAAGAGGAGAGGAGCTGCCAAGACTATGCACCCTCTGTTGCCTTCAAAATTCTGAACTCTTTGGGGCCAAGGCTAATAGGATTCAGGATCCGCAGAATACTACCTTAAACATTATTAATATTCTAAAAAATATTTGAGATTCAGAGTCCTCAGAGGTTCTTTGGGTTCCCCCACATTCAGAATATCAACTAAACCCAGGCAAATTACATTAGGCTCCTCTGCATGCTTTCAGTGTATTGTAAAAATTCAGAGGGTTCAGAAATCATCTCTTCTCTTACATTCTGTCTACATAAATCAGTCCCCTGTGCTATGTTTGGAGAAACAAATCAGTCTTCATACTAGCTCATTTTCCCCATGCACAATTACAGAGTTTTGTTCATCTTCAAAACATCTGAATTTGATTTTCCCTCATTAGATGGGAAAGTTTCTTGAAATTATTTAAGTCAGTACAACAATATGACTCTTCCACTCCTCATCAAAACAGGAATGAAGATGTTTGGGGAGCAATCACACAATCTAAATTATTCAGATCTGAAAGTTTTAAGTTAGAACAGTTTTTCAAATTCATTTGTATTTGGATTACAACAGTCTCAACCCATGTCTGTCTAATGAAGCTCCTGCTGAAAATCTCAGCTGGAAATTCAGGGAATCAAGTCTATCCATCATCTTAAAGTCATGATTATTTCATGAGCAAGACTCAGTGTTCAGTCAAGTCTTAAACTCATCATTCGAGTTACCATAGTTTAACCATACAGACATCTTTTAGAGCTCATGCTGAACATTCCTTGATGAAGATAAATCCCATTAGCAGAACAAACAGTACAAAAGTCTGTACCCTGCCACCACAATAAGGTATCCTTAAATATTCATAAAGGATACAGGTGCAGATCTCTCATCACATACTGGAGCACATCCAAAGCCTCTAGGAAGAATATTAATTACTCCTTCTCTTGTGTTTCTGTTGGAGGAATAACTCAATTAGTCTCAGTCTGCTGTCTTTCCCTTATCTATTATACATTTAAGTGGTTACACTTTGCTTCTGGAAGTACACATGGAAAGATATGCATTAACAAGGTGAGGGTGCACAGGAGAGCACATGGGCAACCTATACCAAGCTTCTTGAGCTGAGGAAGACCTCTGCCCACCTGTCTGTGCATGTACTTTCTTTGTTCTTCTGCCCTTTCCCCACATTGCTTTGCATGCCAAGAGCTGTCAAAGAACTTTGTGTTGTATATGCTATGGGTGGAAGGAAAGGAAAACTTAATAAAAAGAAGGATTAAAAGGGTTAAAGGAACGGGAGACCTGAAATGGAGAGACAGGATGTTGGTGAAGCAAGTGTGAGACTACAGCTCCAAGGAAAAAAACAGAGGTGGGAAGGCAGAAGTAGTTAAATCTAACAGGAGGCACAGAGAGAGGTCACTTCTTTTTGAACTATGCCCTGAAAAAATGTTTTTATTGTAGTATATGTGTGAATCTGTAAAAAAATAAGCCATCTTCTAGCCTTTTGCTTTTTGATTTCTATTTCTATTGAGTCATGAAGGAGACTTGGATGACTAACGATGTGAAATTATATTTTGTGATATATACACATTCCCAAAACTTTCTGGCATTCAGCGAACAGGTCAATTGGTAACACCTATCACCCCTTAAAAGTGGGTTAATCAGCTATGGGGGATAATACCCTACATCTTTCAAACTGTAATAACATGACTGGATGCTCTAAGAAGGTTAATTTTCTGCCATGCCATCCACCATTAATGTATCCCATGTGATGTATAATATGATTTTACTTTTGAAAATCTTACAGACTACCATTATCTCCTAGGATACATATTAAAAAAGAGACTAGAACACATGTAAAAATATCTAAAGAATGTCATTTAAGCTGGCCAGATATATTCAGTTAATAAATGATGGCTTAAGTTAAAAAATAATCATTATAGCTGTCAGTAAAGGTTTATTGAGTTCTGCACTAAAATAGTGTAGAATTTCCTAGGCAGAAAAATTACATCTTCCTTTCATCTTGGGGAAAAAAAAAAGAAAAGAACCAACAAAACTTCACAACTTTCTGGTTTGCAGAAATAACACTACAAAACTTTTTCTCCAAGAAAATGAGACTATTCAACAGAAAAAATTACCACCATCTGTTATCAGTACAGAACATATAACACAAGCAAGGAATTCTGTTTCTAGGCAGAAGGAAGGGTACCATGTACCACAATAAAAAAAATCACTATACTCACTGGGACTGAATATTCTAAATATTCTAAATATTCTGTTTGAGGTAGCTCCGGTATGAGGCTAGAACTGTGCCTTGAGTTATCTCTCATTCCTCTGCAGAAAATACACTGCTAGGAAGTAGAGCAGTCTGAAATGATAACGAAACTTCTTGCATAGGGGATTTAGCCTTATTTGTCCTCTATTCTAGCAATTTCTGAGCCAGAACACTGGACTGAGTATGTGAATTTCTGATTTTTGACTCAATGTGGCTTGGCTTTAAGTTTGTGGTTCTCTTCAGAACAATGTTGAAGCAGCAATATCACCACCATCAACTCCTTTATTCAAGGCTCCTGAGCAAGACAGAAACCCAGCTCTCTTAATTATTAAATTATTAATCTGGAGCTCTCCTAGATAGATAGCTCTTTAATCCCAACAAAGATACTTCCCATTTTAAAGTGTTTTATGGATTGAAAAAGTCAGACAAACTCCTTGTAACACTACAGTCTTAAATGTGTTTCTTTGCTCTATGACTGTTTCAGGTAAAACAAGCCAGGAAATCTTCTTTTCCCTCAAAGGACAACGCCTGAAACTTTAGGCTTCTTCTGGGCCAAGAATTCCTATTTTGTTGGATGGAAACACACCGCTGCTCAGAACAGTTAGCAGCTGTCAGGAACATCTGTCTCCCAAGAGCAGGCTCGATATAGGCAGAAGGATGACTGAGTCTGGGATTTTCCCCTTCTCACTTTGAGAGTCTCTGACTTATGAGATGTTGTGTTCCCTTCTCCCCTACCTGCTTTGAAAGGGGAGACAGGTATCTTGTTCAAACATTGGAACAGGAGATCGCAGACAACAGAACGACACTGTGAACTGCAGATTCCCTGTGAGCAGAAGTGTCTCCTTCAAATATAGGTGAAAACATCTAAGAGAGATTGAGATTGTTACCTGCTCAATGTGCAGAAACACCATTGGGACATTCTTGGCTACTCTTTGTTCATCTCGCTGGCTGACTTAAAATCTCTTTCTAAATTACCTTACTTCTCCTTCTTCCCTGTGCATTGAACACTGGGACCTTATTCCACAATATAAATCTTGGTCTGCAGAAAACTGAATCAAACACTGTAATATTCAGAGGCAGGGGGAGGACAAGAGGCAATTGAAGAGCAATTTTATTTTCAGTGTTCCCTTCTAATATTTTTCTTATTTCCTGGTGTTGTGATGAAGAAAAACATGTACTGTTATATAACGTATATACAACACATATATAACATGCACTGTTAAATATACCATGTAAGTACCCACAAGTGTTAAAGAGGTTTTACTTTAAAAATATGGATGAAATACTTTAATGGACTCCTAGAATTGTTTGGGTGGGAGATATGACCTCCAGGACAATCTAGTTCAAATCCCCTTCCACTAGGCCAGGTTGCTCCAAGTCCTGTCCAGTCTGGACTTGAGCACTACCAGGGATGGGAACATGGGTGAATATGAGAAGAGGATCACAACTTCTGTATTGTTGCTAAGGAATGATTTACAGGAAAGCTTAGTCCCTTTGGACCCGTACCAAGTCCATGAAAGCATCTCAGGCAGATATTTTAAGTTATCTAAAATGGTCCTGGACAAAGCAGGAAAATCAGTTAAATTTCAGGTCATCTCCACAGACAGTAATGGCATCCATTTCCTAGGTCACATGTGGCAAATATGTTAGCTATTATATTTGACACTTAATATGGACATAAATGCAAACTCAGCTGACTTGACCAAGAAACAGGGAAAGCATATGGCCCAATAGGAGCAAAACTCCATTCACAAGTGATACAAAGCTTTGGAAAGGAAGATTCCTGCCTTGCCTCTGCCATCTACCTGTAGCAAAAATTAGCATTTCTTGAATTAATAACTCATACTATTTCATTGGCTGATGTTGTCAGGCTAGACATAAGAAGAAATTTTTATATGATGAGGGTGGGGAAGCACTGGCACAGGTTGCCCAGAGAGGTGGTGGATGATCCATCCCTTGAAACAGTCAAAGCCAGTTTGGATAGGGCTCTAAACAAATTGATGTAGTTGAAAGTGTCCCTTTTCATGGCAGGAGTTTGGTGTAGATGGCCTTTAAAGGTCCCTTCCAACTCAAATCATTCTATGATTTTATGATTTTATCTTAAGGTCATAATAGATAAAACATGTTTTTTATTTATTATATTATCAGTTAAAATGCTAGTATAACAATGATAAGGCATGGTGGATGAGTTAGTTAAAATTCAAGGAAGATTGTCTTGTAGCAACTCAAAATGCAACACTTAAATGGAAAAATTGTTCTATTGTGTTAAGCTGCTTGTGTAAGTAATTACTTATTGTTGAAGAAATAATACCTATTAAAAAACAGTCATATAATGGAACAGACTTTTATGTGCATCCTCTTGGGGATTATTACCGAAGAAAATATTCATACTTTGAGTACCCAAAATGGAACATAGTAATTCACTTATTTGTGGAATATTCTTGAGCCAGATCAAGGTCTAAAACCTTTTGGATAGAATAAGAGAGTAAAAAAGAAAAAGTCTATCATCTTTATGCTAGAGAGTGCAGTGGTTTCCATAATAATTGGACTACCACTTAGTGGGAGTGGAAATATTTTTTGCTGGTATGGAAATCAGAATAAATCATGTTGAGAAGCAGGGTATCTTCCTCTGACAGAATCACACTTTCACTGAGCATTTTGGTGTAATCTTCAGGGTAACAATGGAATGAATTGCACACCTGCACTACCTGGAAGCATTTTAAGTGCAGGTCAACATTAAGTTCAGAACAAACACCCACCCTGCAAGGGATCCTAAGAGGTAAACAGACTGGATCAAGTAGGCTGAATCCAAGCTGCTGAACAGCTTGCTTTGACATGCAGGGTCCTTCACTATGAAAAGAAGATTCTTATTGAAATTGTTGACAGTTTTCAAGTATCTGGAGTGCCTCTCTGCTCAGGAAAGGTACTTAACCTTTGCATTTTTGTGACATATCAAGAAGAAAGGCTCTGAAACTGGAAAGAGAGATCAGAACAGACAATAAGCCACTTATGTCAGTAAAAATGGCTGAGTAGAAGAGAGGGAAGAATTGTGCTCTTTTGGGAAAAACAGAACAAAACAAAAAGAACTTGAGCATATGGCTCCAAATCTGTGAGTATGCACATATTCCTATCTCTGCACTAGCACATGGTCTTATTAGCACCCAAGGATGCTGCTGGTACACAGCACAGGATCTGCTGCTGCACCTCAGGCCAGAGCCCATGAGCCATCTGTATGAGCTAACAAAACATGTCTCTTTTTTGTTGTTTTTCTTTAAACATATTTAAACTGGTCCATTTGTTTCTTGTAATGTTCCATTTGTACCCTATAATTTGTACCCTGTCCTTACTAGCTGGTCCAGAGTAGAAAACTAAACCATTGTCATCTCAAATTAATCTTATTATTAATCTTATTTTATTCTGTGTTTGTATGTATACTTTCAATCTTTCTCAAAGGAATAAACTCCCAGGGTCCTTTGGAAGTTTTCACTTTTTCCTCTGTGATATGAAATTCTGATATTTTTCTACTGGAAGTTTTAATAGGTGAAAAAAGTCCATCTTGCACTGTGAATACAGATGATAAAAAATTAAGTATATATACACACATACTCATACACACACACGCACGCACACACACACTCTCCCTCATGCATGTCTGGACAACACCCAAAATTAGCTTTTGAACTCACAAGCAGTTTCTAGCTGCACCTGGTACAGGCTGGTTGTAGATTTTGATAACTCCTAGACAAAACAGAAGTGGCAATTCTTGAACCTCCAGCATATAAGGAGACATGAAGCAGATCCATCAGTCAGTGGTCTGTTCAGTGATGTGCTTCTTCACACAGACTGAAATACTGGGGATTGTGGGTATGGGAAGAAGAGGTAGTGCCAAAAATTAAAATAAATTAGAAATATACCAATATATAGTTAAAACAAACAAACAATCCCAAACAAACATTCCTGAAAGGAAGAAAGGAAAAATGAGCTTCAGAAAGAAGATGAAGATCCTGGTGGAAGCACAGATCCAAGAAGCGAGCAAGTGGGCATGTGAAGCTGCCAATTCTTATCAGACTCAGATCTCTCTGATTCTTCTATAAACTCTGGGGTCCAGATTCTTTACGAGCTGTCACTCATTCCGTCTCATCTGTGCCAGGAGGGAGACCATGATTCTAGCTGTGATTTCTTGGTAATCAGATAAATAGACCCTAACACATCACTGCTTAAAAGTTGTGGAGTTCATGGAAATTACACTGCTGGGGAATTAATGGGTAGATGGGAAGAATTAAATTATCAAGAAATATTTGATCTGATAGATTAGTAGTTGTGGAGGTCAGGAAATGTATAATGTGGATGATCTGGGGAAGGGTCTGGAGCAAAAACCTCCACTGCTGATGAGGAGTGGCTGAGGGAGCTGGGAAAGGGGCTCAGCCTGGAGAAAAGGAGGCTCAGGGGGGGATCTTCTGGCTCTGCACAACTCCCTGACAGGAGGGGACAGCAGGGGTGGGGTCGAGCTCTGCTCTCAGGGAACAGAGACAGGAGGAGAGGAAAGAGCCTCAGGTTGTGTCAGGTGAGGTTTGGATTGGATAGTAGGGAAAATTTGTTCATGGAAAAAATTGTCCAGCCCTGGCACAGCTGCCCATGGCAATGGTGGAATCTCCATCCCTGGAGGGATTTAAAAACAGTGTGGATGGGGCACTTGGAGTATATGAGTTAGAGATAGTCTGGGTGGTAGTAGGTTACAGGTAGGACTCAATGGTCTTAGAGAGCTTCTCCAATCTGAATGATTCTATGACTAAAGGAGGATTCAGGACTTCCTTTTTGCTATATTGTCATAACATGGTTTTATAAATACCCAGTGAAGGGACAGAAGTGTGGCAGTGGCTCTGATTAGTTTTCCTCCACACTTCTCAAAAAGACCCACATCGTAAACTTATAAGCAGTTGAAAACAGCCTGAGCTCAGCTGAGTTAAACCCTTGTTAGATTTTACAAACCACAAACTGATTCTTTCTACAGTCAATGGTTGTGTAGGACAAACCAACCTTTAGAGGACTTGCAGCTTGCAGTGAGAGGATGGCTGAAAGGCAGCTAAAATAGTCACAGTTCTCATACATGTCCTCTGATAAACCTGAGAATGTTTGTAGAAAGGGAATAGTGGTAGTCTACATGTCTAAGAAACTGAGAGTTAAACGTAGGTTTGAAAATTAAGTCGGGTACATGACCTACCCAGCCTCTTGACATCCAGGAAAAAAAAATCATATTTGCATTTGATTTTTTTATGTGATATCTACCCCATGATTTCAATGATTACATAAAATTATTTAAGTTTTCCTTTACTCTTCTGTTCCTCACTGTTTCATGTGACACTATATTGATTAGATTTCCAGAGCATACAACTTCAGACGTATTTATATGGCTGTTTCAAATGATTTACAATAACTAATCTCATAATACCAATAAAATTTTGGAAATATAATACCAGTCAATAGCAATAAATTTTCTGCTAATGGCCAGGACTCTCTGTGCCACGGGAATAAGTTGCTTCTAACAACTTATCACCTGAAGGCCGTATCTTCAAATTAATGTAAGCTGGCATGGGACCAACTTTCAGTGCTCAGTGGAGCTCTACAGAGTTATCTCAGCTGAAAGTCTACATGTCCTAATTACCTTGATAGTAAAGCTGGATTAAGCACCCTGCAAAATGGCACACTGCTCTGATGCTTGTCATGGTGCAGGGAACCCAGGTTCCTGCATTCCCTTTTGTCAGAAAATTCTTCCTGACTGCAGAAAAGTTTGGATCAACAAGTATTATTTATTTCTCTAAAATGTAGGCCTTCCAACAGGAGAGGAGCAGAAGAATTTGTTTTAATCCAATGTGAACATACATTTTTCAGAAAGCTTTCAAATTTTTTAAGAAGGCTAATATTGCTATTAGTATTATGTTGTTCTAATTCTTGCATTACCTGGACACAGAACAGACACGAATGATTTTAGGTTTGCAAAAGGCTTTTCAGAAGAGAAAATATTATAGATTCAGGATTATACAAGTTAATGAAGGGACTTCATAACAGAACCTGGAATAACATACTTATCTAATGCCTTTACTAAGTGATTCTCCCTTTGAGGACATTGGAGTAAAAGGACTAATTTCCTAATTTGATTGTTCAGGTTTAATCTATTAAACCAACATGATAACAAGAAGTATATTATTTCTACCTGAATAGCAGCTAACTTGTAAATATCAAGGAAATTTTTTTTTTCCCTGCATAAAACTGTGATTTCAAGCTTGCAAAATTCACAAGAGTGAATGAAGTCTAAATAAGCAAACTCTACAGTCTGTCTGAAGAACAAGGGATCAAAGCTTTGTTTTGTAGGCTGGTGGTTTTACTAATAGAAAAAAAGTTCCAAACAACCTTTCAATGCTAATAGAATGGAGTGTCTTTATCTCCAAATCTATTTGTAGATCTATTTATGAACTCTCAGTAAATTCTTTAGGAGTTGTAGAAAAAGCATTGTAGAAAAAACATCTTTGTTTTCCATGTTGAGAAGAGCCTCTGCATTTTGTAGGATGTTTTGGTTACCTAAAAGGTTTTTTTGCATGAAAGACAAACCCCTCAGACAGCAGTCTGAAGTGTTTGCAGAGTTTCAGTGGTTCAAGAGGCTTTGACTCCACAAATGTAGCATGCAAATGCTACATACAGATCTGATGTATTCCCAAGTTTCTGCAGAAAAACTGCGTCAAGAGTAAGTCCATGTAAGACAGTAATGTTCACAGAAAAACCTTCTTTCTAAAACATCTTCCTATTTTCATCAAAGGTTTTCCCATCCTGAATGGATTAACCCAGTTGATTGTTAATATTGATAATTATAAAGTCTGGCTTAAAATTCCTAATTTATTTTTTGCTGTCACAAATGACTGGATACATTTAGTAACCAATAACTACTTGAGGAGGTCTAAAATGCTACCTGAGTGTCTTAAACATATTTAAACAGTACTACACTCCTTGATTTGAATTTAGGAAGCATCACATTCTCATGAGAATGTAAAAATCAAGGAACTTTTGAGATTTGTAATGTTTTTACAAGAGTTAAATAAACCGTGCAAATATTAAGAGTGTGAAATGCCTAATCTCTTAATTTAAGATCAGATTTTAGAACAGATCCCCCCAAGGG
>VWYN01008760.1:23389-45631 GCA_013400075.1 Hippolais icterina | reverse complement strand
TTGCTTTCAAACCAGCACAGGAGGTCGAATTACCTGGGACAGATCAAAGCTTAGCCCAGGTTCCCTACACAGCGGGAATAAACCTGAGACCATGGGAGGTGGTACATTAGTAAGATGCTAATAGAGTAACCCCTGTTGGTTCAAGACCTTGTATTTATATGGTCAAGCCCTTGCCCTGTAATCAAGTTTGGACACCTACTCCCAGGTAAAACCCCATAAAATCCCAAGTTAGCCATGCCTCTGGGTCTTTGGACGCTGCCTGCAATCAGATGCATTAAACTGTATCTCTGAGCTATCCATCATACCCATCTCGTTTATTAGCCACGTGCAACCCAGCCAAATGGGGATGGGGTCACAGGGATCTCCCCTCGCAATAACCTTGTGTATAAACCAAAAAGTAAAATGAGTGCTTTCAAAAAAGTTACGGCATTTTTGGAGATAAATTCTCATTTTGTGGAATTAGACCCTTGATGATGTGCAAAGCTCAGGTTTCACCCCTTGAACAACTGCAGAAATGTTCAAAACCTGGAATTTGAGCTACCAGTGTAGCTACTGCACATGGATTTGGTGAAGGAGAGGTTCATATACGAATTTTAAGCTAGTGTTATTTGCATTGTGCAACCTGATTCTTATCATACAGAGCATTTATATCATGGCCAAGAGTTGCCCATAGAGCTAATGGTAGAATTAGGTCTTTCAATACAGTGACTGCACACAGGGAAAGAGAAGCAGACTCCCCTTGATGCCAGTACTGGTCCAGGAGCAGGTCACAGATGCCATTTTCAGGCTGGCAGGTGACTCTGTCCCTCTGCTCCAGGTTCGGAGCTCATTTATCAAGGGTGGGTATTTATGTGTCTTGCAAAGACCAGAGTGAAGATAGGGCTTTTCTTTGTTAAAGGGCAGGTTGGACAGGGCTTGGAGCAAGCTGGTCTAGTGGAAAGTGTCCCACTTCAGTGGTCTTCAAAGCCTTTTCCAGCCCATACCATTCTGTAATTCTGTGATTTTAAAACAGGATTCCTAGAGAAAGTAATGCAAACTGCTCTCTTGGATAGTGATGTCAAAGATCACCAAGACAGGAATAGATCTCACTTTTGTATCTGTGGACTTCAGGGAGACAGACTGTCAGCTCTTTAACTCACGAGAAGGAACTAAAAGGCTTGTGGTGCTGTCTAAGGGGGCAGGGGGCAGGGGGCAGTCACTGACACCTTGCTGAAACTGGAAGGAAAGACTTGAAGGATCATAAAGGTTCTGAAAGGGCTGGAGCACCTCTGCTACGGAGACAAGGTGAGTGTTAGCATGGTTCAGCCTGGAAGAGAGAATGCTCCGAGGAGATCTTGTTGTGCTCACCTTCGCCTAAAAGTGGCTTATAAGGAGGAAGGAGAGAAACTTTTTATATACTCAGATCTTGATGGGACAACACTTTTAAACTGAAAGAGGGCAGGTTCAGATTAGATGTTATGAAGAAATTCATTACTTAGAGGGTGAGACCCTAGCACAGATTGCCCAGAAAAGTTGTGGACGCCCCATCCGTGAAGGTGTCCAATGCCAGGTTGGATGGGCTCTAGGCAATCTGGTCTAGTGAGTGGCATCCTTGCCCATGGCAGGGGAGTTGGAGCAAAATGATCTTTTGGGTCTCCCAACACAAACCATTTTATGATTCTACTTTTTATGACTCATATGTTCAATGTCTCACTGAGTCAAAGACTCTGTGGTTCTATGGTTCTATGATTCTATGGTTCTATGGTTCTGTGACTCTCTGATTCCATACTAGAAACTGATGATCTAAAGGGAAAGAAGGAACTCAAACACGAGTGAGTGCATACACAAATTTACTCTATTTCCTGTCTTACACATCCACCTGATTTTCAAATGTGCTCTTTCTTGGAAAGGAGAATGTATGGAAAACAAAAAAAACACCCCCAAGAAGGAGTCCAGTGTTTAGAAGGAGATAGATTTGTGTCTGAAACTGAAAGCAGAATGAGTGTGTCCATTAGAAACTGCATCTTGCCAGAGGATCAGATGGTGCTATTGGTATCTCTCTGTTAGGAAATGTTGGGGGATTATCATCTATGCAAACATGCAGATACCTTTACATAATGCTAATTGCTGAAGAGCTGTGGGAAACAAACAAAGTCTATTTAGAGCAAGTGTGTGATGTCATTATTTCAAATTCATCAGCTTCAGAAGTTTTAATTTTTTTTATTGTTCTTTTTCAGATTTGCTGAAGCCTTTGTAGAATTGTTGATAATATTCCTGATCTCAGTTGAAATCTGAAAAAAAAATACTAGCAAGAGTAATACTCTGCAGAGGCCCTATTTTCAGCTGCAGATGATAACACATATCGAATGCCTTGATAACTGTAAAAGTGATACATTGCCTTGGGGAACAGAATGGTCTATATTGATAGTAGAGATTTGGACATAGGGAATTTGAACCTACATTTTGTTTTTATTTTTGTAGTATATACATGCACTAATGATGATCAAATTCCATGATGTCCATGGCATTTTACAACTGCCACATAAAAAAACATGTATCACTCCAAATATCTCAGAGATCATATTTTAAAAAAACTTTATTTTTAAACAAAATGTCTAAACAAATATTATCTGCTTGCAAAATGAAAAACTGAGGCATAGTGAGAGTTAGTTCTTCATCACAAGCTCTAAGACGCCGAAACCGTTTGACAGAGATGGGAAGAGGATACTTTTCCCAAGACTAAACCAAATACATTCAACGCTGTCCTCCTTTGTTTCTCCTATGTCTTAATTTCTAAGCTTATTATTAAAAATAAATACTTGGGTTTGGGTCTGTTTTCCGTATTATTTGACATAAGCAGTACTTCAGTAAATTTTGTCTAAGACCACCTACAGTGCTGAGATTTGTGTTTTCCATTTCTTTCAGTCAAGTTGCTGGTGTGCTTCAGGAGAATGAAAAGCTGCTTAGATATTAATTGGTGCACTTGTCTTTAAAGAATTTTTGCCTTTTGTTTTATCTTTGTTTTGTTTCTAACTCTTTGAGTTTTTTCTGTCTGGCTTGCTGCCTTTTGGATTTTTCTTTGCTTCCCATGGAAACTTCATGTAGTTTGTTTAGGTGCCTTTCTTTTCCTTTTTATAGTAAAAGGGTGTCTCAATAGTCCTGCAAGGCTTTTCCAGGTCTCAATTTTATGTCACATATGAAATTAAAACTTCAGCTCACCAAAATAACTAAATGTTTACAAGTCTCTGCTTCGTTTCTAAGAAGTAATAAGCCCATTTTTTAGACCATGGCTTCCTGACAGCCATCAGAAGTCATTGCATATAAGACGAAAAGGTGACATTAATCCCTCCTGCCTAAATATGCATTATGAACTGAATCTACCCCTTCCCCTGTGCACACAAGACTGATAAGAAGCCAGTGTTTAGATTTATTAAAGGGGAATAAGCTAAAAAGCCCATAATCTGTAGCTGAGATTGCCCAGTGCTTTATACAGGTCAAGAAAGAAATATTGAAGTCCTTGTGACAAAGACAAACTGAAAATAACTACAAATGCACTTTAGTCCATGTTAGAAAAAATATTTCTCAAAAACACTTGGGAATCTTTTGCTTCATCATAGATGTGGAAATATGTAGAAAATGGCAAAGCTAATTTTATCTATTCTGGCAAGACTGGCAGAGATTTCCCTGGCACACTGGGGCCAAAATATCTGATGTTTTAGTGCAACACGTATTGAAGGTGAGAGATATGTGGATGCCTCACAAAGAAAATGCCTTTTGTTTTTGGAAAGAATGTGCCATGTCTCTGAGTTAAAAAGAACACTAGAGCACAGTTTGTACATGAACATTTTAGACAAAATTATTTTCTGTGACTTAAAGCAGATAAGATAATAGCCTGTCTCTAAGGCACCCATACAATTTTAATCTGCAGGAGGAAGATAAACAGACTTAAATATGCTATATTTCTCCTTACTTGACACTCAAGATTTGATTTAAATTTCAAGCCACAGTTCCTGTTCTGGCTCATAGTTGAGGACCAGCCTGTGCTCCACATTCTTAACTATGGCATTAATTCCATTTCAGTGTGATGACATTTTATTGGGCCATGAAAGTTGTGGTGAGTGTTTTGGTCATGTGGAAATGTCAAAGATAGATATAATAGCTAGTCAAAGAAAAATAATAGCTAGTATTTGCAAATTGTGATACATTCCTGGGTGGTTAGAGTGAAATTTCAGAAGTTTTTTTAAGAGAGTTTTAAAAAAAGAGAAAAAATTGTCTGGCCATCTTTCTGCTGAATTTTTGATTTGAGGAAAGTATTTTTATTTTTCTGTGAAGTACGTGGTGTGGTGAATTGCCACATGCAAGCCTTTTCAAACATTCAACTGGAGAGCTTCCTGTGGAAACAAAAGTCACTCCAGACATAGTCCTACGTGCAGCTGCTTTCTTTCCCTGTGGAAAATAAAATACAGGGGCTTGATGTAGTTCAAAGGGTCTGAAGAATTTCTCTTGAAGATACCTTTTAATGAAAAGTTTCCTTAATCCAATAAAACAGTTTTCATGACAGCAGAGCCACCTCCAATCCCTGCACTAGCCCACTTCTGGGATTACAACACTTAAAAACAAATTAGATTGAGGAAAGATTGACTTATACAGCATCTCTGTGTGATTTGAGTCTCATGACCAAATAATTCCTTTGCAGCTGTAATGGGTTTTGCCTTTTCAGTGCTTTATCTCAAAACTCTTGCCTGCATACAAGAATAGATATATGCTTCTCCAGGACCTTCAGATAGCTGAGAAACCCCTGTCTCATTTCAGAATGTATGTGCTGGCAATTCAAACCTCATTTCCTCGAGTGTGTAGCATGGCAAAATTTCTACAGTTGCAGAGTGAGGAACCACAGTGCCATGTCACAATGTCTCCACTTTGAGATCAGTCAAACCAGAAAAAGAAAGAGAAAAGGAAAAAAAAAAAGAGAAAGAGAAAAAGAGAAAAAGCCAAAAAGAGTAAAAGAGAAAAAAAAGAGAAAAAACCAAAAAGAGCAAAAGAGAAAAAAAGAGAAAAAACAAAAAAGAGTAAAAGAGAAAAAAAAGAGAAAAAACCAAAAAGAGAAAAAGAGAAAGAGGAAAAGAAAGAGAAAGAGAGAAAAAGAAAAAGACAAAGACAAAAAAAAAACCCACCAAAGTCAAAGACAAAGACAAGGAAAAAAAAAAGAAAAAGGAAAAAGAAAAAGAGAAAAAGAAAAAAAAGAAAAAGAAAAAGAAAGAAAAAAAAAATCTTACATGGTTGGTTTAATTTAAACTGTGATTTACCACTGTTTCCAAAGCACCCTCTCCTCAAGAGAAGAGGTCAACATTTCCCAGACTCTTGGATGTTACAACAAGCAGAAGTGTGTAGCTAATCCTTGCCACCACAGCCACAAGAAACAAATGCCTCTGACTACTTTTCACCAGGATCTACAAACAACCCATGTTCATCTATGTCTGAAAGATTTTCTCCATGGACAAACATTTCCCTAAGCTCATTTACTTCTCTGGATTATACTTAAAAACTTGATGAATGCTTACTTTTCCTCTTCTCTCTTCACCCTCAAGCTAGCTCCCAGAGATTCCAGAGGTTTCTGCTCCCTGCCCAGGACCAATGCCCCCTTTCTGCTAAGATGCAGTTTTCATTCTAAGAGAGACTCAAATCACTTTTTTCATGACAGCTTTCTGTCAAACATAGTTATTTCATCAAGTAAGAATAAAAATAGTTCACCCTGTCTCCATGGAAAAAGAGTTTTCCATGAGGAAAATGCTAACCTAGAGGAAGAATTTTTAAAATTCACCATAATTTACTTTTTCACTTGAATCTTTTTGGTTTGTTTGGTTTTTTTTGGTTTGTTTTGACATCATTTCTTGTCAGATAAGCGGCAGCTCCAGTGCTGTTCATTGTGTCACTATGTGGTATACTGACAGCAGTAGTGTTCAAAATGATGTGCCATGGCACGGTGTGTACTAATACAAGTAGGAAAGACTTGTGCTAACATGCTTGTTGTTGACTGAAAAATCTCGGTTTTCAATATAAAAGAAAAAATCCTGTTTGTGTAGGTATTAAGCAGTGACACTCTGAACAAGAAAAAGAATATATAGCATGTGCACTAATTAGGGAGATGACTGGTTTTCATATCCAAGGAAAATAAAAGTATAGCTGACTGATGGGGAGGCACAGCAGAGGACTTGGCAGGTCCTGGCTAAGCATCTTTGGTGGATCCCTGAACCCTTCATTATAGAACAACTCCTGCTACAGCTCAAGGGAAGGATTTGGAGTTGATTGATTAAACAGGCTTTTCATATTTTGCAATTTTTAATGCTTTGTAATTTTGATGTTCCCATAATAAAACAAAATTAGTATTCTTGAAGCAGAAGGTGGAGGCTTCCTGGATGAGACCTCTTTAAGTCACTCGGGACCCAAGGAGTTTTGCGACTTCTTCTGTGTTGTGAGGAGCAGAAGATGCAGAGTTTGCCCACTGTAGTTTGCCCATGTGTTTGAGAAACTTAGTTGTAAAGTGGTGGAAGTATGTCTGGGTCTGCTGGGGGAGCTAGAGTGAAAATACTGCCATTCTCATCTACAATGTGCATAGAGAGCACATTGATTTGAAAGTGCTCATGAATCCTACTCTTCTCCTATATCTATTGTTAGGTGGTATAGGGGAAAAGAGGGTCTAACACCTGAATTTCCTTCCAAAAACCCTCTGAGTGCTTCCCTTGTGGTCAGCAGGGGTCGCAATGATTGATAGAACAAGGAGTTGATCAGCTGTAGAAGATGTAAGCCAGCTGTGAAGGGAATATTAAATAGTTATTTTATTTAAATGTCACCAAAATTTTTTAAAGACTACTTCTTTTCTTGGCTCATCTTGCAGAAACCCAAAAATTCTGAGTCCAAACCAGGAGTAACCCAAAGTATTAAGTCAAGGTAGAAATTCTGGAATATCCTTGCCCTACAATAAAAGCAAGACACCTTCTTCTCATTCAACATACAGTAACAGGTTTTCAGGGTCTTACAGGACATCTAATTTTTGGAAAAGTAGGAAAATAGAAACAATGTTTCTCTTTGCCCTCTTCTTTCTGCTGTTCCCTTTAAAGCCAGATACTTCTTAATAATTCAGGATTTAGAGCCTCCCCAGTTTGTCAGGGCTGGAAAGACCATGTGGGGATGAACATCCTGAATGGAATCTCAGGCAGCTGATATTGTGGTGTCATTACAAATTACCAAATAACTACTGATATGTATTTCTCTACAGATTATGCAGCCTCTTTGCACAAAATAAGCCTGCTGACCTCTCCTGCCCTTAAGGGTAGGTGGAAAGGCAGTGCTGAAAATGCCACTGCCAAAATGATAAGCCTCAAATACCCCTTGGAAAACTCAATCTACTCAGAAGCGATTTATCTTTTAAATTAAGGACTGCCAAATAAGTTGATACTGTGGTTGACTGTCTGCCATCTCAGTTTGTGCCAACTATAATTTGGTGTGTTCTGTGAAGAAGTGAAGGATGCAGTGGGCCTTTCAAGAGAAGAATTTTAAGTGGGTTGAGTATATCCTGAATGTGTCCTGAGGTGTATCTAACCCCTATTCTCATTGGGGTTTTAGTTTCACCCAACATTTTACAGATTGTCTCCCTGTGCTGTCTGTTCCTGCAGAAGTACTAAGGCCTCTACATCTTTTTCCCAGTAGAGGTTTTTAAGGAATTTGAGAGAACAAATCCCCAGACTGCCTAAACAAGTAAATATGGCTCCTGGATTGCAAAAATACTGAATCAATTACTGAAACTGACTGGGAATCTTAAAATGGCTCTTTTAAAATATAATGTCTGATCTGTTCAGGAAGAAGTAAGAGAAAGGAAATCTTTACTTGTAGTTATTCCAGTGAGAAAATGCCTTCCCACACTCTGGTCCCATCTCTGCCTCCCTCACATTCCCTCTTTCCCTTGGATAGTGACACATGGTAGGAACTAACAACTTGAGCCACTGAAAACTGTGGCAGTAACTTCCACCCACACACCTCATTAGGCCTTTAACACATTTTCCTTTCCCTTTCCCCAGCACTACGAAGTGGCACAACTCTGAAGCTGACCTTTCACATCATAATTGGAAGCAGTCAGTTGTTTTTATGCTCTGTAACTCAGTAATTATGTAGTCTGTCACTGGACACTGGTCTGTCTGGTCATTTCAGGTTTTGGCTCTGTTCAGTAGCTGTTAATTCTGAAGGAGCCCTCAACAACCCATATGCCTCCTCTGTCCATGGAATTACNTTTTAGACACGAATGGAGTCACTATGACTTCTTCAGTGGAAACATTGATATTGCATTTTGTCATGAGCTCAGAAGACCTGGTTTTATATTTTGCCTCAGGTTTATGCCACTGAAACTCTGCCACTGCCCAACTGGCATTATCCTGAATTTGCCTGTGCGTCCAAGCTAACTCAACATGCTGCTATTTATGTGACAGTTTTGAGGAATATGTTGATAAGATTTAGTGAGGGTTAGAAACTTGATTCCATTGAATTATTCCAGCAATTGGTGTTGAATTGTCCTTTAAATGTCCTGCATTTTCCTAATTGCTTATCAGCTGCAGCCATTTTAGGTTGTGCTTTTTCAAAGAGGTAATTCACTTTATGCACTTTTTCCCAAAGAATGGTCTCATGGGTTAAGCAAAGAGTTTGCAGTCAAATTTCCTTCTGCCTCATGCCATCTTAATTTTTGGTGCAGAGTGCACCATTAGCCTATTCCTCAGAAAAATGTTACACTTTCTTAGTTTACTGATGAGATGGGGTACAGCTGGTAGCAATTTTGTATGATGAATACAAAGAAAATTAGATACATAAAAATAGGAATGTAAGGAATTAAAGAAGTTAAAGAGTTAAACACTTTAGGAATTAAACTGAAGATATAGGAGTAAAACTGAAGATGACTGTGGCAAGCATTTAATTAATATTGGACTTTGGAATATGTGAGTTAAACAATAAGAAAAAGTTGAAAAATTTTAAATCTGTGAAACTCCTACAAATGCAAGTAGTGTGATAATGCTAATATTTGCTTTTGGGGCTGGGACTATAGCTGTTGTGATTGTTAGGTACAGTTAGTGCATATGTAGCAGTAATAAGAGTAGTAAGAACATACATATATAAGTCATTATTTTTGAGCAATAACGTCAATTCTTTTTAAAAACTCAGGCACATTTTTGCATTTTCCAGAAGAAGTGAAAAAACAGAAGGATCAAGGCATAAGGGCTAATATACCAGCACTGAGTGTAGGACAGTACGGTTCCTTTATGTAGCTGCCTAGCATCCTACCTCAATAAAATGTTGAGCTAGATTAATTCAGTGAACTTCTGTTCCTGCAGATGGAAAAAACCTCTTAAGGGTGGCTTAAAATTAGTTATTACAGTGATGAAACCTAAGCCTTTCTTGTAAATCTAAACCTTGTTTTCTTTACATAACTGTTCCCTGCACCTAGTGTAGGGCACATGTTGTTGAGGTTTCTCCAATGTGCTTTGAAGGCAAAGATACAGGTGTTAACTGAAATAAACTTTGTTCTCTGAATACAAAAATGCTCGAAAGGTTTCAACTCTGCTCAGAAAAACCAGAACATATGTTCTGGCAAACAAATAAAAACAGAATCACAGGTATCCTACTGCATTGCCCATTTCTTCTCCAAATCTGGCGGTGCCACTAGCATGGGGTTTCTGGTGGCTGTTCAAGTCAGCTACGATGATATTGGGGTTTTTCAGGCTCTTTATTGCAAGGAATTCTTTGTTTCACTTAATAGTTCCACTTTACCTGCCAAGCTTAAAAGATCCACACACTCTCCTTTCTGTCACTTCCTTTAGGCTGTGGTTTAGAAACTTTCCTAAAATAATAGGAAAGTGTAAGATTTTCTTAAATCTTTTTATTATATGGATATTATATGGATGCAAATGCCAAAATCGTGACATGTTTTCAGCAAGGTAGAGCAATGAATACCTGAAGCATCATGGAAGCTGTGAAATTGGCTATTACAGTGCTCAAGCATAATTGAACTAGGTGGAGATTCTTAAACTGTAAACATATATGAAAACTCTAAAAATCTCCTTCTACTTGCAATTCCTCTACTTCATATCAATTAAACAGAACTCTAATGTTTGAAAATTGTGGCAAAAACCCCTACAAGGCCTCTGGACGGAACAAAGGATGTGGGAGGACAGGTACTTGAGGTGTCACAGATCAAACCCATTGCACGTCCAGAATGTTAAACTGCAATTTCAGCTTCTGTGTTAATTTGAGCTGGCAAAGCACAGCCCCAGTGCAATTAACTTTTCTGCACTGGAAGAGGAAACATTAAAACCTTGTGAGTACTATGCCACGCAACTTCTAAAGGTATTCAGTTATTGCAAGAAAATTGTGTAGCTAACAATGCCCAGTGAAATACAGAGGTCTGGAGGTGACAACAGAGAAATCAAGTACTGATACATTGAGCTGTACATGTCACTGCAAACTGCAGTTTACAGAGCATGAATATCTACTGGCTTCAGTGAGATTTATAGTCTTCTTGTGCTCTTCAATGGATTTTGAATCAAAATCTAAAGGAGGGAAAGGGAGAAATTTGGATATATATATCTAGAATGATTCAGAACCCTTGCTAATGCAAAAGGAGGAAATTTTTGATATAACTGAAAGGTAAAAAAATTTGGGAAAAAGACAAAGATTATTTTGTTCTTCACTAACTTGTAAAGTTAACAACTTCAACAGGCTGTCCAGGAGAATACCTTCTAGGTATGCAGATAGATAAATAAAGATAAACAGAGAGTAAACCTATTCTATGAAAGGAATGACAGAGAAAATAAAGTCACAGACAGAATATTGTTACTTGTAAATATCTTGTGTGGACTTCCTTAATTATTTCATCCTGGACAGTGTCAGAGAATACCTAATATAGAGGAAAACAGAGTTCATTTGGGTACAGATGTAAATATTTAAAAATGTTTAATAGGAACAGACAGTAAAGAAAAGTGAAAATGTGAAGAACTGGGAGTACAACACCTCCAACAATGCAGAAGATGTTTCACTTTCTCCCTCTGGAAGCAGATGGGTGTCTGTGGGTCTGATAAGGCCCTAAAGTTCTAGGATGACCTGCTGCGAGTTATTGCACAAATGAAAACTGATTATGGCGATTGCACAGAGATGTTAACAGAAATCAGGTAGGCTGCATCTTTTTCATATATCTGCTTAATTACATTGTTGTTAGAAATTAAGATGGTAAGGGATTCACTTTGAAGTTGTACTCTTTATTGTTATTATTATAGATATTGCCATAGTGTTTATCAGTTTCAGTGACAGCATAGCATAGTGTAGCATAAAACAGTCCCTTTATGAGTTGAAAGGGACCCATAAGGATCATCGAAGTCCAGCTCTGGGTGGAACAATCAAGAATCTGGGTGGGACAACACCAAAAGTAACCCCCCAAGGTCATGACCGTGACCGCTGTAGGTGTTATTAGCAAGGTTTACATACAGTGCCACTGTCACATGACACATTTTCAGCTGTAAATCTCAGAGTAATTTACTGATGGGCCCGTTATTACAATTCACGTGTTTCAGGTGGGGAAAAACTGTAACATGAAAATGGTAATGAAATGACTTGTCCTGGCTGACTCTGTCACAGAGATGATGGCAGAGATTAGATCTTAGGAGTCTTAAGATCAGCCATGATGACCACGAACCCTCTAATTCCAAACCAAATAACTTCACAAGGGAATTCAGGTGACACTGAGTTGTGTACAATGAGCAAAGAGGTTAACTTGCAATAATCACTGACAACCCTTTTAGCTATCTTCCAAAATCAACTTTTGAAAAGTTAAAGTCCCTTTCATGTCCTTTTAAAAATGCTTAGGACAAAACAAAATGTGTTTTTGTAATTTTTGGAGACTTAGAATTATAGAATGTTTAAGTGGAAAATATCACTAAAATCTTAGAGTCCATCTGATGCCCTGGAAACACCATGTTGACCACTACACCCTATCCCCGAAAGCCACATTAACATGTTTTTTGAACATTTTCAGGGAGGATGATTCCATCACTTCCCTGGGCAACAGGTTCCAATCCTTGTTCCAGTGAACTCCTCTTCCTAGTTTCTTCTTGGAACCTGGCGGTCCAGCTATCTTTTGACTTGACAGTTTCCTTTGGACAGCAAATATTTCCTTTCCAATGGAGGCTCTCAGAGATGCTTCATTCAGCCCTATTTCTTCCCTTTGGTAGTTCCCACTGTGAGATCTGGGTTGTTCCACCAACAATAACTATTGTAGACACCCAAGGTGTCTACTGATACCTGAGACATACAGGAAGAGAAAGAGATCTCAGGGAATGAGATCTCATGCCTTAATGTCCCATTATTGTTAAAACTTAAATAAAGTTGTGGTGATGAATAGCAGTTATGAGTCCAAAATTATGTCCATAATTTAAAGTTCTACAGAAAATTTTGAGCTAGACATGAAAGAGTTCTAAATACACCAGGCAGCTGAGCCTATTAACGCCCTTGAACTGAAATAGAGGAAGCATCACAAACTAGACAGTCAAATTGAAATCCAGTCTCCTTCTCCCTCATTCATTCTCCTTTCTGCTTTTTTCAGCCATAAAGTTTGATTTCAATACACCAGGAGGAAAGATCATTGAACCAGTAAATTTTGCTTCAGTTCCAGCTCATCTGTGAAACTGTTTTGGTTTATTTCCAATTCACATGTGTCAGAAATGGCTAACCTTAAACTAGTTAGAAATTATTCCTATTGAAAATGCATTTAAAAAGGAAAAGGCCATGTGACAAAGGTATCCCTAGAGACCACAAACCCCACCAAGAAGGGACTTCAGGTGGTTTCTTTCTAGTCCTCTGTCACAGCCCAGAGCAGGTTTGAGTTCCCAGTAGTGGCAAGTATACCACTGCTTGTTTAATTGTATGGCTCAGAGAAACTGAGCCATACAAACTAAACCGAATTTAGATCCCTGTTGTATCACAGCAAAATTAAAGACAGCAGGAGATGAAGTGTAAGGACTGAAGGGGGTCACAGGCTTGCAGCTATATGCACCACTGAAAATATATTTAGCACAGCAGCAGAAGGACATGGGCATTTCTATATAATGAGGTACATGAGGCTGGCTGAGAGGGAAGGAATAACAAAACCAAGGCCTTCTGCATTGTAGAATCACAGATCTTTTGCCTCGTGGCAGCAGTAGGTAGATTCAATTTTGTTTTGAACCCATCCATGTATCTCTTAGGATTAACAAAAAATAAAGCTCTGATGTGGGGAAAAATAAAGATTTGAGTTGGGTTTTTTTTGAATTGTGCTTAATTGCACCTTATTTCTCCTTTTGGATGGAGCCGCCTTTGAGTTTGAGAGACAACATTGAGAAAGATCTTCCTGCACCAGATTAAATGGTGAAATTTTTGAGAAAAATTAGACGTGCAAAAAAAGAGACACTGCACCAAGCCCATTCAGTAGGATTTCTGAGCTCACTGAGGATCTATCCTCACACTGCTGCTTGATGCAATCTCACTGAGGAGGAAAGGTCTTTGGCATCATGGCTGTGCCTCATGACAACACATTATCCAGCTGTTCCACATCAAGTGTTTTAACCACGTGGCATCTCTGTCTCTTCTTCTGCTCAGTGCTTTTCCACATTCTTCCACTTTTCATTTCCAACTTCCACAGCATTGTTTACTGCACAGCAAAAGCCAAATAGGATTAAACCTGACAAAGAGAAGCAGATGCATTACATCTGGCAGAAAACAAAAGATCAGCATTTGGCACGAGGGTTTATTGTTTGTGACAAGGCATTGGAATGTAATTAATTTTGCAAAGCCGTGCCAGTGAATGCCATTCAAACTCACCAGATGTGCCAGGGAGGGAAATGCCAACTCTTTTTCCAAGAGGATGACTTGATGCCTGCTGACTCTCATTTGTGCAGCTCCATGGGTGTCAAATAAAATAATGTCTCTTTGGATGGAAACAAGGAACGGGCTATTCACTACAGAGCTACTGCATATGCAATGACAAAAGGGGCTTTTTGTTTGGTGATGGTGTACTTTTTCTGGGTGAAATGTTTTTATTTATTTATTTATGAGTAGTCTGTGTCAACAGTTAAACTCTGCAAAAAACTAGCACTTCTCTGAAGTCACCAACAGTCAAAGACCTGGGCACACACAGGCTAAAGAAATCATATATCCACACAAATAATTGCTCATGCAGAATGGGAAACATGAGATAAAATTTAATTTCCTCAGAGTGTGGTTTTGTATCCAATTTTTACTCACTGGGAAAATTCGTCCGGACGCACATGTTGATTCTGGCAAGGGGGAAAGTATTATATAAATATAAATATAAATATAAATAAATAAATAAATAAACACACATACACACACACACACATACACACACACATAATTCTTCCCCCACTAAACTTCACTGCAGCACAGATGGAATAATACAGGACACAATATGCAATAATGGGCAGCTGTTAGTATTTCATTTTACTGGGATTTAAAGGTTCTGTAAAGCTGACAGCAGAGGTGACAAGCCTTTAATGGGGTAGGTTGTTTATTCCTGCCAACTGGTGGCTGCTGCTAACACGAAACTCATCTTCTGCACTTGGCCCCAGGTGTTTGTGGCAGAAGGCTGGAGGAACCAGGTCAAGATGAAGGTGGGTGGGAGAAAGAGGCACACACACAAAAAACCGAAGAGCCCAAGAAACCCAGTCCTCCTTAACACAAAGTGGTTATTTCCAAATAAACTCCATTTTAGCACAATAGCATAATTTTTATAGCACAGCTGATACTTCTGACCTGCCAATCTTCTGCTTCCTGCTCACAGCTCCTGCATTATGCTCCTGCACAGCGATGGTGAGCTTCTGCCAAAGGGATGTTTGACATAAGTGGAGACAGAGATGCAGCAGGGATGGCAAAACAGCTCTCCCCTTGCTTCTCTCCCCAACACGCCTCCTGATGAATACCACAACCAGCTTTGATGGACATCATCAGGTGAAACTACATATAAAGCTATAGATCCCTTCCTGCCTTTTGGGCTTCCACATCCATGAGATAAAAAAGGTGTAATTTCCCACTGGACTGATGTAAGTTTAGGGGTTGTTTAGGAAGAGAAATATCTTCAGGACAGCTGATATTGAGGGTGAGAACAGACAGGACAGTCACAGGGCTGGAAAAACTCCAGGCTATGGTGACATGTGCAAGGCTGAGTGAATTAATCCATGCCATGAAACTTTCCCACATTACTTTTTTATTACAGCCCTAGCCCAAATTCATTTTGCAGTAAGAGGTGCATGTCTCCACCTCATTACTCTCCACCAGGTTCAAACCTCATGGGTTATTATTAGAACACTGAGTAGGTCCACACAGGTTAGAGTTTAGGCCACATTAATATTACATAGGGTATACTAGGCAATTAGAGGAAAATAATTATTAGGGACTTCTTCCTGCTCTAGAGAAGATACTTTCAGGATTCAGAAATGAGAAGGCACAGGAAGCTAAGGTATCTTCCATCATCAACAATACGCAAAATGAGCTGGGGATTTCTGAACCTTCTGGAGACGACAGGGGAGACCCGCTCTTCAATTCCTTTTTGTTTTCACATGATGGCATTTTGGTAATTAGAGTTGTTTTCTTTCCTTGAGCATTTTTAATTCAGCAGAAGTGATTGTACCAGTGTGATTTTGTTCCTAGCCTCCCACTGGCCCAGTACAGGTTCTTTCCAGTTCCTGCAAACCCTGCTTCAGCCTCCAGCCAAGACTTGGCAGCTCTGTATTCTACAAGATGTGTTTTCCCCAGACTAATTTTCAGAGAGGCTTTATCAATTTTAATTAAAATGCTGCCATCTCTCTTGGTGTTTGCTGGTTGGACTATATGTAAACCACAAAATATAATTCACCTCTTGCAAGAAGGAAATGTGAAGTAAAATCTGTTGCCTTGTTATGATGGTAATAATAAAGCAAACAATGTCTGATAATTTCTTTCATGCTTTGTTTTAGAATCTATTCCTTTGATCTATTTCTTTTTTTTAATTTGGGACCTGAAAAATTACTATGGGTTGATTTTGCTGAAGGAAAGGGTCCATAGAAAATTAATGCCCCAGTCAGAGCTACTCACGATGAGAAAGCATCACACAAAGAGTGATCTCATCCTCTGCCACTTTCAAATGGCGTAAACCTTCAGCCATGGTACTGTCACAAGTTTAGGGCCTTACATTTTTGACTGAAGAGTAAAATAGGAAGAAGAGAGCTATAGGAATGCCCTCAGATAAAACCCATAAGCTCTCAGAAAAGACTGATCAGAGAATCATGGAATAATTTTAATTGTAAGAGAACTTAAGATTAAGCATGCAGATGAGGATCCTGGCACAGAAAGGAAATTGCAGGAAAGAATTGTAAAATTCTTAAAATGTAGGAGAAAAAAAAAGAAATTGAAAATAAAGTAAGAATATACCATTTCTTATGTTGAATGAGGATAAGAGGATCAGATTCATCTTAAATTGTAGGAAAGGGGATATAGCTTGGAGATGAGGAAAACATTTTCAGTTAGGGCAATGAAGTCCAGAGAACCTGTGGGCCTTCTTTGCTCAGGATTGTTGGAAACTGATTAGAAAAGTAGTTGCCAAACTTGTATAGAAATAATTGGACCAAACTGTATAACCCTTTTAGACTTCTTACAACCTATGGCTTTCCCCTGGATCCACCCAAATTCCAAACCTCATCATTAGAAGGTGCAAAACATGCAGTTTTTGTCATGGAAATATTTGTTACACAATGACATAATCTTTGGAGCAGAAAAAAATCAGTTTAGCCCATTATCCTGCATCTGAGAGCAACCAGTAACAGATGTTTTGGGAGACAATATAAGAAACAGAACAAGTGCTGAGTGGTTGCTTGACTGGCACATCTTCTCAGCTCTCAGCAGGTTGCTGCTTAGAGACTTTTAGGGACAAGAGAAGCCCACAGGGTTTGGAATCAGTGCTAAAAATAATCTAATATGTTCTACACAAAATAATGCAAAAGTGACAATTAATATGAATAAATAAAATGGGGGTGAGGGGGAGAGGTTTTATAAAAGTTATCTCTGACTATCCCCCTGATTTCTTCTTCAGGAAAGGTTTTAATTTTAACATCAATATTTTAAATACATTCCCATTCCCATGTAGTCTTCAGAAGCCAGCTGGGAAACAGGAATTTTTTTTACAGAGGAGTCAAAATATTGAGGAGAGCTGGGAAAATGGTACTCAGTGTTTAGAAACTGAAAATTATGATTTTAAACTCTATTTCTTGCACAGAATTCTAGATTCTGAGAAAACATTCTGGAAGGTGTACTGCAGCCCCTCCAACCCGTCAATTTAAAGCCTTTAAAGCTGGATTTGAAATGGGCTCAGTTTTTTCATCCCAGGAAATCTTTTTGATTACAGAGGCAGCTACATTTATGTGTAAAATGCTGGTCTAGAAACATAAAGCTTCACTAATGGAGGCTTAACTTCATATTATTTTTTGTCTGTATGCTGGTTGTCCTTCAGCTGTCACATTAAGAGGGTGATGGTTTCTACACCATATCTGTGAGCTCTACATTAGTGTTCTCAATGCCCTAAATTATCTCATGGGGTATGGTAGAATCACTTGTTCAGTGGACAGCTGGGCTGAGACCAGGGTAAATGTCTCTTCAATGTTCCTGTTCTTGTCCTTGCAATCAAGGGGATATCTGTTAGTACAGGGAATCCCTCATTCTCTTTATGGTAATTTGCTGCAAGGAATCCCTCTTAGATTTGTTCTAAGGAATCCCTCCTGGGAACTTCACATACAAGAGGGACTGAGCTACTCAAAAAAGCTGAACTCATTCTGTTTAAGAAATTTAAGCTGATGATTCTGATGATACTACTTGATGGACTTATGTTTCTGAACCTTAGGTAAAAAAACAGGTCAGAATGGAAAACCCATAATTTAGATAATTTCCTTGCCTTTAACTATTTTGTTGTGCAGGGATTTAATAATTCTCTTGGGGCTCCCAGTGCCCGAGCCCTCAGCTGCATCAAATGTTGGTTGAGGCAGGAGGCACACTGAGGGGATGTGAACCTGGGTCACAAAGTATATTTGTGGCAGAACTGAGGATTCAAAAGTCCTTTTCTTCTTAGTTCCTTTAAGCCATGGGCCTTACTATCACTCTGCAGGTAACATTTTTCTCATTAAAGAGTCATCGAAACTACTGAAGAAGGCATTTTTTGGGGGGTTGTTTCTTGGTCTCAAGAACAGAAAAGAAAAGGAAAACAAAAAACAAAAACAAAACAACCAAGCCCTTGAAACAATCCTCACCTTCCAGCTAATCTTTACAATGCCATTTTAAGGTTTTATGGTGTATAAACAACACCTTGATGTTACTGCTCTGCCAGAAGGCTTTTTATGACAGAAGGCACTAATAGGCCACACATATGCCAAAGTCCAATTGCTACTTCAGGCTTGGTTTTTATAGAAGGACACATTTTCACATTCTTCTTTATTGACTCCCCCTACACCCCTCCCTCTATGTGCTGTTAAAGGAATGCCAACATAAAACTGGATAAAAATAAAGCTAGTTCAGGCATATTTTTCATGTTATTGTAGGATAAATAAAGGTGTCTAAAGGAAGTATGCTATTAACCATGAATCATGGAGGGAAATATAGCTCTTACTTGGCTAGTGTTGGAAGGTATAAAACATTCTTTAAAAACAACAATTCTAACCTTATTTTAGGAAATATGTATATACATATGATTTTATTTCCAGGTACTTCCAGAAAAAATAATAAATGCAATATAAAAGAAAACTGATGTTAGATCCTGGGCCTACATTTCAGTTTTTATAAACAGTTTTTATAAACTGTTTTCTGACTCTCCATCTGTCTCTTTTTGTCACTCCTATACTTTGTTTTCTTTCTTCTCATTAATAGAATGACCCTGCTACTGGTATTTGAGTCATTCATCCAGACTAAGCAGGTCAGAAAGAACAATGCATGTACAGGGCAGGGGTTAGAGAGAAACATGGGTACAGAAACTCCAATATGAAGGGCCATTACAGCTTACACCCTTCCACCCACCTTTTAAAAACCTCAAAAGAACCTCCTGTTTGGTTTTGTCACAGTGAGCATTAATCAGACCCTATGTGCTGGTTTGAAAGCAAAACCAGTGAGAGATTCCAAGTCAGAAACACAGTTAAATAAGAGGAAAAGAAAAGAGGTAAAATAAAGTAAAGTAAAATAAATTAAATGCAATAGTACAAAAGACCACTGACAGAGTCAGAATATAACCTGACACCCTGTTAGTTAGGGTGGTAGCAGTCCAAATAAAATGGTCTTGTTGAAGCAGTGATCCTGTAGAAAGGTCTGGTAGCTTTTGTGCTCTGGAAGTCCAGTGGATAAAAGCTGCCTGTGCTGTCCCAAACCCTGGATTATACCCAGGTGGGAATGCTTGGCTCCTCCCCCTGGGCGGAGCATCTCACAATGGGATGATCTCATTCTATGAGTCATACAGTGGGTCCTTGATAGCCCATTAAACAGAGATAGCTCCCATTGGAAGTTATCTATGAGTCATGCAGCAAGGCATTGTTGGGCCCATTAACAGAACATAAGGGAAACACTGCCCCAGCTGGTTTCAGCAGCTGACGAAGACGGGGATAGAATACATACTTTGGGCACATCTTACATTGTAGCCTAGGATACCATAATAGCAGGAACTGTGATGGCTTTGGGCAGATGGAGTAAGACTGGGGATTTTTTCTGTGTGAATGCATGGCTGTGCGATTACCTGGCTGTGTGAATGCTGTTGTCTTGCTTTCCAACTTTCCCAGATTCAGAAGGTGCCCAGCTGCTTTCACAGGGGTGAGCTACACACAGGTAGACAAACCCGTTAGTGATTGCACTGGGTGAGCAATCCAGGAGACACTCATGGAGCAAGTTTGCACACAATATTTAGGACACTAGATTTGGGTGATTCAAACTTGTTTGCCATCTAGTTAGTGTGCCCAATCACTTAGAGTTCATACAATCATAGAAAGGCTTGGGTTGTCAGGCACCTTAATTCCTACCACCTCATTCTAAACACCCTGCTATGGGCAGGGACACCTTCCACTTTCTCAGGTTACTTCAAGCTCCATCCAGCCGGGTCTTAAATACTTCCAGAGACTGGCCACCCGCAGCTTCTCTGGCTAACTTGTGCCTCACCACCCTCAGAGGGAAGAATTTTTTCTTTATATCCAGTTTAAACCTCTTTTCTCTCTGTGTGAAACCCTTCTCCCTTGTCCTGTCACTGCTCTTGTAAATAGTCCCTCTCCATCTCTCTTGTAGGCTCCCTTCAGATACTGAAAGGCTGCAAATAGGTCACCCTGAACAACCAGAGTTGATGGAGAGCTATCCAATAAAGTCAATTTAGATTAGAAAATGAGTCAGATGACACTGGACACTAATGCTTAGGATTAGTCTTGTCCCTAGTAAGCTGGTCAATAGTCCATTGGCCTCACAGATCTCCAGAGACCATGTGAGTTGCTTATGCAGGCAGCTGGTGCAATTTCAGAAGCTCTAGGATGTCTTGCATCACCACCAGATGGCATTCTAGAAGGGCCTGGGTGTATGAATGTCATGTGAACTATAGAGCACTGTCTTGCAGATATCTAGCACACAATAAGACATCTAAAATAGTCATTGGAACCTGGATTTAATCAACTGGATCACTTCTTACTTAGGGGTATGATACATAACTGAGATGTAGCTATTTTTATAACTAGACATCAAAACTTAGTTGCTTGATTCTGTATCTGAATCCCACTTCTTATGTACGAGTTTATCCAGGGGCAGAAGGATGGCACCAACCCAGCCAGTAAATCCTGTCAAATGGAGATAAACTTGCATGGAAGCAGAAGCCAGATATGGTGATACAAGCAAAAGAATGAAAAAATTATCGAGATGAGTTCCAGACATAGGACATGATAAGAAGTCAAGGTGGAACTCTTGAGGACTTTGTATTAGTTGCTAT
Organism: Hippolais icterina; assembly: GCA_013400075.1. Classification (NCBI taxonomy): domain Eukaryota; kingdom Metazoa; phylum Chordata; class Aves; order Passeriformes; family Sylviidae; genus Hippolais; species Hippolais icterina. Next base: position 24,606 of record VWYN01008760.1, on the reverse strand, counting down.
CCAATACAATATTTTTGCCCTTTCCACCTGAGGGAGGGAGGGCCTGAGTCCTACTTAAGCTTGAGCCCCATCACAGACATTTACTTCTTCAGACCAAGGCCACAACATAAATTTAAGCCGCCACCAAGATAATACCTGATTTTACAGCAGATTGAGAATCTTCAGAACAAAAGCTCTGAAAATGTAAACAGGCAACATCTTGTTCGAACATCTCTTAAGAATAATTACAATTCTTCTCTCATTATGAAAAATTTTAATCCAAGATTTTACTCCTTTAGAAAAATATAGAGAAATAAATGGTTCCTCCAAATAGCAGGCTTTATTCAAACTCTCAAGTCAGGCTCCTTCAGCATAATTCTTTAATCATCTTTGAGTACCTAAAAACTCAGGGTTTTATGGACCTTTTCATAAGTGCTTTTTTCTCAAAAGATTATTGCTGTTAAAATGCATTGCTCAAATTTTCTTGACAGGCATCCCAAAATACACTTATGTGATCAGAGAGATGAAGAGGTAGTGAAAATGCTCTGCTTCTAAAACACTCATAATTACACTAAAACACAGTAATCATATTCTAAAAGCAAAATTTGCAGATATTAGATACACTCTAGTAACTAGAGTGTCTAAGTAAACATTGACTCTATCTTCATTAATTGTTAAGGTCTACAGACAAAGGGAATAACCCTTTACCCAAACCCCAACTGCTTTTGTTTGTTTGTTTTTCTTAAGTTCATATTTTCCTGAAAAATCTCCCTTTGGATGTGAAATTCTTGATTCTTTGCTGATTTACATAGTGACATACACATATCAAACAAAAGCAAGTGATTAGGAAATAGAAATTTTCATGCATACTAAAAGTGGAAATTTTTTTTTGCTAATTTGTACTATTCCACTGAGTGTCATATGAAATGTAAGGGTTTAGTTTTTAGGTTTGTTTGGTTGGTTGGGGTTTTTTTTCGGGTTTTTTATTTGTTTGGGTTTTTGGGGGGTTTTTTGAGGGTTCCTTTTAGAAATTCATCTTCAGGAAGGAAATTAAAAACCAAAACCAAACAAACAACCCCCCAAACCAAACAAAAAAACTTAAGAAACTTGCAGAGACTCACATGTTAACTGTGGAATGTGAAAATAAGATTTGAAAAAATCCTAGAGGCAAACAGTGTTGAAGTAAAAATCTAAGTTTAAGGTACTCTGATTTTTTTTTTTTTTTTTTATTCTTTGGC
>VWYN01008760.1:1642-13997 GCA_013400075.1 Hippolais icterina | reverse complement strand
TTTTTTTTTTTTTTTAGTTTGAAGTTTCATAATGGTGAAAGTAAGTTCCTGGGATGTTAAACAGTGTTTTTGCATGCAAGTAATACATTTGTAGGATGGACTTGAGTGAACAAAAATAACTGTAATTGTGCTATGCTTCAGGCTCTTTGATGTTGCTCCGGTAGTATGGGTACTTTTCTGAGGAGTACTATACCTTTTTTATGAGGACTACTCAGGTCCTTTGTATGAGTCATTAATTCACTGTACCTCTCAAGTCAGCTTGTCTTAGGGCATGTCTGAAGTTCTGTAGTCTTCCCATGTACCTTGGTTTCAGGCTTTCTGTATAAGAGATTTGTCCCACACATTTGAGGTCAGCTAAAGTTCAGGTCCTCCTATTGGGGAAAAAAAGAAATTGATGTTTCACCAGTTTGGTTTTCCACATTTCTAAAATCTAGAGGGACCAAATGATTTCCACATTAGTTATTTGTATTGGGAAAGGATAAGTTTTGACTGTAAACCCACAGTGATCTTTATTGGAAAAAACATGTCCTCCATATGCACAATTTCCCATCTTCTGCTTTACCTCAGCAGTTAGTCTTGGGTGGCCTCACTAAAAGAGTTGGTAATTTCATTCACATAATACATATAATTTCCCAGAGTTACATCAACTTAAGGGAAAATTTTCAGAAAAGGAGCTAAAAAATAAGTAAGCAACATTTGCTAAAAGATTACAGGTTTCTGTATTTTTTCTCTTTCCCTGTCTAATGATGACCATGGATAAAAGTTTTCTGTTGCTTAGGCAAAAGATTTGGCAAAGAGTAAGTAACATTTTCCCCTTGTTTTAAGAAATTTGCCTTCAACCTTGATGTATAAAATTAAGTGTAATAGCTTATTGGCTCTAAGGCAAACCATCTCATGCTTCTAAACCAATGACTTTTGAAAGAAAAAAATCTAACCTTTTGATGCTTTGCTTCTGTTCTTTACCACTTGCCACTGACACTGAAGAAATTGAGCTGAAGAGATACATAAATGATCACTGTCACTGAAATCAAAAGGCCAGATAACATGCTAGATTAGCTTTCTTTTAATTGTTGTTTGGGGAGAATCAGACTTACCTATACATCCTGTGAACCTATCACAGAGTCTGAATCAGTAACACTGTTCATTTTCAGACACAGGTTTACTTCTGTTTTCTAACAGCTTAGATCCTAAATTTTTGTTTACTGTACTGCAGTTAGAAGATGTTTATTTCCATGGGGTTTGGAGAAGAGTATTTTCCTGTGCATTTTCTTTCACAAATGCAACCGTCAAAAGCCACTTGAGAGGTGTAAGTGAAGGTGGTATGGTGCCATGCAGAAAAGCTCAGATGATACTTGGTTCTTATACCTCCAGAAGGGTGTGCAAAAGGTAGAGAGATGAATTATTTCCAAGGCAGTAACATGTATCAGTGAGCAAAACAAATCCAACTTGATATCGTTGCACATGAATATAAAAAAAAAAAATTATAAGATCATTTTTTTTTCCATTGAGATGGGAAAGAAGCAAAACACAAGCTGTCTCTTTTCTTTGTCATTCTGGAAAGTGCTGGCAACAGATAGGAGTGGCTGAAGGAAATGAGCAGCTCCCCTGGTTTCCAAAAGCTAGGCTCACTGTTGGTATTGATAGGGCTTGTAGGTACAGAAACAAATTTGATGTTTAGAGATTTAAAAACTAGCAGGTGGAATCCTGCCTTGGCTGAAATTACAGCGTGTTGTGTTACCAACTAGAGACACAGATTTTTTTCCACAAAAGTAGTTGACCACTCTTTTTCCTTGATAGGCTTGAAATATCCTTCCAAAGGTGACCTGTAATGGACCAGACATAGAAGCCAGCCTGATCTCACTCAGCATTTCTGGGTTACTCATGTGAGGATTAAACAGTGTAAGATGATGAGTAGGAATTACCACTCATCTTGATCTTCATGTAACATGCTCAGCTAGTAAGTGCTGTAATTTCCATTATTAAAGGCTTTTGCTTCATCCAGTATTAAATGTATAAGCTTTGAGACTGCTCTCACCCATCCAATTAAATGAAATTTTCTCTAGAATGAGCTGATAAGCTCCACTCAGACTGCAGTTTTGGTATGTCATTTGTCCATATTGTAGCACTTCAGTTTCATCCTATCAGCTGTCCTTGTTATCATCTACCCAATTTAACCACAGAGTGATTCATGCACCCTTCGCAAAGGTTAACAGAGAAAGGAGAAAGGGAATAAAGTTGATTTGACCAACTGGGATTACTCCTTCTCCAGAGAAAACTCCTCCACCTTTGACAAATTCTTCCAGCCTCAATGTAGTTCAGCATAAATTAGAACATAACTCCAGTGAAGGTAGGTAGTTGTGGTTACTAGTGACTTTTATCTTCAGACCTGCTCTTGTTCTGCTTTAATTAAGTGTATAATTAGGTGCTTACGTAAAGATAGGCACAGGGCAGGTGTGGGCCCCATAGTCAACAGTGCTCAAGATGTTCAGCTGTTGGTGTACAATTCCCATGAAGAACAGAGCTAATTGGAGAGTTGAAAGCTAAGATCAAAACTACCAGGAATTAATGATTTCATTTCCCATATAATTTCTAAGAAACTTTCATTCCATGAAAAATTTTAAGATTTCATCTGTTTATTCAATTCAGAATGAAAACACAGTGATTCTTGTCTCCCCTCATTACTGTGCTTGTGAGCCAAACATGCCTCACAGACATTTCTCATAAACTTGAAGGAATTAACATTGACTCTCATGGGCTTTCTCCAGATTTCAGCTGAATGAATGTAATGTAGATGAGTAAATGACGGCAAGATTTGGCCCAATGGCTGTGAGTCTGACCATCCATCAGCAATTATATGTGGCAAACACATGAAAAGACATATCACTATCTGTGGTGACTGACACTATTTGCTTTTGACATGAAAGGTCTTTCACTAGGGACTTCCAAAGCAAGTAATATGTCCTTATATATTCTTTCCAATTCTTTCTTCATTATTCATGCAGTGTCAGGTCCTCAGCAGCTCCTGTGACTTCTCATTTCACCCCTGTGACATAGCAGTAATTTTCTAGTGTGCAGAGTAGGAGATGTTTCTCAGAGATCACAAATTGCCACATCTTTTCAAAGAGTTGTTTTTTCCTTTACTCCAACTCCTTTCATAGTAAACAGAAAAAGGTCCACCTTCAGGAGCTATTCCTGCAACCTCCCCTCATCTGGCAGTGAGGTGCTTCCTCCTGAGCCCAGAGCCTCTTGTATTGAAGATGGATTGAGCTACTTTTTCAGTCTCTGGAGAAAAATAAATGAAATGCTTTAAATATTTTCAAGGGGATAGATTTTATATTTTGAGAACTACAAGACATCTTCTCACTGGGTGAGCCCTTTTGTGCAAAGGTGTGGAGGAACTTCTTTAGGTCAATGGTAATTATAAGATTTAGAAATTCTGTTTGACCTGAAGAACTTTCAATGTTTTAACAGCACAAAGGAGAAGGCTGGAGGCGAGCCAGAGTGTATCTCTTATGGGCCCATACAGGGGAGGAGCTAAGAACAGTAAGGTTCTGAGACCTACTGGGAAAGAAGGATTGAAAGCCAGGGGTATTTGAGGGACCCCTGGGAGCCTGGTCCAAATTAAGGTCTTTTATTGTCCTCAGGTTCCTGCCAACTTGCAGGAAAAAGCAGTCATAAAACTACAGGATTAAAGAGCGACTGGTACAATCTACTTGGATTTGTACAAAGCATTTTACATTGTCCCACACCTCAGCCTTGTCTCTTAATTGGACAGAGGGACCACATGGTAAATAAGGAATTATCTGGGTGGTGACACTTAAGGAGTGGAGAGCAGTAGCTGCAGAGGAATATTTCACAAGGGCATGAAATGATAGGACAAGGGAAGGGCTAGATTAGATATTAGAAATAAATTCTTGGAGGCAAAGCCAAGCCCAGAGAAGATGTGGTTGTCCCATTCCTGGAAGTTTTCAAGGCCAGCTTGAGTGAGGCTCAGAGCTCTGGTCTAGTGGAAGGAGTCCCTGCCCATGGCAGGGGGTAGGAATGAGATGAACTTTGAGGTTCTTTTCAACCTAACCATTCTGGGAGCCTGTGATTCTATTTTCCTGATATTGGTAGACCCACTGTTAGTGTTGTGTAAATCCAGCCAAGAGTCATCACATTTGTTCAGTAACCCACCATTCCTAGGTTATCACAGGCGAAGGAGATCAGCAGCACAAAATAACAGTGCCTATCATTAGAAAACCAGTATCACTTTTATGCATTTTTAGACACATGAAGGGAATCTGCAAAGAATATGAAGCGACAGAGAAAAGTACACAGGTTCAAAGTGCCATGCTAATTGCTAGAATTAAATAAAGTCTTTATTCAAAGGGATCCCACTAACTTATTTACCAGTTTGAGTGAGAATTCATGTTTTAGTGTTAGAAAAAGACAAGAGAACAGATATGGTCAACTTAAAGAACTTGGAGGACATAGAGAATTCATGGTAAAGAAGGTGTGGAATCTTGAATTTGAGGCAGCTGTAAAATATTGTGCTCAGGTGATACATATCTCAGCTAAAAAAAAAAATCATTGTAACACTGTTGACTTGAAATATTCAGGTGGATGCTCAGGTAAAGCAAAAATAGCATTATTGTATTGTAGTTCAATACAGCCACTCAAGTTCAGATTAGTCTGTCCACAGACTACATTTACATTGATCATTTGATGGTCAGTCATATCACCTGTAAAATGTAGGTGAATGAAATCTAAGCAGTACCAAAACAGTCAAAGGTTTCTCTGAGAAGATGTAGAAAAACCCAAACAAACAAAAAGCCTGGTTTTCTGACGAGCGGGGCACTGTTTTCAACAGAGACAGACTGTAGGAAATGGAAGAAATTACAGGGTGAAGGGAATAGTCCTGGTCAACAAGACTTGCCATTTGAAAGTAGAAAAAAGGGTTCTGGCTAGAAGCATGGAAAAAGTTATTATATGGTAAAGTACTGTCTAAACTGTAGTCTTGAGTTCTACAGAGAGTGACACCATCTCTCTACACTCTTGGCACTTGGTGTCACCAGTTCTCAAGTTGATCCTTGCAGCTGTGGCTTGTCATTCTTACTTGAGAGTTTAAAAATATGTTCTGAATGGTAGAGGCTCAGAGGGCGTTTCTGCTCTGTGCTATATGTAGATTCACTGCTTTCTGAGGAGACAGGACAGTTTCTGTCACATCCTCTTGAAATAACAAAACATAATTAAATAATAGAGGAAACTGAGCCTGTTGTAGTAAAGTGCAGAATTAGGCTTTGGATTGTTAAATTTACAACGAAGTCAAAAAACGTGAAAAGAAGCCTTTCTAACAGAGCATTATCTCTGTTCTGGGATTTCACTTGTGACATCAGAACCTCATCAGGCCATTCTCAAAAACTCCAATAGTCACCCTCTCCATGACTGTTTCATAATGCTGACTTGTTGGCCTTACTGAGAGATTAGTGTTGAGAATATAATTAGTAAAGAAACACAGAATCACAGAAAGGTTTGGTTTGAAAGGCACTTTAAAGCTCAATAAGTTCTACTCCTTGCCATGGGCAGGGGCACTTTCCACTCTTCCAGGTTGCTCAAATTCCTGTCCAACCTGGTCTTGGACACTTCCAGGTATGGGGCAGCCGCAGCTGCTCTGTGCAACTTTGTGCCGGTGACCTGCTACAATTTTTAAAAAAGAATTTTCTCCAACATCTGACCTATATCTCCTTTTTCAGTTTATATCTTTCAGTTCCCTTATCTAGCCCATAATGCAGAAACTATTACTTACAGTGTGTTCACAGAAGTTACCATTTATTTTTTTTAATTCAGTATATGCACTCTACTAATAGACAACATTTTACTTCTTTCTTTCTTTTTTAACTTTAGGAAATAGTGAATCTTTTCATTTAGTAGGGATGAGAATAATGAACTGCGAATTATCAGAGAGACTACCTCTTTAGGGAAACATAAAGAAATGTGAACAGCTCCTGTATGTGTAGCCAAGCTGTTTTTTCTAAGCGTCTCCAGGTGGGGTTGCATGGCTTGTCCATTCATAGTTTGTGGATTATTCTATCAGTGATCATGAAATTACTTTTAATAGAAATTTTTGCTACTTCCTTAAAGTTTTTTTTTAGTGGTGTTTTATTTAGATGGGTTTTTTTTTCACACCAGAGAGAACAATAAATATCAAGAAGCAACTTAATGAACTAATCAGATAAAAGGAAATCTTACTTAAGATACAAATGTGATGAGCCTCCCATGGTGGAATTTATGAACCACATGATCAAAAATGCAACAACCATATTTATGACTAAGCAGTGTTTAGTATAGGACCCAGGATAGAGAAGAACACAAATGGTAAAATACAGCAAAAAAATAGTACCAAGAACACTGTACAAGCAAAGGAGGAAATTAATGAGATCTTTTTTAAAATTTGTATTAATAGGAAGGATAGTAAAGACAACAAAACAAAACAGCACATGAAAGAGTCATAACATATACATATAATATATATATATAACACATTATAAGACAATAAACAAGGGAAAAATTGAGGGATTACAATAATGACAAGGTTTTTTATTGTAGTTTAAATCAGCTTGCACCATGTAGATTCAGTGGTGCTACTTATTGCGATCTAGCGCAAAATATTCTCATTTGTAGAATGAAAAAAGAGTTGCTCTGCTCATTTGGATTTTCACTAAGCAATTGAAAGCATTACAGAAAATATTAAGATTGATAACTACATCATGTATCTATCTCTGCTAGGAAACCTAAATGAGCATTTGCTTACAAAAAGAGTAGAAGTTAATTAATAAAAAGAATCCTGTATAGGATTTATCAACAATTCTCAGTCAATGAGAAGGGCATGGAAAGTTGAGTTTTACCACTGAATTCCTGATATCAATGATGTGTATGGTGAAATAAAGTCTGACTTCTAAATTATTGGATCACAGACAGGTGGGAAAATCTTGATGCATTTTGATGGAAAGAAATTTTATTCAAATTGACCCGCATATATTAGGAAAATATTTTGAAAAATATCTAGATTGAAATTCAGTGAAGAAAAATAACTGGTAACATATTTTGGGAGGTATAATCAGATATAAAATGGAAATTATGGCTTGATAGATGTTCTGTAGGACAGCAATTAAGGATCACAAGCTAATCACAAGCCAATGATTTTGCACAGTTTTGGAGAACAAACATTGTATTAAGGTAAGTAACCAAGAATATAAGATGACATCTTGAATTTTCAAACTATATATTGCAACATGGAAGCAGAAGCTAAAAGGAATATTTGTGAAGACCCAATCAGGATCACATTTCAACAGAAAATACATCTAATTTAACCCTGATAGCATAAACCATGGATTTTAACCCCAATTTTGTAAGAGCCAGCAAGCAAGAGAGAGCAGAGGTTGTGTACAGTTACAGACATAAACATCCATGTGAGAGTCAGTGGAACCAGGGACCAAATTTGGGATGGGATGACATTGGAAAGAACACACTGAAGGCAAAGGAAAGGAGCTCTAAACAGTTAACATTTCTGAGGAACCAAATTTTTGTACCTGCATCCAGCCACCTAATTCACACACTCCTCTTTACAGCTGCATCGATTTCTCATAAACCCATCTGTTAGTTTTAACCAAAAAAGAAACATCTGAATTACTGTAATGACCAGAAGATCCCTGGGCTTATTCTATTTGCCTTCACCCACCCTCTTTTCCCCTCCTCTCTGTCTTTTTTTTTTTTTTTAAAGTAAGATATCTTCACTTGAGCATTGTTGACATGTAAAAATGTCAGTGTGCAAAGGAAGAGTCCATGGGGGAGTCGTATCCTATAGAGTACTTTCTCTTATTGCAAACTTTTATGTAGGACATTGTGTTAAAATAAAAATGTAACAGCTCTCTTGTCGAGGCTCACACTAGTAACCACAGCCTGTTAAAGAAGGCAAGCAGCCATCTGATAAACATCTAAAGTCTTTATGGGCAAAGGGTTGAGAGTACAAAGAGAGCCCTTCATGGAGGGTTTTTTTTTGTTGTTGTTGTTTTTTTCAGTTGGTTGATGCTTTTCCTACATGTGAAAGGACAAAACAATATTCTTGGTTGAAAGTAGTTTAGAGAACCTGTGCTATCTAAAATTCAAGCCTGAATTTTAAAGTAATTACCCATATTCAAACATGTGTCTTGGTTTTTAAAGAAGAACTTTAATTTCCAGTGTTAAATGCAACACAACTGATCTCAGGGAACAAAAAAAAAAAGCCAAATGGGTTTATGAGCAAAGTTGTGTAAATTTTATACATAGCATAATTGTGCATCTCAATCAGTAAGTATAAGTTAGACTTCTGGCTCATATCCAACAGCTTCTAGTATTCATGAGAGTTATTTTCTCTATTCATTGTGTCTGAAAAAGTGCATAAAGGTAGAATTTTTCAGTTACTAGCATTATAAAAGTCCTTGGAAGACAGGAGTTTGATGAAAATATCAGATCTTAGAATGGTGCAATCATTTGGGTTGGAAAAGGCCTCCCAGCCGAGCAAGTCCATCCTGTGCCCAATGCCCACCTTGTCCCCAACCCAGAGCACTGAGTGCCACTTCCAGGCCTTTCTTGGACACCTCCAGGGATGGGGACTCCACCACCTCCCTGGACAGCCCATTCTAAGGTTTAACCACATGGATAAATTCTTCCTGATGTCCAAGCTGGACCTCCCCTGGCAGAACTTGAAGACCTTTCCCCTTTTCCTGTCACTTGTTGCCTGTGAAAAGAGCCTGACCCACACCTGGCTCCACCCTCCAATCAGGGAGTTACAGAGTGATAAAGTCACTCCTGAGCCTTCTTTTCTCAAGGCTAAACAATCAAGTCTCCTTCTGCTGTTCCTCATATTGAAGGCTTTTAGATGGATTCTTTCTTTAATGATATATCTTTATTTATTTTATATATTCTAATTATGCATATATCTTTTATCTGTTTATTTATTTAAATATATTCTTTTATATAGATTTTGAAATAGTAAGGACATTTATGATATATTCTCAAGATTCTTTCCCCAAATGCAAGATCATCTTCCCCTGCCTTTTTCTTCTACCCTTGCCCCCACTCCTGTCCTTCCTGCAGAACCTCTCACATCATCTCATATTTCCAGGAGCTCAGTTATAGAATCACAGAGTGGTTTGGATCTGAAGAGACCTTAATGTTCATCTGGTTCCAATCTTCTGTGATGGGCAGGGACACCTTCCATTAGACCAGGCTGCTCAAAGCCCCATCCAAACTGGCCTTCAATACCTCCAGGGATGGGGAATAAATATCAGCCACTCTGAGACGTACTCATGGCAATTGATGCCACCAATCTCTCCCTAGATGATAATGTAGCACATAATTCAGTGTGGGTTTTATGTCCTCAGTTTAGAGGTATCCAAAACAGTGTTTGTGATCTCTTCTCTGGTCCCCAGCAAAAGAAGTTAAGAAAAAATTTATTTGACTCTATATGATGTAAGCAATTAATAATAACATTATCCAAAGTCAGAAGAAAAATCATGTCTCCAACTGTGCACAATTTATTATGTAATATTTCTCAGCATGAGTTTTATTATATAGAAATATATGGTACAATATTATTTACATTTCTATCTTTCTACATTCTGCACACAGGTATCTCAGTGCACACTTCCACTTTAGAAAATTGGAATGAAGTATTTCCATGTTCCTGAGATCCTTGACATGTAATAATCCAACGAGTCAAGATTTAGGCTGCTGTTCTCTGTTAACACGTAGAGCAAAAGAAATAAAATCATCCTCGTGTATGTTTCCTATGTATAAACTCCTTGTAGCTATTATTGAACCACCAATTGGTTCTCCAATCTTCTATTAAAATATCAATAGTATTTTTCAGAGCTTAAATTGAGCAGTGATTTTATTTAATGCTAAACCTAGACACCACTTTTCTTCTAAGAAATCTCTTGTTGTTGCTAAAAACGAAAGTCATTCAAACGAGTGTGATTGAAACAGGGACAGGGAAAGAGAAAAAATCAATAGAACGTTTTCTAGAGTACTATCTCTGCTTTTGAGAAGAGACCATTAATAACATGCTTACAGTAAAAGCAGCTGCTTGTTCAAAGTACATTCAAGAGTGAGCTGAAAGGATGGCTCTCTCCACACAGCCTCCCTGGAGAGAGAGTTTGTAAAGACTTCAAAACCCAGGCTCAGATTATGAACAAAAGCCTTTCCTAGGAATTTTAAATGTTCTCATCTAATGTGAAATTGTTGGAATGAAACACCTCCTAATATTTTGCTCCTTATGAAAGGCAATATGGATAGGTGAAGGAGATATTGGTCTCAAAAGGGCTTTGCAGGCAATGCACTGCAGGTTGTATCCAACCTCTGAGGACAGTGGGTGCCATGCTAATGCCCATTGCTACAACCCTCAGCAGTGGTCAGAACAGTGGGATGTTTGCTGCAGATCCTACTGAAACAGAGGGCTCAGTTCATTCAGAAAATTTTGTAGAATCATAGAGTATCCTGAGATGGAAGGAACCCATGAGAATCATTTAGTACAACCCCTGAACCTGTACAGGACATACCAAGAACCACACCGTGTGCCTGAGCGTGCAGTCAAAACTCCTCTTGGATTCTGTCAGGTTTGGTGCTGTGACCATTTCCCTGAGGAGCCTGTTCCAGCACCCAACCACCCTCTGAGGGGAGAATCTTTTCCTGATATCCAACATAACCCTCCCCTGACACAACTTCAGGCCATTCCCTCAGGTCCTGTCACTGGTTACCAAAGACGAGGGATAGGTTCCTGCCTCTCCTTTTCCCATCATGAGCAATCTGTAGTACCACAATGAGGTTCCCTCAGTCTCTTCTTCTCTAGTAAACACTTACAGCATCATAAGGCAAATGAAACTGTTGGGGTAGGACTGAATCTTGGATCACTGCCTAATTTGCTTCTAGTGTTACTTATTCCATATGCTTAAGGGTGTGCAGTGGTTTTTGTGTATGGTTTCAATACATGAAAGATGAACAGAGGTGTTCATCTGTAAGAGAACTGGTTAAGCAGAACTTATTTCTCTTGGGTAGAGCTGTGTAATCTCTCACTCTTTGTCTAGATAATTCAAGCAGATCTCTATGTTTAGTTCAAGCAAATCTCTACATCTCAGGAACACAGGGGACCAAATACAAGACATGTCTCTAACAGTGAGCATGCCACAGGTGTACGAGGACCTGAGCTTGTACTTGTAGTAACTTGCTAATTATAACTTACACACTGTGCATGTAACTATCTATGGGAACAATATCGTCAGTTTAAGAGTGTATAAACTTATCGTTCTTATACTCCTGATTAATCTGGATCTGTCCAATCCTCATGATCCTGTTTCCAGAGTTTGGGTAGCTGGAAAAACTTTGGTACCTCTAATATAAATATAAGCCACCAACAATGACATTTTTCTCATCTCACTCCACTGAAGATTTCAGTAACTATTTCTAAATTAAGCTACTGCTTTTCTTTGGTCTTGTGGCATCACTGAAGAGTGAATGAGCCTACAGATTACAAATCAGACCTTGGGCTGATGACCAGATTCTGCATTCTGTAAGGTTTTGATCAGAGATGTCCAGAGGGAATATCAGACTAGGGAGTTACAGCTGCTCCTTTTTGCCTTTGATAACTTCTTCCTACACTCACATTGCAGGAAGAAACATGTCTGGGTTAAATATCACCAATACTTCAAACTACAGTAACGCAAAAGCAAGATATTTGCCTTCAGAGCCAGAGGGAGAAAATTCAGCTTCCTGATCCATCTCACACACGGATACTGTCCATAACCAGGTTGTGCTTAGAGAGGAAAAAGCTGTGTGGAAAGGATATGGTTGCTTCTGAGCCTGTTTTGGCCACTAAGGCTCCCGCGTCATGAAACCACAACAAGAAAAAGCAGAACTTCCAAAACATAGAGAAAAATGCACTATAATGGCATATAGTACTGTAAAAACAGAGACCATCACCAAAATAGTCAGTCAATCCTAATGCCTTTGCTCCTGGTCTCAGCCCTGCTGACTACAATTTTTGTGAAGCACTAATAATTTGGCATCTTTTATAGCAATGGATTCATGTAGTCACTCAGCATTCCAGATCTCATTGATTATTACATCTCTGAGTTTCTGTTCTAAGGAGATGCTACTCATATAATCTGCTGGGTTGATAGATTGGGAGTTAGCATTACTGCAACAGGCTGTCCACAGCCCCTTTTCATCATAGTTATAGCTACGGACTAGCAGGAGCCCCTCTGGAAATGAATGCTGGAAATCATAATGGCACTTTGTGCAGTGCAGTTTTATTTAGGGAAATACTATCCAAGAGTAG
>VWYN01008759.1:128745-143919 GCA_013400075.1 Hippolais icterina | reverse complement strand
TTAATACATATATATATATATATATATATATATATAACCTTACAAAGACAACAAAAGTAAAATAAATTAGACATAGATATCTGGTCTGTAAGAGAAATTGTTGTTACAGATAAACCAAGTGAAACAAAACTGCAGGCAGGTCAAGACAACTTCAGACAGGGCAGACTTGAAAAGTGTCAGCCCTGAAGCCAGGCAAACAGCACAGAGCTTTCAGCCTATTACTATCAAAGGCACTATGATATTAAAGGGCTGCAGAGTTACACCATTAAAGTTAGCAAATAACTCTGCCTGCAGTACTGACTTTCCCTGGGAGGTACTTAGGGTGGCTTTATGATTCTATTTACAGTGAGCCCAAGTCTGCTCCATACAGAGTTCTCTGTGTATGTGTGACAGGGTTGATCCATCAGGTTTGGTGCACAGTGGCAGCTGGCTGCTATTTTCAACCTGGACACATGGACCCTGAAAACTGTGTCCCTTTTGGTGGTCTCTGGGGCAATGAGTGGTCGGGCTCTGGCCACTAGTGGTCCTCCCTTGCAGCAGACTCAAAATGCTGTTTAGATTCTGCCCTGACTGAGTAACATGACGATTTTCAAGAGTCTGCATACTATCCCAGCAGCAGTTGTAAGAACGATCAGGACAATTCCCTCATCATTAAGTGCATACAAGTAAAACAGATGGGCAGCAGACCCAGGGATTTTTTAAGAGTCATCAGATTATTAGATTTTCCATCCTGCAAAGGAGTCAGTGGTGCACATATTTCTGGCTGTGTTCCTGCTTCCTAGCCCTTATTCATATAGCTCTGTTCCCACACTGCCTTGCTCAGGGGAAGACACCTCAGCAGCGTACCTTCTAAGACAGTTTATTTCATAAGGTTAAGAGACTTATAAGGGCAACACCATCTGTTGTTTTTGCAGCAACATATTTTATTACAATAGTTTTAGCACTTTGTTCAGGTAAGTAGGCAAAATTCACAATTTATCTTGGAGGGAAATATGATCTTCTTTCAGATGTCTGTTGTAGTGACTCTTGGCCAGTACTACATTGCTGGCCATATTAAATAGGTACAGCTGATTCCAGAAAAACCTTTTACTGAGAGCTAACTTGGGTGTAGATGTAGAGTACACTGAATAACATTGCATGGTTATTGCCTACAGGCTTCTATGTGAATCTACCCTGCATAACTACTGTATAGCCAACATACTGATTATGTCCTGTAAGGCAAATGACTTGGAAGCAAACATTCACATGCTCATATATCTTGTCTCCTCCAGGATAGAACTGATAGGATAAATTATGCATTTATGTCTCCCTTTGAAATATCTTGAGATTATATCTAATGTTATGCATACTCATAACTGTCCTGCTAAGTCTTTTGCTGTTAAGTTACACAGAGAAGAACCAAGTATCAAGGTCAGTAACTTCCAAATTGTTGTCATGTTGAAGTGGCAAATTGATATTAAACTTCTCCACAAAGACCTAAGACGTAGATGCAGAGTTTGAATGTTTAATATTTTCACCATGTGTGATTGTTAGAGGCTGGTCAGTAAAAGGGCAAATCACAATAAAATTGTTGAACTGAATCAAGAAATAGTGAAAGGATATGGTTGTGTAAGACACCATATGTGAAATGTAAGCAGTACTATTGCCTGTACTTACAAAATTAGTAAATTAGTACATTTTATCATGAAAGGCCTGATTGAGGGAATATATAATGTTTTTATAACAGTATATTGGTCTGGACCTGTCAGAGACCCAAATGATCACTCTGTTCAGTTGCCATACATTGCACAGGTTTTGACAGGAGCAGAGCCTCATACAGAACAGTTTATCACTTCCAGAGTCTCTACAATTTGTGGCTATTTATGATTAATTCAGCAATTAATAGTATACTCATGAACTATCCTCAAGAATTGAAAGTCTCTAGAAATTACTCCAGAATGAAGTTATTCAAGGAAATTATTACAGGGATTCTCATCTCTAGTTGGAATATATTTTTTTATTCTTGTTCCTAGATGCCTTCATCTTCTGCATTTTCAACCATCAGTGAGTAACCAGAATGATAATCACATGATCAGGGAACTAATTTTGCTTCTCCCATTTCAGATATAATATCTAATGTGTTATTAACACTGTAATGATAAAATCGTTTGCCTTTAATATTCTGTATATATGAAATTTAGCATGCATTCACCAAAAAAAATAGAGGTTTTTTTAAATGAGTCCCATAAATGTAATGGACAAGATTTTCAGAATCTCATTTTTAGCTCTTATTTACTCAAATTTGTTGTAATCAACAGAAATAGCTCTGCTTATCTCACTTCTGTCATAAAAGTATTCTTTGAGAAACAATGCAAATGTCAACTGCAACAATGTGACTCAGAAGTGTAGGAAGCATCATCTCAGGAATGGCCCATAGTTATGAATCCACCTCCTGTAATAGAATAACTTTAGACATTACTATCATCCACCTTAAGTCCAGAACTCTTTGTTATGGCTTAGGAGCATAATGTTACAGGTAGTTTCATTTTTCATTTGTTTGGATTTTTTCATGTTGAAGGGAAACGTATAGTGGCAAAAGAGAGAAAACCAGGTCAAGAACTATGTTAAAGCTAAGAAGATTTCTTGATTCTCCAAAGGTTCAAAATAAATGTCATTTCAGTATGTCCCACTCAGGCATCCTCTTGGGGAAAATGCTATATATGCATACCTTTTTCCACCTTTCCTTCACTTCTCATTTGCTCTTCATTTCTCCTTTGACAAATGGAAGCTGGAATAATTTTGTAGGTTTATCCAAACAATGTCTCTCTTAAAAGATTAGAAATGGATTCTACAATAAAATTCATTCATATTTAATAATCATTTTAGTTTGGAGTATCAAGAATGTTAGAAGATAAAACTGCTTCCAGGAAAGTCTTGATTTGATGTGATAGTCAAAATACTCTTAGTGGCTGAGGGAGTAGCTCTCCTAAACTTCTGCTAAAATTGTTTAGGAAGTCTGAGTAAGATAGGCCGGAAATTATCATGAATAATGAGGAGCCTGAGCCTAGGTCACTAATTTCAACCATTGTCCTGAAAAAAGTTGAAATCACTTATTTCCCAACTCATGTTGGGAATCAGAATATGACTGGGTTAGCAATTACCACTGTTTGTACATTTACTATTATTAAAAACAATATGAATTTCAGAGATAGGGAATGGGAATATGAATGTAGTTTGGGGGTTTGGATTTTTTTATTGTTATTCCCCACCTCCCAAATCCATTTGCAGAAGCATTTATATATAATATTTGTATAAAAAGCAATCTATACTTTTCATTGAACAGCATGCTTTGTATTCTGTATCAGATTGGTCAAAATTATTTTATAGGTACTCAAAACAAATTGCTCAATCACATTTTGGATCTGCTGGATTTTCTGCTGGCAGTGATCTTTTCCAATGCTCCAGAAGCATTTGAGTTTTGTAACTTTCTCATTCTTAACTCAGGAATTACAGTTAAACAGGAAGCTGATGCTGATAATTACAATTAAACAGATGGCTGAGTCTGGGAAAAAGGCACAGAAGAAGAAATGGTTTTTTGAGATACTGGGTCACCAGTTTGAAATCCAGTCTTGCAGTTCCTTCAAGAACTGGCTGCTCCCAGTTCCTACAGCTAATGAGAAGAGGTGCACTATAACTTTTAGTACTCCTAAGACAATCAGTCCCATGGCAATTTTTGATTTAATGATTTAGCTAAGACGATCTACTGTCTTGGTTTGGAAAGACAGGTATCTGCCAGGGAAAGCCAGAGCTCCCCTTGGAATGGAGAATGTAAACCTCCTCCCTCCAAATTATTACAATTTTTGAAATTAGTGGCTTTCAGGCAAAGATATGGGAATAGGAATAACAGTTCTTTATTAGGAATATTAAAAACCTAAATGTAGTAGTACAAAAACACAAGCAAGCAAACAAAACAAAAATTCTAGAAACCCTGATAGAGTCAGGATACGACCTGACACCCTGTTGTTCAGGGTGTTGGAAGCAGTCCAAATAAATCCTTCTGGAGTAACAGATGTGGTTCTGTTGGAGTAGAGATGATACTGTAGAAGGGTCCTGTGATGACGAGATGGGTCTGATCCTCCTCTGGAAAAATCTAGTGGAAAAACAGGCTGCCTTGGTGTTTCTGATTCTGAGTTTTTATCTAGGTAGGAAGGGCTCTTCCCACTGGGGTGGAGCATCTCATAATGTGATGATGTAATTGTACCAGTTACGCAGAGAGCCTTAATGGCCCATTAACAGAAGATATTGCCCGGAGGGAGGATGGGTTGAGGAAAAGATAAGGAGCATTGCTCCACCTGGTTTTAACAGCTGCCTGTTAACAGAAGATACCTGCCCCTTCCCCCCCGAGAGTTATGAGGAATGGGTTATATGAGAGATGAAGAAAACACCTCCCCAAACCGATTTCAGATGGAAAATAGAACACACATTTTTGGTTACATATTGCAACCCAAGACATCTACATTTTGCCAATTAGCAATCTCTCTCCAGAGCTTCACCTATGTTGAAGCAGGTGTACCAGCTGGAATGACCTTCTTGATATGTATAAAATCCTAATAGATTTTTATGAGCTAAGAACAGTCTCACCTTTACAGCTTCATGGGCTGGCTAGCATAGTTGCTCAGCCTCAATGATCTAAGAGATATGACAAGGTAAAAAAAAACCTGGTAAACATTCCTAGGTCATATACCTTAACACCGTGCTTCCTCACACAGCTCACACACTGGAGGTCAAGAGTGAAAGCTAGAGAAGGCTAAATATAAATATGTTAAAGCATAAATAATATATGCTACCATAGCAAGAACATAATTAAGGTGACATTATGTTTCTTCCAGCCAGGAGGCATCTTTGTAAAAAGATAAACAGAAAGTCAGGTGAATTTATCCACGGACAAAACTAACATGATCACTCATAAATATTTGCAAAAGGGTTCCCAAGATTGCTTATTATGCTGTTATGCTGATAGTCATATGAGGAAATTGCTAACAATATTGCAACAAAAAGATTTCATGAGGTTTACAGATCGGAGATTTACTTGCCAATGGATATGAAGACCATTTTACATTTTGCTTTGATTCTGCCTACAAAGTGTTTTATTCATGTGTGTTTAATGAGATCCTTCTTATTAAAAATTGTTAATTTGAAATTGTTATTGAATCCAAATTTACTGTAACGAAGTGCTTATCTTGTACTGAATTTTGAAAACTAGTTAGTGGAAAGAGGTGATTTTTTAAAATACCCTCTCTCAGAGCAATTTTTCTATCCAAACAAAATAGTTTATTCTTAGAATTGATACTATAGATGTAATGTTTCATAAAGTTCTGAGAACGGTGAAACTCAATATGGTTGCTCCTGATTATGTGGCTCATGAAGCTCTTAGTAATGGACTGAGGATCAAACTGGAATAAAATTTAAAAAAAAATTAACTATACAAACAAGTTTTGTTCTGTTTTGTTGTTTTTTTTTTTTTTTCTGTATCAGGCACTACTTTTTTAAGAAAGAACTTGCTCCTTCTCAGTGGGAATAAATTATTTATGAGGAGTGTGGTGAGACACTTCAGAGCCTAGAACTGGACTCAGCACTCCCATTACGTTTCAGCAGTACAGAACATAAAGGAAGAAGTTGGTTAGACCACAGCAATAATAATGCCAAGGTTGTGGGTTCTATCCCCATATGAGTCATTCACTTAAGAGCTAGACTTATTCCTTATCTGGAATTCCAGCAAAGAATCTCCCCTTTTTGCTTCTTCAATTGCCTCTGCCAGGAAGTTGTCATCAATGCACTCCATGGAACTATCTTGGTTGCTTCTGCTCTGTGATGCTTCCTTCCCAGTGGATATTAGGATGATTAAGGTTTACCATGGGGAACAGATTCTGCAAATATAATTCTTCCTTCATTAGTTGGAAGACATCTACAATGATAATGCCCACATCGATCTGATCTCTAATCCCAACCCATTATCTCTCTGCTTGTTCAACACCTGTTCCTAGGCAGAGCTTCCAGCACGCACACTCTTGTCACAAAGCAACGCTTCCTTTCCCCTCTGTCCTGCTCTTTGCAGTTGAAGGAACTATTTTATTGATTATATATCATCAGAAAGTCATCCCACATTTAAATGATAGAATCAAACAGTCCATAGCACAGGAAAGCCTCTTACTTACCTGAAGAGTCTTGCTGCATCAAAGAGCAAGACTAACTCTAAAAGCTTTTCAAAGAATTCCATGAGATTCTTTTGGTTCTTGAGATCCTTCTTGATAGCAAGTAAAAGGACATTTATGCCTACAAGAGATTATCAGGTAATCAATTCAGTTTTATGTTCTCCTGAAATCCCAAATGTTCCTTTTGTGGATTTCAATGAAGTTCTGTCATTCTGAATAAGAGATGTTAGGTGATATCACTCAGGAATACACCTCAGTTTGAGTTATTGTGATGTAGAAGAGAATTAAAAAGAAGAAAAATTGCTGCATTTTATCTCTGAGGAGAATTTGAGAATTATTTTTAAAAGTATCTTTAAAGGACATATTTAATGAATTATAATTTTTTTTTATCTCTTGACTTCAGATAACAGTGTAGAATAAATATTTACTAATCAACTTAGAAAGAATATAGAAAAATGCATAATTTTTATGAAAAATGCATTAAGCAGAAACAAATGAAATAAATATTGATGTGTTCACAGCTTTGCGTAATCATTTCAGGTCTGTTATATGGGAAGATAGTTGTTGGTGCCATTTAAAATGAATCTTTAAGGCACATCTAATACTCTTTATTAAAAAAATGAGATGAGGGTAATAACTAAGAAGGTTATTTTCATTTAAATTGCCATGGAACAAACAGATGAAAAAAGATTGGCTTATTGTGGGAGAAAAAGCTGTAAGTTTCTATGGTCTCTGCCTTGTAGATTTTTAAGGAACTGTGCAAATTTTTAAAGGAACAGAAGCTACTGATGGTTGAAAACATCCTTTTTAATAGTAGCTAAATTCCATTAGGATGGGTTATGTGCTTTGATTCTTGCTTCTTATAAACAGCATGATATTTAAGTTCCCAATACATGGCATTAGTCCCAGACTTTCAGATGGGAGTGAAATCCATTCAAAATCAAATCTGTGTTTGCCTGCGATCTGCCCCTTAGAAATGGCTGTCATTTTAACTTCTTTCTTAGTAAAGGTCTAAAATAAAAGTAACTAATATCCAGGTGCTTTTTTACACTTGTATCTGAACATTTCCTTGTTTTCTATTTTCTCAAGATGTGAGGGAGGATTTATCTACAGTGAAATATGTTGGGTGGTCATAGGGAAAATGCTGGCACTTCCAAGACTGTTCTATATTGCTCGATCTATTCAATTCTTGGGGTTATTTTAAGCAAATAATTACTCTTTATTCTAAACAATTAAGACAGTGGGTACCTTGTTTCCTAGATAACAAAACAAAGTAAAAATGCTGCACTGCAATCAGAAGCTTAGATCTTGAAGCACATGTAGTAATTTTGAGTGTAACAGAGGTTGAATAAAAAAAATATAGGAGACCAGAATTTTTGTATGATGTCAGGTAACAATTATTCAGGAGAACAGCTTCTATAGTGTCCTAAATTCCTTAATCAAATGGATGAAATTGCCTAAACCTTTTATCTGAAAACAGATTTTAAATAGGCACATGATCATTTCCAAACAAAAAAAAGATTGATCAAGAGCCAACAGGCTTCACATAGTGTCAGAGAAAAAGGTTGTTTTGTCAGCTGAGCTCTGCAGATTATCCTGCTCAAGGTACATCAATAACCTTACTGGTTCTGGTTATGTATGTATGTATGTTTAAATCTCTCTCTCTCTCTCTTTATATGTAAATATAAATATGTATATTTGAATCTCTACAAAAGAGTTTTTTGACATTGCTTCAAAGAAAGAATTCAGAGAATTTATCTCTTAAAGGTGTTTCTTTCCCAAAATAAGATACACAACAATTATAGGATGCAACTTGAGAGCTTGCTCAAGTAAAAGAGTAAATTCTAAAGGAAGAGTTATTACCTTCTCATACTCACCTTTCAAAACAAAATTTTTAAAATCCCTATACCATCACAAAGTAAATAATGATATACTTTAAAAAAAAAGTCATCTGGAGGAACTTTACTTCAATTGTAATAGGTAGCAAATTCTTTTAATAAGTGATAGTTTTTCTTCCTCAATGTATTTAAATAGAAATGGGCATAGTGATATATGATCAGCAACACTCTCACTTCACACAGAGTCTTTCAGCTATTTTCATGGAGATGTTTTGCTTTTCTTTTTCATAGAATATATTGTTAAAACAACAACAAAAATGTATCTGACTAGTGAGCAGCAAATGAAGTCTGTGAAGACTTGTTTCAATCTGCATATAAAATTGGCAGTACATCACATGAATTTTATTATATTTTTGTTTGTTTGTTTAAGTTTTAATTTGACATATAATTTTTGTGCTAATTAAATAAAATTTGATACTGGATGGTATTTTATTATCATGTAAAAGAATGTTTAATATTTAAATAGTAGGACTTTTATAATCAAGAGATATTGTATAGTTTGCTTAGTTACCAAAAAATAAAAGGAAGAGAAAAAAGCCATATTACTCAGATTACTTTTTGTATCCACCTTAACCATGTGCTGCCTCTAAATACTGAATATTAGATAGTATATAGCATTCTATCCAAAACAGTACTAATATTTTAGTCTGATGTCCTTTAATTTCTAAGGAACTTCATACTCTGTAGCTTGTCCCAGTATTAATTTTCATGTTTTATTTGCTAAAAGATAGAAGGTTACTATCTGTTCAGCTTGTTAAAAATTACAAGCTATATTCTGAAAAAGAAAGCTATATGAAATTCCAGGGCTTTGATAATTAAACCACATTCACAAATTGCACGTTAGTGTCTTTCTCCATCCTGCAGCACGACACAGGCAAGCAGTTCTAATCTGCTGTTGCCCAGATAAAATCTAGAACCCGAGTTAGTACCTTCTCATCAAGGCTGCAGTGAAATATGCAAGTTAATAATCAATGCCAAGTAGAGTACAGAGACTTGTATCATCTTGAATAATGCAGTGGCATCTCTTTACGCTACTGCCCTGTCTCGTTAGAGGGTTGCTACTGTTGGAGCAGCCTGGAAAAGATTTGGATCCTATGATAATATGTAGGGAAAACACACCCTGAGATCCTGTAAGCTGATTTTCTAGCAAGGAATATTCTGCACAGGAAAAAATCTCAGTTATCCAGTAAGAAATAGCAGAGTGGAAATGTGTCCCACATAAGAGTCCACTCATCACTGAGCTACAGAATATTTTTGATTTTTTTCCTAATACATTCAGGGTTCAATAAGGTACAATTCTACGTATGCATAAGATAGTGTTTACATATTCAGGTATCTCAAGAATTTGACAAGTTTATAAATGTAATGTTCTGAGTAGATTCTGTGGTGACAACAGATTGGCATACAAACTTGCAGACTTCTGAGCCGTTAGCTGACTGCTCACTAGATTGCTCAGTTTGTATTTGAGATCTCAGCTGAGTTATACAGAAGTCTTGTTAGCTCTTTGGATTTCATCCTGAGCTACTAAAAAGAAACTCTTTGAGGAACAGCTTTCTTACTAGCAGCCTACCAATTTAAATGGCATTCCTACTTTAGGGACATTAAACATAATCTGTGACTCTAAGTCTAGAGCCCTAAATTATGACTGAGATTTTTTTGTAGTGTTAATCATTAGCTGGAGGATTCTGCCTCCCTCCTGACTATACAGGGACTGTAACTTTCTGCTCTAAACTTTAATTCCTAATTTAGGAGTGCCTAAAGACAGGTGGCGTGTTTCTGGTGTTCTGTCTGGTGATGTGTTAGTGGTTGAAATTATTTACAATGTTTGGAGGTTAAAAAAAAAGAAGGAAATGCTGTGCTTAGGAATCACCAGAGGCATAATTTTCTTTGCCTCTATTCATGCTTCTTATCATGAATAGATAAGATTAATAGATTAGCATTATACTGAGTTGGAATCTAGAGCTTTAACAAAGAAGTTGCAGTTGGGCACAAATAGCATGTTGCTATTGTATCTTACATACTCCATTTGCAAAATTGTTCAATTCTGGTGTTATTTATGTCTGATGTCTCTTTTCATACCTATAAAACTGAAACAAAATATACTTTGTAACTAATCTCTCAAATATTTCTGTGCCCATTCTTGAGGAAATTATTATAAAACAAGCAGTGGTTATAAACTTGGGATTATTACCATATATTTTCCTTTTACTAGGGAACAGATAACACCTTTTGCATTAGGAGAGACATTTTGATGTCAACAAAATCTCATCTTTTCTCCCATATGATGCTACAGACTTGAAAGCTCAGGAAGAAAGCGTGGGAAAAAAAAAATAAAACTGCAGATTTCTTTCAAGAAAACTTGAGTTTGAAAGTGAGAAAAAATCTGGGAAAGTTTTCCATAAAAGAAAATGTGTTACACTCTGTTAATTTAAACATAAATGTTCAATATTGATAATAACAAGGCTTTTGCTATTTGAAATATTCATTAGAAATGAGGATAAGTATAAATATATTCTAGGTAGTGATAAGTATAAATATATTCTAAGTAGTATAACCAATTTTTATATCATTCTGTGGAAAAGAAGAGGTGATAGAGACCAGGATAACTCCTGAAATTGCTGAAGTTCCACAGTTTCTCTTTGGATTTAACAGGTACTTGAGGGGAAAAAAAAAAAAAAAAGTTCTGTCTTATCATAGTAAATATGTGTATACTAATAATTTTTAATGGAAATGGTAGAAGATGGACATAAATTATGTCATTTTCTCAGATAAAAAGCACACCTAAAGTCTGTGTAATGTAACTTTGATTTTGGATGCAAGTTTAACAAAGCTTTGAGTTATTTGGAGCTAGGATTTTACTTAAAATAACTTCATGATGAAACCCTCATTACTGATACTAACAATACTAATACTAACACTAATAATAATTGAAAATGAAACAGCATTAGAAGAGTATGTTTGCAAAAGAAAGTGATGTGTAACTGAATGAACTCCAGTGAAAGAAGAAAAACTGCTACATGTGTAAATGCTGCAACACTAGTCCTATGAAATTGTCCCCCAGTTAGTTCTTGGGATAAATTTTTCACTTTCAAATCACTATTTCCTTTCATTTTCTTCCTCCCNTTTCTTCTCTTTTCTTCTCTTTTCTTCTCATTTCTTCTCATTTCTTTCTCTTTTCTTCTCATTTCTTTTCTTCTCTTTTCTTCTCTTTGCTTTTCTTTTCTTCTCTTTTCTTTTCTTTTCCTTTTAGGAATGAAGGTGAAGAATCAAAATACTTTTGTACTTGACATTTACACAGATCTTGGAATCTTTAAATTTTGTGACATTCATAATCATATTCTAGGGTATTCCCAGGTTGCTCTCTATGCATACACTGAATATTGGTTTATGGCCTGGAATTGGGTGTGGAAACAAGGACTTCCTCTGAAGATATTTCTTTTTAGAGTGAGGTGCAGTTCATAATCAGGGTCCTATTTCTGTGGATACTTGTGAAGAATTTTTTCTTTTTTTTCTTTCAGGAAGATGTTGTCTAGCTAAAAGTCAACAGTGTTGATCATGAACTAATTGTATTATTCCTACCAAAGCTTAGGGGGATGCTTGCCATCCTTTTCAAAATACCTAGTTCTCAATGAATTCAATAAAAAACAAATGTCCTAGCATTCTTATAAGTACCTATAGACATTTGTCTGTATAATTAAATATTTACATATTTTGGAGGACTGTGACAAATGGGATAAATAGTAACTAGTCACAGTAAATAGACATGAGGTTTGAAGAAGAAATACTTCAGAATACTTCAGAAACTCCCATTAATTAAAACTTTAAATCTCATTACTATTTGACATAAACTTAGATAATAAAAGGGCTGTGAGAGATGGAGGTTTCTATTAGTAGGCGCTACAAGATGCATAGCAGAGCTGTGTAAGTATATAGATGTGTACCTTCACAACATGCACCTAAATCTCTGTCTGAATCACGTTTTTTTCCAGAAAATCTCTATAAAGTTCATAAATAGAGATAGTTTGTTGCTAAGCTGTACAGATCTGTTATCCTTATAGGTGTCTAAACATAGTCAAACATAATTTCTCTCTAGATATCCATCTATTCCTAAAAGTTATATACTAAACTGATGACCTCTAAACCACCTAAGGCATTAATACCAGGATCATTCCTGGCCTCCAGATACAGATTGACTTGCAAGCAGGGCAAATCCCTTCTAGACTGACTATACATGCAATATACAGGACATGCTCCAGCTCTTTTTGGTATCCCCATGTCTCCAGCAGCTAATCAATATTTAGGTATTTGTGGGATTTGTGTTGTCTGGGTTTGTTTCTATTTGCTATTCCTGAGTCAAAGTGAGCTGTGTCATAACTCACCGCACCAGTGTAATTTCTGTGGTGTAAATCAAAAACAAAGTTAGTCAGAGCAGCATTACAGAAAAATTCTAAATGGGTAAATGTGGTAAAGGAACAATTTGCTATGGACCCAAATTAATAACAACTTTCTGAAAGGTTTACTTTCTCTGAGGTCTCCGGGCCTTGGAAGAGAGATGCCTATTGTTTAAATGTGAGCTTTCACCCTAGATTTCATTTATAGTCAATGCTAAAATCATGAATTTCAAGGACACATCATATTTTAATTTAATGCCAAAGTATGAAACAGAATCCAGTTTTTCTTCGTAGAAAGGTATATTCCTCATCTTTTCTAATTAGGAAAGGAACTTAGAGAGAGCAATTCAGCCAAATATTTCTATATGGTAGGTCTCAAAGCTGAAGGAGTAGAATTCTACACTGACTTTTTCCTCTGAAATGTAGGAATTCACATTCTTCTTCAGCACTGGATCTTCAAGGTACAGGTAGTTCGCAGGTTTCTCATGCGAGTTCATTCGAAACACCGTATTGCCATAATACAATTCATTTCACATGTGCTCCTCTTGACAACTTAAAACTCCCTTGTCCTGTAAAATATGATTCCTTACTTACAAAATTTTGATGGAGGTTTAGGTAAATTTGAAATAGATTGCTATTTTTATGGTCTTGTCTCTATCTCAATCTCAGCAGAGCAATAAGAGAAGACATCTTGAATGGCATGCAAAATAAAAGAGACACGTAGAACAGCTGAAGTTGTAAGGGACACTTAGAGATCGTTGAGGCCGAACTTCCCTGCACAAGAAGGTTGCTCATGGATGTGTCTAGTGAGATTATTTTGAAAATCTTCACAGATGGAGGCTCCACAATGCTCTGCTCAACCTGTTCCACTTTTCAATGCCGAAACAAGCATTTTCTTGTTCACAGTAGTCCCTGAGTACTGTAAGTTATTCCATATTTTTATTTCTGTGTCTAGAAAATAAAAGCATGTCTAAGATAACAAAATAGAGGCAAAGTAAATAAATTAATTTAGCCAAAGGAATAAACTGAAATTCTCCTTGTTTCATATTGCAGTGTAAAAAATGAAATGTTGAATTTAATTTTTGACAGTTGTTGAAAGGCTGATTAATCTCAGTATCTTTAAAATCTCATTCAGATTGAAAATTCTAATCAATACTAAAAATAAAAAAAGAGTGTGTCAGAAGTTGTCCATCAAATACAGTCAGTTAAAACTAATAGAAGGGAAAAAAAATTGACAATAAATTGCCATTTAAATACCCAGTGAAATTTGTTACTATATGGACCATTAAAAGCCTTGCTTGGATGAAAGCATTGTAGTTCAGTAAATTAATTGAATTTTTCTTCTTAGTTTTGTAGTTTGAATTTAAAGACATACAGAGCAACAGATAACATGGACAACAGAATGAGATGTAAGAATAGCTGGGGATTTGAAAGAAAGACAGCAAGGTAAGAGTTTAATGTGTTATAAGTATATATCAGAAAAATAGACTTGAAGATTGCATTTACTGTATCTATTTTTTGTGCACTTATGGCTTAAGATGTGTAATTCTGAAAGCTCTTTTTTGAAAAAAAGCTGTCTTTTAACTGAAGTGCAAACCATATAAAAGGTAACATTAGATTTTTATATCTTTATGGAAAACAAGTCTTCTTCATCTTCTTGATGTGAGAATGAAATACATATATATGTAAAAATTAAATCCCTTAGTGTGACTCTCAAAATATATACTCTTTTGAAAATCAAAGTTTTGATCAAAATAGTAAAGAAAAGCAATTACAGAAATCCTCAGAACTTTAAGAAATTATTTATTAAGCAGCACACAAACATTTTCCTAATGGAAAGAAAAATTCACTTAGGGAGAATTAGCTATGTGAATATTGACTAGAGTTATGAAATTATGAGAAGAGTTTTGACAAAATACCAGAGAATTAATCATTAGTCACATTTTATCTTGGGATTTACAATACAATTTTGTTTAATTACTTCTGGTGTTTCAGTATCATTCTAAGAAATACAAGAGACAAAGAATTGGAGGGTACATGCTCTTTTCAGACTTGTTCTCAAATGGAAAATAGTATCTATTAGAACTCATAAACAAAAGTTGATATTCTTGGCATTTCTACACAAAGGAGATCAAGGATTGAGCTGGCATAGAAGAACCCTGCAAAAGTGGCCTTGCCAGTTTAACATTAAGAGACTTTGTGAAATAACTTGCATTGTTACAGTTCAGTGAACCACAAGTCATGTATGAATAATATGAACAGGATTCTGGCTTAGTTTCCTCTCAAAATTTGTAAGATATTCTCATGCATAACTAACTTTTCTCAAAATGTAATGTGTACAGAAGACAGTAGAGTTGTTCTGTTGTATAGCAAGATTTATCAAACACACTCTTCAATAATATTTTACTGGGTTTTTTTTACACTAAAAACCAATTTTATAGTGTGATTTCTTTTAAGGAAAAGTTTTAATCCAATGAACTTCCTAAGATAGAAAGGAGATTTCATTTTTCAGTTTTTACCAAGCCTGAAACGGCATGTTTTATAATATGAATTAGATATCATTATGGTCATTCCATGTAAAATATTTGGGGATCATTTAAAGAGAGAAATTAATTTCATCACAAGTTTTTTTTTTTTGCTTTCTCATTCCTGTATGGAGTACTCTTTTTGTCATCTGAGGAAAAAAAGAAGGAA
>VWYN01008759.1:102884-128672 GCA_013400075.1 Hippolais icterina | reverse complement strand
AAAAAAAATAGCCCATTTTAATTTATATATGGGTAAGAAGATTCCTCCCCATTCCAATCTGTTGACCATCATCAAATAAGTAGATGTAGAATATAAAAATGTAAAAGATGCTAATGATTTTAACCTAAATGAGAATCAGTTTAGTTTACATATAAGAAATAAGTTTTTACAATGAAAAACCAGAACAGGTTGCTTGGAGAAGAGGTGGATTCCACATGCCTGCTATCACAGAGGGTCAGGTTGGATGGGGTTCTGAGCAACCTGATTTAGTTGAAGATGCCCCGGTTCATTTAAGGGTGGTTGGACTATATGACCTTTAGAAGTCCCTTCTGACCCTACCTCTTGTATGATTCTATGAAATAGAGATGGTATTGCTAAAGAGAGCCATCGTACATGCTTGGGTTAAACAGCAGACACTCCTGATAATATATAGGTCTCTACAAACAAAACCTCGTCTTAAACTCTACTTAAATTCTGCTTGAAATTAGTCTCATCATTATGGTCTGCTGCACTGGCTCAGTACAAGCTTGGATCACATTTCACTAAGCAAAGAGATAATCCTCTGAATGTTGCACACATGAATAATTATATCAAAATAATTTTCACTTTGACTTAGCCAAAGTTATTCAGGACTGAGGGTGAGGTATGATACTGTTTTAAAATCTTGGCATTTTGGGTCTTCCAGTTATCACAGGAGTTCAGAAAAGTCTTTAATGAGGCTAGCTGTTTCTCAGAAGATTGGGAAAGAAAAGCTGTAGGAGAAATGCTATTGTATGTATTATTCAAGCATAAATTATAGGTCTCAGCTGGGTAAAATTCTGTGGGGTTATAGCACAGGTCAGACAAGATGATCTGATGATCCATTCTGGCCTTGCATTTCTGAGTTTCTGAATAATGTACAATGAATTTTATATATTCAAGTCAAGCTGCGTGGCCAGAAAACTAAAACTATTTACTACTTGTCTAGATTTACGATGGAAGGGAAAAGACCAGACAGAACTCATTAAAAATAAATTTCTCAATCTCCTTAACACCTACATTTCCTTTCTTTGTTTTCTTTCTGTGTCATGGTGAAAAACTATGGAATCGTCTTTTGACCTAAATCAATAAGCTCTGACTTTTAACTCTTTATTGTTTCATACAGCTTCTGTGTAGTGATTTTATATGGCTTATCATATCTTCATCTGTCACTCCTTCATATTCTTGTCTCTTCTTTGCACCTCTGGAGTTAAATATCTGTTAATATTCTGAAATTATCCCACTTATTTGGCAATATTGACTACGAAACTGACTCTATTTTATTTTTGTAGTCCCACTGACTTCTCTGACTAAAACTGCAAGATTTCATTAGTATTTAATTTTTGTTCTTTAGCAAATAGCTCCATTTTTTTTTTCTTAAGTGCAATTTCTTATGATACTTTTTTAGAAATTTTACATACAAGTGAAAACAACACATTTTCAGAAGGTACACAAAAATATTTACATGGGTAAAAAATTGAAAGTTACTCAGGTACAGCTTGTGTGACTAACATCAGGACCTCTAACTGGAAAAATATACCTATACCGTGTCCAGTGGTAAAAGTCCCTATCTTGGCAAAAACAAACTAAAAAGTCATATACCTTAAACCTTTGGTGAAACCGTGTAAGTAACAAGTAAAAACTATGTTTTCTGTAATAAATGTTGGTTTTCACTGTGAATATTTTTGTTATCTATATCTGTGGAAAACTTTTTCAAGATGATGATGGTTCCTTAACAATTTGCAGTAATAACATACTTTAAGTTTCAGTCATCTTCCACTCTTGAATCAGAGAAAAGTCAAAAGCAATGACCCAAGCATTAGTGTCAAAGGGTTAGTTCCTAGATCATTCCTGGGCAGGCTCTTTAGTTCTGCAGTGACTGGCACAGTAAACGATGTCAAAGATTGCATTTTAACTCAGCTGGATGGAGCACAGTGTTGGCAACACCAAGGTTGTGGATTCGATCTGAATTTGGGCCAATTCTCTTAAAAGATAGATTGGATGATCCTTGAAGGCCTTTTCCAACTCAGAATAATCTGTGACTCTGTATTTAAACTTAGAGATTAATACCCAGGAAGCTGACTTTTATGAAAGTGCAATTATTTTGGTTAATTTCCATTAAAATTCTTTTCTTCCCATGTTCACCTTTCAGGCTATCCTTGATGTAGCAGTGTGTTGCTACTTAATAACTGTTTTGTGATCTGGGAGTAAAAGCACAAACTTTCCCCCCATGTCAAGCAGCAGGATTACAGATTGGGCAGAACCATAAGGGTTTCCAAGAAGTTTTAATCAGAAGACTGAACTACAGTAGATTGCAGAAACAATAGATTGGATATGGTGCAAAAGTGCCAGGAAGCAAAGTAGTAATACTCATTGTATGGAGAGGGTGTGTGTATTTCACATAATGTTATCAGACCAGTATAGTCACCCATACATAATCTCACAGAGACACCATGGGTGTACCATCTGATGTCCAGCTGATTGTCCAGAGAACAGATACAGTGTGGAACCATACTGCTTCCCATGCAGGATTCTCTTGGTGAAGAACCTGCACAGAATTGCATACCCCTGCTTAATGCAGCTAAATTAAACCCTCACTGTGAGGGTCTCAAACAGATATTGCCATGAGAGGCTTGGTTTTTAAGAATTCCCTTTATAGTCAGAAGGAGCTGTGGAGCAGGATTCATCTGATCTATTTTATACAAGTACTTTATGGTGGGATAAGTGGTGACCTAAAAGTGCCAATTTTCCTGCACTGATTTTCCCATGACTGAGATGTAGACGTAAACACATTTCCGTACCTGTTCTGAAGAATTGCCACCCAAGATGCTGAAACTATTCTCCCTAGGAAACTATAGTGCTCTGCCATCCCAACAATTTATCTATACTTATGTGACAAAACGTCAGCAATCAAACACAGACAGAATTCAAAATTCATTTTTGGAGCACAATCAGTTTTATTGAGCCTCAAATTTCTCCACTCTGTGATAAAAGGATTATGGGAACTGGGTCAGAATTGGTCCCTCATTTTTAGCAATTAATATGAAATTTGCCTGTGAGATACAACATAATTAGACAATTTATGTACTAAAACAACACTCTGTAAAATAGATTCATTTCTTTATCAAGAGAATTTTTCTTCCTAACTTCCTAAAAGCTTTACTCATCTTTGCCCTATAACTCAATTACAGCCACTTGTGAAGCTCTTGACCTTAAAGGAATAGAGTAAGCCACTCCCTTGAGATCTCTTTCTAGCAGTTTAAGTAATGAGGAGTCAGCAAGTGTAATCATGAAAGGAAAATTATTTTCATCAAGAAAATGTATGTTTTTGCTTGTCAAAATGATGACTGTAAGAAGTATGGAGATATGCAAAAAGATGATCATAATTAAAAACTAAGACTGGAAATTTTTTTCTCTAAAACACACAAATTCTGTCATCAGAAAACTCATATGGATTTTTAAAAAGATGATTTAATACACTTTTCTAGTTTCTAGGTAACCATCATTTAAATCTTTTGGCTTTCTTCAGTGTTCCCAAAGGAAATTATCTAATTAGCTCACTGAGCCACCATTAACAAGTATTTTGAAAAGTCATGGACATTGAGCTGGTGGGGTGGTAGGGGGAAGAGGCTAAATAAATCTAGGTATGACTAGACTTTTAAAGATGACAAATAAATAATTCCCGAAATTCCTACCAAAACCCCCCTGATCCTCATTGCTTCAGGGAGAAAAACACATAAATCATGAAATAAATACTAACAGGAAAGAAAAATCCTCAAAGACTTGATATTGTTTAAACATAAGGTTTAATTAGTATGCCTTTGTAGATAGAACTGATCATCCAGATTTTTGTGCTTTAGCAACTGATAGGGAAATTTTCACTGATTCAAACAAGAGAGGAAAATGTACAACATCTTACCTGTTTCCAAATGCAGACTTTAACCCCACTGGAAGACATTTATAATTCTTATTCAAAAGCAAGGGCAGCTCTTGCCTTAGGGGTGCTAGGATCCATTCCCAGTAGAATTTTCTAACTCTCAGTACAAATCTTTGTGAGCTGTTCTTCCCTCCAGTGCCAAGCACAGACAGTGCACATGAAAGCACAAAGCCAAACACTGTCACACATGAGACAGGGATATGCACAGGGATGGAAAGGATGCAATACCTTTGCCTGTACAGAATGGGGGATCCCCGCAACCTGTAAAGCATTCCAGGTTTTATTTTTGTAAGGAAAAGGAGATCAAGACAGGATGTTGTCTGTTTAGTGACAGAATCAATAGCAGAGAAGTGTTAAAAATCAGAACAGATATCCTGCTTACTCTGAAGTCACGCAGACCAGTCAGCCCATGTTATATTACAGTAGCTAATGCAATAAACAGCACAATGTGTTCCTCCTTGACGTGGGTTTAGAAACATAAATGTGAGTGAAGAAAATGGATCACAGTTCCTTGTTTTCTAAAACAAGTAGATTTCTAATTTGGCTTTATTTTTTCCCTGATAATACGTGACAAAAAAGAGTGAGATTATTTAGGTGTTATTTAATGTTTAATAAAGCACATTTATTTGAATAATTTAAAATGTATGGTGTAGGGAAACTCCCTTTTCTGGGTGAATTTTGATGATAGTCAAAATTTAGCCTGGTTTGGAAGGGACCTTACAGATCATCAAACAGTAAGAATTAGCTTTAGTATAGTGGAAAAGCTGAAGTCTCCCAACAGCTTTCTGTCCTTACACTATGAAAAATAAATTGTACAATTTTTCCTTTTTCCTTTAGCATGTGGCTGTTCCCAAGATTATTTACACATTTAAGTGACTGGGGTATCTTTTTTGTGAGCACAGATTAAGGAATTTGAGCTGTTCGTCCTCAAAAGAGACATCAGGGGGACCTAATCAAGGTCTATAACTATCTGAAAGGAGACTGTCCAGAGGATGGAGCCAGGATCTTCTTGGTGGTGCTGCCAAGCAATAGAACAAGAGACAACGGGCAGAAATTGATGCACAGGAAGTCTCACCTAAATACGAGGAAGAACTTTGTTGTGCAGGTGACCACACACAGGAACACATTGTCCAGAGAGATTGTGGGGTCTCCCTCACTGGAGATATTCAAGAACCTTATGGACCCAGTCCTGTGCCATATGTTCTGGGATGACCCTGCTTAGGCAGGGAGATGGAACCAGATGATCCACTGTGCTCCCTTCCAACCTCAGCAATTCTGTGATTCTGTGACTCTTTTGCAGACCATAGATTTGATATCAATACTGATTCGCACTCTAATAAAAGATCAGAGCAAGGAAACTGTAATATGAATCTTTGTGTGCTGGAAAGCATACAGCAAAGAGGTAAAAAATATCCTTAGGTTAAGAAACAAAAGAAAAAACAATCAAAATTAATTCCCTATTTAGGCTGTTTCATCTTGTGCATCATGAACAACAGGAACAGAGATGCACAAAAATATTTACACTTAGAGGCTTAGATGCACTTGCACACATATTGGCCTTCTTCATGTGGTCACTAGAGCAGAGAACATTGTGAAGACTAGCAGAGGCCACACTGGTGGTTTAAAAGGTTGTTCTGAATTACTACAGGTCACTAGTTAAGCAAACTAGCTAAGTTTGCTCTATTACCATTACTCTATTATAAAAGCCATCAGAAAGTATCCTTCACTAGCAAAAATGTGAACTTGAGTTAAAGCCACATG
Source organism: Hippolais icterina (assembly GCA_013400075.1). NCBI lineage: Eukaryota > Metazoa > Chordata > Aves > Passeriformes > Sylviidae > Hippolais > Hippolais icterina. The sequence continues at coordinate 122,956 of VWYN01008759.1, read as the reverse complement.
AAAATGCCTATTGCCTTTTATGTGCTTAGATCAAACAATGTTTAGTATATTTTTTTTCCTTTTAGCCTGATGTAGAATTCCTTTCTCACTTCTGGTTTGTATGAAAGTCACAGATTAAAGCCATATTGCTTTACCACAATCTCTTGAAAGGAAATTAAAAAAAAAAAAAAATACATGCTGCAATATAATTTATCTCCTTAACGTTTATTTATTCTTTGAATAGTTGGGAAATCAGCATCTTAAAGACAAAGTCCATAAAAGTATTGCATATTTCCATACTCCTTAGTAGAATTACCCTACAAAAGCAGTGGCTGGAAGAGAAGATCCTGTAGCCTTATGATTGGAGGTGAGCTTGCTTTTACCTGCATGCACACTCCTGATGCTTGATTTTTAAAGTTGATATTAAAGCTCAGAAGCAGGACTAGCCGAGTGCATGAAGAGGCTTAATCAATGCATTTTATGCATAGCAGTACAATCCTTATGTACAGAGCAAATGGATGGTATATAATTGGAGTAACCCAAAGTCTGTTACTCTTTCTACAGGAAGTGAACAATTCATTATGCCAAACCTTAAGGTATTGCGTAACACACCATAAAACCACCGTGCTCCAGAATGATAAAATGCTAGCTATCAGCCAAATATTTAGAGTAATTTGCCAAAAAATCCTGTTTGTCTTCATTTATTTCCCTGTTACACTCTTAATATCTTTTTCCCATCCTACTGCTGAAATATTGCTAGCTTTGACTCAAACAATTTGCTCATCATTTTCCGCCCACTTTTCTCCTGTAATATTTTGTAGATACTGCTTTTAAATTATGTCCTCCCAATGGATCAGCTTCTTGTTTTTACTGAGAATACCAGGTTTTGTACCAGGGAATCAACATAATTAGAGAAGGAAGGATAAATGCAATGTATTTTATGAAAAAATATCATAAATTCATGCTTTGGAACTTAATTCATTATGGCTTAATGTTAAGATCTAAATCTCTGAATGGAAATCAGAAATAAAAATAATATTAAAAACTCCACAAAAACTGTTTAACTGCTACAGAAATTTCAACAGTATTTACTTACCTCTAAACATGAAAGTCCTCATCCATGGATGTATCAACTCACCATGATTCCTTGGCAGCATCTCATGCAATAAGGGAAGGCGAATAAGTCAGCACTTCAGGGATTCAAGCCATATTACCACCAGAACTGGACAGGTATAAAACAGCTAACTGAATCAAAGACAATCTTTTATTACTGATTGAGATTTTCTTAAAGACAAGAGAAATTCTTAAAAATAGAATAAACAATTAACCAAAGCCCCTCAAAAATCTCAGAACGACTAATTTATTATCTCAAAGCATTTTAGAAATAGAAATATGAATGAGGAGTTTTTAGTATTAAAAAAATTCATAGCAATATAATATTGATATGATAAAATTGTGATATGCTGACAACTAAACAAGTACAAAGGCAGTAAGAGGATAAAAAATCACTGTAAAAACAGTATACAGTTAAAAAAGGAAAACAAAAGTATTCTCCAGTGAATCCCTTAGATTTTTAAGGAAATTCTCTAATGAAACTATGGATGAAAGTAATGAATTCCTTTCATAATACATTTCTATTCTATTTTTCTTTTTGCATTATTCCTGAAGTTTTATACAACTCACTATGCTGGTTTTGTCCAGAGTAGAGTTATATTTTGTCAGAATATCTGGCATGGGACTAGATTTTGAATTTGTTCTGGAAATAGGGTTGATAACATGGAAATGTTTTTCTTATTGCTGAGCAGCGCTGACACAACAAGACATTTTCTGCCTCTCATGCCATCCCATTAGAAAGGAGAAGGGGACCTCATAAGATGCTGGGTGGGTGCACAGCCAGGACAGCTGACCCCAGCTGATCAAAGGGATATCCCAGACCGTATGTGTCATGGTCAACATATCAGGCTGGGCAGAAGAGGGAAGGTGGGAATGTTCAGTGTGGTAGTGTTTGTTTTCCCAAGTCACTGTTACATGTGGCAGAACCTGTTTTCAGGGACTTGGCTTCCAGTGGAAAGCAGTGAACCAATTCTTTCTCTTTCTTTCCTTGCATGTGCAATGTTTGCTTTACCTTTTAACTCTCTTTATGTCAACCCATGTGTTTGCTCGCTTTCACCCATCCAATTCTCTCCCCTATCCCACCAGGAAAGAGTGAGCAAGCAGCTGTGTGGGGCTCAGTTACCATCTATGGTTAAGCCACAACACTTCCAAAGAGCATTACAAAGTAAGAGGAAGGCAAGAAAAAGACAAGAAAGAAGTTTTTTTTTTTGGTGTGGTTTTGTTTTTGGTTTTGTTTTTTACTTATGGAAATCCAAACTGCATAAGAAATTACTTGCATGCTTTTCTGTGGTCATTTACATTAAAAGTTAGCCAAAGCTGATGGATATCGTGCTGCACAGGGTTCAGTCAGACATGCTGAGATACAAAATCAGATCTTTCACCTGGCACATAATTTCTACTATCTCAATTTCACTTCAGGAAAAATTTCCCAATAACCGTGTGAAACTGTAACATCTGACAGTGATGGGGTTTTGGGTTTATTCATGTATTTTTATGCCTGTCTTGTTTGTCAAGTGATAAGAAGGACATTTTCCACTCCTTTTATGATACACACCCTGCCAAATAGTGCCACCCTTAGGCACTACTGCAGTTATCAGCTGGTTAGGGGATCACACCACTGGAGATGGACAAACAAGTAATTTATCTCCTTTGCCCATGCCAGAGCCCTAGATAGAAGAGCCCATTGCTGCTACCAAAGATGTGGTAAGGAGAAGGTGGCAGATGCTCTATGGTTGAGAGCAACATTTGCTGTCTTTATCCCTCCATGGCAATGAGAACAATATGACAGTTTTTTTGCAGTCCTTACTGTTCCTTCTCCTTCTTCTCTATTTTTTCTACATCTTCCACCTTTTTCTTTTGCCCCTCTATTTTCCATGGAGAGGACCGTTTTAATTTTGACTAGTCATCAGCTTGGCACATTTTACTGTTTTGATAAAAAGCCTTGGAAAAAAATTCTTGCTTTGCAGTACACCAATAAAACCTAAATTTGCTGGAAAGAAAAATTATAGGATACCTGGGACTGTTGAATTTTTTTTGAGCTCTTCATTTATGGACAAAACTTTTGTTACAGTGTTACTTATCTTCTTTCTTTTTTAAGTAAGTCACACTCATGGTACAATCCCATTGTCACTTAAGTTTAGCTTTTAGATTCTGCTAGTGAGCCTGAGATACTGACTTAAATCTTTCCTCTTGGTAGTGCCATGTGCTAGCAGGATCTAACTAAAGCTTTGGAAACATATGCTGTGAAAATTGACACAAAACAATTGTGTGATTATTTAGAGTTCAGTAATTTCTTTGATATAATCGCTGTTGGTTAAAAAAAAAAAAAGTAATCTCATGTAATGTTTTGAAATATTCTGAGATATCTTTTTACTCTAAGCTAACATAAAGCTGCTCCAGAAAACATAAGGAACTGGGGTTTTTTTTAAAGAAAATAATTGTTAAAATATGATTAAAAAACCACAAAATCTACATTTTTTTTTTTTAATATTGCAGATAAACCAGCAATATTGGTCAAATTTCATAAGCATTGTAGAAAAAAAAAGTAATTTCAAACTCTTTGCTTGACACTAATTACCTGTTTGGGCTATCAGCTTTCAGCATGTAAACTGAATCAGAAAGGAAAATAAATTTGCTCGAGTGGATGCACAGTGCACATTGCTGTCTATGGCTGATGTCCCAGAAGATAAAGATGTACTATTTCATTGCTTTACATTATGATTTCTTCTGAATGTTTTATCAGCCACACATTATATTTTAGACAAGCAAATAAATAGTAGTATGGAAAAGCTTTACCCTTTCTTTGTGTAGTGGAACACAGACTTTGCTTTTCCTCAAAGTTTCATGTTATTTAGCTAAGATGCCTGCTTTTTGAGGGTTTTTTTGGTACTCTTTCTGAATATAAAATATGCATTAAAACTGAGCTCATATATTACTTGATGGAGTTACCTATCACACTAGAACTGTAATTAATGCATAACTTCTTGTCATTTCACTGGGGCACCATTTCATGATGTAGAGATCTATTTTGATACCTTTCTCTGCTCTGCCATCTGTAAAGCAGAGTTTGAAGCAGTGTGCTTAGAGTACTCTGCACATGGCTGTCTATGCATTAGAGAGAAGAAAGAGGCAGTAAAAAAATTAACCTCTTCCTTAGTCCATTCTCTGACCTTGAAATGGTCATAAAACTGTATGATTTTCCATTATTGCTCTAGTATTTATATATATTTTATATTATCTTTTCCACTACCATTGGGGATAATTTTCCTGGGTCTGAAAGACAGCCTTAATATCCTAGCACAGCAGAAAAATTGAGATGCAAGATTGCTCACTACATATCTCTTCTCGGAGACTAATTTGATTATTCATCAATTCTCCTACTCCTCTCTTTAGAGTCCTGATATTTTTCCTCAAACTCCTGACCTTTCTCTCAGCTCACTTTGTTAAGTAAAGCTTATAATTTATTCACACTTATCTCAGTATACAAAAACATTAATTATTGTATCTAAGGGGCTACACAACTAGATACATTACTTAGGCTTCTCCGTCTTATTTTTCTGTGCAGTATTTGTCTTTACTCACCCCAAAATGGAGCCTAAAATCCTCTAATTCACATAGTGAGACAGAATTCCAAGAAGAGGTTTAGATTCCAGCTGTTTGTGGAGATATGAAGACTAGTACTTTTAACTGCCAGAAATGTCTCATTAATGACTCATAATAATAGGATACAATAACTTCCAATTCTTTTATTGCATGCAAAACAGTCCCCTGAGAGCAGTATTACATGAGAGTCACGTGAAATGGTTCTGCTGGTGATGCTCAGGGGCAGCATCCCAGTTCAGGGATCTCACTAGCAATATCTGGCAAATCTAGATCTGCAGGTTGAGGGAAAAGACAAAAGAAATGTTTTGTTTTACCAATGATTCTATTTCAAAATTTTAGTTTATGTATTAAAGGAGTCTTTTTATACAACAAAATGTAAAGGGTTGAAGTAAGATGAGATGAAACCCAAAATTCCTGTGTATAAGAAACTTGATCTCAACTAGGAGAGGTAATCCATACAATTAATGGAGTCAAAGCAGTTTTACATCTCCCTCCAAGTAGGCAATTGGTTGGAAAAATTACCCTCCAGACATCACTGTCTGTACTGTTTAAAGTATTAAATAGCTAACTTCCATAAAGATGAAAGACACCTAATTTTTGTTACATAGTTCTGGAAAGTAATTCCTCTGTTAATATTTCCTTTAATATTTCAAAGAGAAAAAAAAAAAATTCTATTTTATTTTGATGATTAATGAAAATTTCAGTTCAATTTAAAAGTCATATCTACATTACATAATTAGTTATAGGATATGTGAGTCCCTGATCGAGTACATTTGGGGGAAGAAAGAAAAAAAAAAAAAGAAGAAAAAAAAAGGAAAGGTGTTTCAATTTTCCAGAATCTCTCAGAATGCTTCTATAAGAACACGTATTTGTTTAGTTCTTTGGTCTCAGGAACTGCCTCTTTTAATCTGCGCTTTGAGTATTCAGTAGCTCTGTTTTTTCAATTTTTTCCCAATCTCAAACACATATTTCCTGAAAAGCCCCTCTAGAAGTAGCAGGATTTGTAGAGGAACAAGTTGTTTCCATGTGTGAAGAAGCATCATAGAATTGTGTGTTGTATTCTCAGTACACCATTCAAAATGTTTAGATAGATAATATTCACAAAACCTGACAGGCACCAAATGAACAGCTTGAATTTATCCTCAGCTCTCTTTTATAGACTAGTATTTAAATGCAACATTGAATGGCAGGCAAATACCAACATCTACTATATACATTTCAAGTATCAAATCACTTTGTATGAATTAAAACTTAAAACTAGATTTTAAAATGAGTTTAGGAAAATTGGAGCTGTTACAATTCTATAATTAAGGACATGATTATAAGGCCTTTTTCTTTTCATTGTGTTATTGCATTTTTCTCAGACATTGCATTTTATTATTACTGTACTGACATATAAATGATAAGTCTATTTGTCATATTGTAAGGCTGTTTTCAAATCATGTTTTTTCTAATAAATGTTGATTTCTTATTACTTTATATGCATTTTAATGACATCATAAAACTTAATTTCCATGGTATAATGAATTACAAACTGAGCAACATGCCATCATCCCATATTGTAAAAGTATTTCTTTGTTGATTTGCTATGTATCATTAAAAAATATAATTGTATTCATAGCTCTATGCACAAAGAATTTTCTTTTCAAACGCACAAAATCCATCTGGGTATTTGGAATATTCTAAAATTTCTGAAAGTCTGCCCAGATGAGCAAATTTCTTGTAACTTAAAAATGTTTTTATGAAACAAATTGAAGTAGCTATAAAATTTTGGTGTGAAAGGAATCTTAAAACAAACAAAAAAAATATATGAGAGGACATATAGATATAAAATAACCATCCTCTTAGTGCAAATGAGAATTACAATATTAATAAAATGGACAAGAACAATGTCTAGGAAACAATAGATGATAGGAAGTTCATTAGAAGTGTTGAAAGCTTTCAGTTTTCTGGATGTACAGATTGTCTCTTTCAGCCCTGACCAAAACTATGACAGACTAGATTTGTTTCTACTCTCTTCTTCCTCCAAAGAAAGAACTTTCTTCTGTTCTAGCCTACCTCATGGTTGCTACTGTTTCCTACTTAACTACAGCATGCAGGATTATGATAATAACCGTAGACTGATCTCTTCTCATTCCTCTTCTCTTTTTCTCTGTGTCCTCAATATAAGTTAATAGGATGAATATAATCGATTTAAATTGACATATTCAGATCAGGAACTGTTGTCTTTTGGGATATTTAAAGGAAAGAGTATGCTGACTGTGTCTTTATTCCCAGTACATTTGTGCTGTCCAAGTCAAAAATTAATTTAAAATTGATATTAGAACTTTAGCTCTCTGATGTATTGACATACCCAATTGCAGATTTTCCTCTTGAATTTCACTGGAATAATTCCAAGGTTTATACCAATACCAAGCTAGTACCAGACTTGGTCTTACTACTCCATGGACTGGTGATTAGACATAACTCTCTTTTTTGCTCTCATTTTATGTTTAATTCCATAATATTCCAAACAGAGTAGATGAAACTACTCCAGATTCACATCAAAACAATTGGTAGAATTTGACCCCATTTTCTGCATGTTGTTTTACCATTTTCTTCTTAACATTTATATTTCAAAGTCTGAACAAGCTTACTTTATGTCTTGAATATGGTGTGGGCCTTCCCTACCCCTACTGGTAGGCTACACATTTCTGTTCATAAAACAACAGTTATTAAATTGTCACTTAATAGACAGAAAGTAGCACTATTAGAAAAATATTCTCTATAGCTTTGCTTTGAAATCATCATAAGGTTTGTCGATAAATAAATCTATTTTTATGACTTTTAACTAGTCTTCTTCGATGCAGAAACTCCAATACTTTTATGTGATCATATGGTATCCTATGAGGATTCATGATCAGAGAACTTCTCTTGCCTTTGAAGTCTTTCATGTTGAGCTGACATTAGTCACTCATCACACATTAGTGTTGAGAGCTGCATCTGCATTTGCACTAGAAGTAATACAAATTCTCATATTTACCTTTAAGGTTTTCAACTCAGCTACATTCTCATTCCTCAGGTTTGCTTATTTGTTAGTATAATACTCCTAGCTGCACCAAAAATACATAATGAATAATCTTTGGAAAGGGAACATCTTAAATTTCTAACAGCAGTTTTATTCAAGAAGGGCTATATATAGACTGGATCTCGTCTCTTTACTATCCTAGGTGGACCTGTGATTCTTAGACCTGCAAAGACTTGCTGGAGAAGAGAATTTGTCTCCTAAAATTTTTTTGGGCCTGTTTTGGGGTTTTACCAATCAAGAAGTAATATGAAATATAGAGTTCTTCTCTATAATTCTGTTTTATTCCTCACTGCAAAGCTCTGATTTAACTGTGCAGTGTTTGAGCACTATGATGATGATAAAAAAATCAAAGCTACATTTAAAGAAAGGTAAATAATTTTTTATTAATGTTAGCGACTACTCTGGTGGTATGATTAAATATAGAAATATGATGGAAAGTACATCCATTCAGTTTACTAAAGAGATAATCAGAGAGGGCTATGAAAGGATTTCTTCAATTATATTTTCCCCTGCTGGTTACCCTCATTGTCCTTCAGAAAGTGGCTCTCTCCTAAAATATTACTGATCTGACATGTTTTTTTCTGCATAATCACTGCAAAGTCTTTCTAGTGTTACAGGAATCATTCTTCATGTCCAAAGAACCATGTGAAGTTAGATGGTTTGAAGACAAGTCTATGGAGAGAAAATTTAAATTTTCCAAAGAGAAAATTTAACACAGCCTCCAGGATTCCTTGGCTAGTTCTACATTAGCAGGTAGTAACCTCTTAATGGTACAACAGGAGTGAATAAACAGAAACTCTGTCTTTACAACACAGTCTATATAGTCTTGGGTTTTACTTCAGGATGGTTTAGTTCTGTCTTCTAGTTAATATTTCTGTCTTACATGTGATAAAAAGCCATAAAAAGTAAAGGTATTCCTCAGCCCTGACCACACTGCCAGCTGGTCATACTGGCTGTTTTCTGTGTCAGGCAAATTGTAGTAGCATACCATAGCTCACACCAGCCTGGTTCAAATAAAAATCTCATAAATGGAAATGGAGTTAGTTTCTATTCCTGCATGGTTTTGCCTGTTTTTATTCCCGTCCATCACCAAATAACCCACCAGCATGCAATTGTCTTATGAAAATGGAATAAACAGTATTAATGAGTGTGATACCCTTTCTGCAGTCACAGTTCTAGGCCGCCTTGTTTGAGTTCATGGCACTGTGAGCTACTACTACTACTTCATTATCATGTCTTAACATTGCAAAAAATCACACCTATGTTAAAAAGGAAGTGCCTCTCTCTCCCTTCCTCTTGTGAAGTCCTGCAACACTGATGTAGTAGAGATTAGTGGCCTGACGTGTTTGTGGTCACCAAATCCGCTACCTTGGGCAAAATAATGGTCAAAACTTCAGATGCCATTCTCCAAAATTTCTTGTTTGGATAACACCAAGAAAAATTTACAGGCTTTTACTTACAGGATTTTAAACTATGTAGTATCTATCTATTGAGCTATCTGCTGATAAATTTGTGGATAATGTCAATGTGGTTAATTATAATTCTCATCTCAAATTTGTAGAGATTTCAGTATTTTCTCTAAAAGGATCATCACAATAATTCACCATATTTGATTCTGGCTGGTTCACTGGGAAATGTTACCTACTCACATCACTTAACAGATTTTGTACCTGAACAAGAAAGAGATAAACCTAAATAGACTGGGCTGTACCTTTAGTTGAGTAAATGTAAAGTAGTTGGGACTATAAGATAAATCTAGCAGCAGGGGTGGGAGTATGAGGGTGGAGCAGGATACTTCAAGTGCCTTCAAGAGTTTAGTGCTTTCTATAAAAACGTGTCATTCCCACATTTATAGTAATCTCTTAATTCTTGTTTGGTTTCCTCCATAAGAGTACATACACATAAAAATCTTAAAAAAAAAACCCACAAAAAAACCAAAAAAACAAACAAAAACAAACAAACAAACCCCCTCTTGTTCTGAGTTAGCAGGGTAACCCAGACTGTATTTTCTATGACTCTACTCCTTTCACTGCACTTGCTTGTGATGTGCGTCATAAAGACCGTGCAAAACACCATAATGCTGGTTTGTCAGAGTCAACAGCCCGGAATTCTTACTGAAAATAAGGTTTACTGTTTCTGATTTCAAATCAAGTGAAAATATAGCATTCAGTGAAACCATGTACTGTTAGAAATGATAGTGTGTCTGCAAATATGGCAAAACGTGCCTTCCTCCTCACCTGATCACAAAGAATTTCACAACTCACAGCTGAGCCTTTACCTTGTCTACTAAGACAAGAGATGAAAACCTGCACCTGCTGTCTGTCCTGCAAGCCTTTAGCCACCTGAGCGTGAAGTGTCTGCTTAAAACTTCATGAAGCAAAATCCATGACCCAGTCAACTCCCAGGAGCAGGTTTTCTCTGCCACTGCTTACTCTCAGTAGCCCACCAAGAGCTGGAGTACCCTGTGAATGATGAAAAAACGACGATGGATGGGGAAGGGGAGCATTGCAAACAGCAAACAGTAACTCTACCACTAACTGCTCTGTGCCTTGAACTAAAATACTTTCTCTCCTGCTCGTCATTCGAATTTTAGGCTGAGAATCAAAAAGCCATATAACAGAAAAGCATCCCATTAGTGGCCCTTTGATCATATCATCAGCTCATAACCCACTGTTTTTGAAAAAGACATGGAATCTTGTGCATAACTCTTTAGAGGACTCTGGTGAGTGCACTTCTATGGCTTGCTTAGTACTGGCTATGAATTAGATTCACAGTGGGCATAGGCTGGGCAGGTGTTTTTTGACATACCTAAATTCCAAGCAGAAGATTCCCTCACCGCTCAGAGCCTCAGAACAGCTTATAAAGACAAAACAGCCTTTATGATTCAGTGCTACGTGTCATCTCTCTGCAACTCTGATACCAGGGCTGTCATTCTTCCCTCCCACTGCACATGTAACAATGACAGGTACAGAAGAACACCACAATTTCTTTTCAGGCTGAAAACTAGAGTCCTCTCACAGGGGGTTCCTGATACATTATGTGGCAGGGAGCAAGCAGGAAAGGTATCTGTAGATGTGCTTTAGTTCTCAATGAGAAATGAGAACAATAAAGCATGCTAAATTGGTTCCTAAACTTCCATATATGGAGATCCCAAGACCTCAGGTGTAAGCATGCGGCCAGGCAGCTGTGCTGGTGGTATGCTCCACCACAAAGGTCAGTTCAAGAGCTTGTAATCAATGAGCATCTTCTGCATTGCACCCAAAGTGTGGTGCTTCTATTAGCCTTCATAAACAGGGTCTTCGTCTTCTGAGGTGAACTGAGGCATTTTTTGCCTACCCACCATCAGTTAGATACTTGCACAAAGTTATCATACTGATGCATAAATTTTGATGTTGTCATTTTCTTAGGAATGAGATCTGTTACTTCCTCAGGAACTCATCTGAGATCATGTTGAACCTTTGTAATGACAGCACTAATAAAGGGGTAATAATCAAGAGTGAGACAAATTATGCAAGATATCACTAAGCTACAAGTGCATGAAAAGACAGAAATTAATTTGAGTGAAAGGAAGTGTGAATAAATGAATAAGGTTCATTAGTTAAAGGGTTGAGAGGTTGTGGGCAATAGCACTGTGACAGTACTTATACTTCTAACAGGACATGTGTGTGTTGAAGACACTCATGATAGTGTGGAGCAGATGGTTCAGATCCATATAAATCTCTGATGCACATTTGACTGGAATGGAGAACCCAGTTTATTTTCCTCTGAAAGGACTCTCGGTTGCACTAAGAATATTCTCAGTGTGTTTCAAACAAATACACTCTTTGTGGTACAACTTTGGAACCCACTTCAGAAGTGCAGTAATGATCTGAAAGAAAGTGTTGATGTTGTTTTGTTTAAATCTACCTAACATCCCGTATAGAAACCAGTAGGCAGTGAAGTGGCATTTTCAGTAGTTACAATAGAGAAGGAAGCCCGGGAAATTGCAGGTATTTATGGAGAGGTAGGATAGAAAAGACAGTTTTCCCCTTTATTGAAGAGTGAAGCTAAATCTGACATCTAAAAGATCTGATATGAGCTAAATTTCAGTGATGCTGCTGCTGAGATGGTGATATGACATTGAAAGATATAGTGTTATATGAAAATTTCTTTGAAACATTTTACTTTTAGTGTCATTAAGACCTATGGCATGCATAATTTTAATACATCTTTGTGTCAGATGATAAGATTATCCCCTTTTTTTTTAATTTTAATTTTTGACAATTTTATTCTGAGCTAAAAATTTAGAATTGCGTTTTCTAGACTATGGTTCCAAATATCACAAACATGCAATAACATCATGTCCTTTAATGCTACTACATCTAACAGTACAATGGTTTTATTATTGCTCTGTGCCCAAATACAACTTGTTCTTTTTGCAACTCTTAGGCAGACAAAACAAAACAAAAGGAAGGAAAAATATACTTAGAAGGAAATGTACCCATTTGTCTCAGCACAACACTCTGAAAAGCCATAGGGTAAGAAAACAATAAGAAATACATAAACTGGAGAGAAGCAAATAAAATCATGAGTAATACTATTTGGATGCTTTTCCTGACATAATAGGTTCCATTGTTGAAAGAAACAATGTATCTGCAAAAATGTGCCACAAATGATTCACCAGCTAATAAAGTCTGCATCAATGTTCACTATGAATCATTTAGTTAAGATCTGCTACTCCCATATTCTTTTTTCACCTCTTTAAAAAAAACCACACTGACTTCCCCCCATTACTTCCTCAAATTCTTTTTTCATTTAATTTGGATATCCAAAGAATTATTCTCTTCTACCACAGCTACAGTGAGCATAAATGCTTTCTATCCATGTCTTTGCCCTAATTCTGTCTTTTAGAAATGCTTCAGAAATGGAGATGTAAGCATTACTTTCCCATTTCTCCTGCTCTCCTTTCTTCCCTTTATTTCCTAGACAGAGGCAGCTGCAGTCCAAGCAGTGTGTTCACAAAAGAGGACTCACAAAATAAATGGCCTTCATCTTTGTGTTTGTCTATATATTGAGGAGATAATGGAATGTGAGATGGAATTTAAATTGGCAAAACTAGCTCTGTTATTTTGTTGGTAAAATTATTCAAATAAGCTGACAACACTCAGTTCTTTGGGATCACAGGCAACAACTTTTTTCCAAAAAATGCAGAATGTGAATTGTTGGGTGCCTCTTATCTTCATTACAGCTTTTTACCTTTTCCCTTAACAGGGTGTTTTTACAGCTTTCAAATCACAAATGACTTCAGAGAGATCTAGTGTGATCATTAAGGTCTGTATTCAGCAAATGTCAGCCTTACATAGCTTTATCTGTAGGGCCTCTGCAGGCTCCCACAACATGACAGCTTTAAAGCTCAAAAGTCTCAGTGTAGCATCCTGAAACTCATGCACCATCTTCCCTTCTGACTAAATTGAAACACAGAGGCACTCCTGAGATACATTTAATTCGGTAAAACTCTCTTAGGAATAAAACCACTGAAGGGAGTCCCATTATGTTTTCTGCTACCTAGTAACATACCTCAGCATTCTCTGTCAGACACACAAGCCTAATCTTCAGGCACCATCACTTATGTACAAATTCAGCAGTAAGGTGGTGAGATAGGTGCACCATATTTGATCCCCAATCCTCCAAGAAAGTGATTAAGTAGAGCGATTAAGTGATTTATTGACCAAAGCAGAACTCTGAGTTTCAACATTCAACCAAGAAATCTTGATTCTGATTGTTCTTCAATTTGTAATTTTCTTGTTACAGTAAAATATTCTTTCATGCATTGGTATGTGTCTATTTACAATGGCAACAGTCAAAAAAAACCCCATAACGACACGTCTTAACATAAAATGGATTTTTTTACATCTACTGCATGAAGAATCTCGAAGACTTTCTGCTCTGTACATAAAGTGTAGTGGAAGTTAAGTAAGCTATATTGAAAAAATTTGCTCTTTAGACAACTTCAACTTTTGTAGGCATGTTTTATTAGCCTTTGTTAGCAAGTGAAATATACTCCTTTGCTGCAGATAGTTCCAAATATAAAAACAATCATATGTTCAGGACTCATCTTTGTTCTGTACCAGCCTCAGAGGATGAAGAATCATGAAAGATGATAAGGTCCTTTCTGACTTTAGAAAGAATTTCCAATTGTAAAGTTCTTAACAGCTTTAATGCAGCAATGGCAAATTGTTTATTTTTTGTCTTGAGCAAAGCTCAAGCTCTTGCAAATCCTTTTTTTAACAAAAAGATCATATGGCAGTGCAGATGGTCCAGACAACAGAAACAGATATTAAATAGTTATTCAGACAATTTAGAAATACTTTGTCCTTTAAGACTCTGGAAACTATAGCACACATATTAATTACTTAATTATTTTTATTAAAAAAAAAAAAAAAATTTACTGGATGAAAGCTGTAGACATTATGTTATTGCCTAAAATGATTCCTTTATGGTTTAAAAATTATTCCTGCTTGGTTTCACCTGAGAGGTATAGATATATAGGAGTGTGCATCTATTTGTAGCTGTAAATGTTCTCTTAGAACATTATGGCATGGATGACACTGAATCACAGTAACACTACACAGACTCATGTCTGTGTTTTGTCTATAGGGAACACTGAGACATCTGCAATATATCACAGAGCTGGAAAGCTGGTCCATCAGTCTGGGTGAACTAACTTTTAAGGAAAGAAAAGGCTCCAGCAGTAATCTTGTTAGGCTATTCAATCAGTGGTGAAGCAGATGTGTCTTCATTAAGAAAGGTCCCATCTTCTTTCATGTCTTGTATGCTACGTGGAAAAGAAGTAATCTAGTTTATCTTCTAGCAGAAATTTAAAAACAAAAAAAATTGATAGCTTGTTTCTGTGTTCTTGCTTGTTTTAATCATCTTTCTAGAACACAAGAAACAAATAATGAAACTGCATGGCATATGCCTGAATTTCAAAGTAGAACATAATGATGATGGGAGGAAATTAGGAGATGTGGAAAATCAAACAAAAACTAGAAGAAATTATGAGACTGAGGATGGGCTGGGTTGTCTCAGAAGATGTTGAAAGTATAAAGTGCTTTTGTATAGGAGAAAAATGGAGTCACCTCATTAACTTTCAGATAAATTTGAATGGCAGGCCTCTAGTGTTGCTGCCAGCCTTCTTCAGCAGGATGGAGAAAAATCTGTCAGAAGACTAGAAAATCTCTGTAGGTTATCTCATTCTATAATGTTAACCAATATTGCCTATTCTGTCCATTTCTAGCTTATTAAAACTTCCTTCAGAAGAGTTAAGTAGATGCAGTCCTTTCTTCAGCAAAAAGTGAACTTTTTTTTGGAGATGAGCTGCGTCTTTGCTCAGGTTTATAAATGGAGACAGAAGGTATACATATATAATTACAGGAAGTAATTCTACTTGCCCCAGGCAAGTAGAAGACATTCAACTTAGTAAAGGTTACAGGTACACTGGATCAGTCCAGGAAAAGTTCCTTGTACTTGAATTAATACAGATATACTTTTGCAGGATAATATGCCTCAAGCTCTCATCGTGAATGCCCTCACTGTGATCTATACCAATGTCTAGGTTTAGATCAATATTTTCTATCATCCTATTGAGGATGATGCTTGAATCCCTCTAGATTCTGTCAGACAGATTTTGCTTTTTGTTTTCATTCCTACATAACTTAAGCTCTAAAATGACAATTTAGAGGTACCAAGATTCTTTTGGAACAAACAAGGTACAATAAAGCAAATTTTAGGTCTCTGAGTCACAAACTGGCTCCTTTGTGTTACTAGACATTGTTTCTTATTCATTACTTGATAGCTAAAGTTTGTCCTTTTTAAAAATATTGCTTTTGTTCTCTCCTCAAAGCCCCTAAAACATTCAAATATGAGAATTATTTAATTCTTGACTGTTCAGTTTCTTTAAATAATCTCTTATAAATAGTTTGTACTTTCTTCAGACCCATCAATGGCTGCCTGTTGTCTTTTAATGATTGAATGAGGTGCATTCTCTAGGCCATGCTTCTTTGTACACTTTCTCATTAATAGACACACATCTCTAGTAACAATTGTGTCTGTCTTCAGCTTCCAGTGCAGTTATCTTCCTCTGTGTCTGTTCTGTAAAAGATATTTAAATGCTCTGACCTCTTAATCTTACTTCTCCCTGTGCAAAGAACAGTATCTCTTTTCAAAACTGTTTACTGTAACACTTTTTTTTTTTTTTTAATTTTCCATAGTTCATTGCTCCCATCTTTCATTTTATTCTTCTTGGATATCCTAAGATTTTCTCTTTGTTTGAAGAACCAAGTTTATTTGAACTTCAGTCCTTTTTGGAAATGTCCTTTTGACATGCTATAGTGCATAATATTAACAACTGTTTACTGGAGCAAGTAATAGAACTCAGGATTCAGAAGACAGTGTCCTGGTCACTAAGTAAGAGTCTTGCTATTTTCACAATGACATGATAGAACATTTCATGTATTGGCAAAACTTCAAATGAGTCCTGAAATGAGACAAGTAAGAAGTTGATTTAGACTACGTACCTCACAACCAAGTCTGTAGACACTTGACCACTACATTTTTCTAGCTGTCAAAAAGATTCACATTTGTGCACATCCAATTCTTTCTTTTTCTCAGATTTGATCTCAGATATAAGCTAAGACTAATTGTGCATGAACTGGAGTAAGATGAAAATCGTAGATAAATATCTGAGTAAAGGAAGATGCCAAAGACTGGAAGGAATAACGACACATAGACACAATAAATTTGCCTTCATATTTCACAAAAGGTGTATTAAACACTCTCCTACTGAAAATTCTGGAGTTTTTTAAAACCAGTTTTTATGTGCCTAATTCTCTCTATGCATTGCATAGAGAACCTTGAAAAGTGACTTGGGGTTGTGGATTCCACTATGCAGTGGGAAGGCTAAAAGTTAGGTTTTCCACAATAGTCAGCATAGTGATAGTTAGGTCTCTTTATGGATCCAGACTCCCAAACACCTATTATTAAATTGGTAGGTGAAAAACTAGATGCTGACTCTACTAAAAACTGAGAACAACTATTGAATTTCAACAGCTACATGATTACAAAAGGCCTGAACCAATAACTATAAGCAGATCAAATGTGAACTTTCAAGCTCTTCAGATACCTTAACTTCCAGATCATTTCTTAACATGTAAACTAAAAAAAATTACACTCATTATTTTACCTTCACCTCCTACTAATCTCTACCAAGCAGAAAAAAAAAAAAAAAAGGAAATAAGTTAATTACTGAATATAGTTATTTGAGGAACCCAGTGGACCCAATATAGTAAAAGCATTATTTCACTCTGTCTTTCAGAAAATTAAATAAAATTAAAATAAAATAAAAGTATTTAAATTGGAGTAGATATTGAAAAAATGCATATACACCATGCTTGTAAGGAACACTCTGCATGCTTCAGAGAATAGACCTCTTTTTCTCTTACTTCATTAAATTCTTTTACCACTAATAGAATAAAATTTCTCCACTGATTATAGCCATGTTATTCTGAGAACTATTTTTGTTTAAAAAATGAAACACTAGAAAGCCAGAATGAGAAGATTCAGAAAATGCACTTTCTGCTTACTCTGTGCTAGGGTCACTGCAGGTCAGGTATATCTGCAGGTCTTGAGCAAGCAGGTGGGCATAATAGGTGCAGCTTTGGGCCCTGGCCTGCTTCCTGGCCTGGTCTGGGATACCATCTGGATGAATTTGGCAGGCGTCTTTCACTTCCTGGTTCTCTTGAGTTTGGTCAGGGGTAGATAAACTGTTTCATCTCAGTGTGTCTGTGCCATATGCTGCAGGAAACAATTGATTTCAGTCTTAGGTCAGAAGCCAAGAGAGAAAGGGAATGGAGAAGAGGGGAAAAAACCCAGAGAATGGAAAGAGGCACCTAGGGAAATAAACACAGGGAAACGACCTCAGAAATGCCAAAAAGAAGTACTTACTACAACAGTCATGACATGAGATTTTTCAAAACTTCCTGGCATTAAGCCATCTCTGAAATACCTAAAGTGCAAAGGTACTGTCTAAATATTTGCAGTGACTGGGAAGCTCTTCATACTTTTTTAAGGTTACTTCTCTGAAGAGTTTGTCATTGATCATCAATGTCTCATGCTAAACATTATGAAACAAAGGTCCAATGAGGCGTTATGATTAAAAATGTAAAATTAAACACCCCCTAATACTTATAGCCTGTTCACTTTGTCATCATTTAACTCCCATTGTTTATAATTTTAAGTCTTCTCAAAGTAGTAGAGGCATCTTAATTACTTACATGCATCCAGACTAATATTTTGAACATCATACTTCCATTTTTTTTCCCTCTTGGCCTTGAATTGCTAGAAATTACTGTGGGGTTTTGTTTGTTTGTTTGTTTGTTTTTTCCCCTACCAAAATCTTTCATTTGCTTGCTGATAAAGACACTTTAAAAATATCATATTAATTCGGCTTCAGTTGAAACAAGAAATTTCCTCCTTTTTTTTCCATGGAAAAAAACCCCTCTGACTTCCTTCAACCCATTTACCTTTGCTACCAAAAAAGCCTGAGAGGTAAGACTAAAGCGAACATTTTATTAGCAGTCACAACCCCCAGTCATAGCCACCCTGTAGGCAGCCTTAAAGCACGCTGTCTCATATAAGGTCTCCCAGGAAGAACAAAGTGTGCTGCAAGGCAAGGACAGTAACCATGAAAGAACAGAGCAGACAAATCATAGCAGAGACTACCACATTCCCCTGCTCACTTTAGCTTACACAGCTTGTTAGCATGGGGGGGAAAAAAGAGCCTACATTTCATTTCCCTGTGAAAGTAATAAATCAAGTTAGAAAAAAAGTAAGGCACTATTATACAATATAAATTTTTTTCTCATCATACTTGAATCTAAATGAGACCAGCTACCCAAGAGTGTAATGCCTTATAAAAAGAAACAGGATCCTTGAACACCATGCCTACAACATGGGCATGTAATAACACTGACAGTAATAACACTGAAACAACCTTATGATTGATGTTGTCAATTGCTCCTTAAAGATTTGAATAGTTCATTAGAAAAGAACTTCCATTACTTATAATCTAGAGACCCTTATATACTTTAAAATTTTGCTTTCAGCAATAAGATTTCTCTTTCTAAAAAACTTCTGTTGTGTTTATATTTGATTTCTTTACCTCTCTGCTTTTTAATAGAGATGATTTCCTCAGCAGGCGACAGTCACAATATTGATTCTATTGATGTAGATGATACACATATACGAGAGGTTATTCATATATATATGAATAACCCTCTGAATATAAACACCCCTTTCCTCTTGTTTACCATCATATGACTGCTGAAAGCAAGAGGTGGGTAACTACTGTACCAGCATGCAGCAAAAAAAATCTCTTATTTTGCCCCACATTGACATTTAAATCTCTATTGCAGGAAAATATTTCTGAATCCAAAATATACTTACAATTTTCATTGTATGAATATTTAAGTTCTCTGTAATCTGAGTAAATATTTCTGACTTGTGTGTGTCATTTATGCCATTTCACGTAATTGTAGCTAGGTTACAAAGCCAACAAGGAACAGAATAATTCATATGAGAATTATAATTTGTTACCTGCAAACATGAGTAGATCTTTCTGTGGGATGGCTCTACCATCTATTTATTTTCTGAAAAAGAGGTCATCATGTGTATTGTCTTGTAAGACATCCATTTAGAGTAGTAATTTTAGGTCTGTGATCACCAGAATACTATGCTACACAGGCCACGTAGAAGCTGCTTTTAACAGATAATTGAATATAGATTGAAAAGAGCTATTATAGTGCAGTCAACTCATATTTTCTATAAGAAGGAAAACCATTTGATTCAGATTAGGCCTCTCATTCTCTCTCCCTTTAAAAGTCAAAACTATATTTGGAAATGCGCTACAGAACTGCTTATGCGCCATTAGAATATTGTCTAAAAACATTAGTCTTAAAAAATAATTAACATTAAAAACTTCAGGTACAGCCTCACAATACCATTTCTCTGATAGCAGTTCCAGCTGAAAACACACCTTAGCCTTTTCCTATTGACTCAATCCCCCTTCTATTTATCCCAGTACAACAATTTATAGTCCCAGGCGGGGGGAAAAGAAAATACAAAATAAAATATTTATCTTCCTGAGAGGAATAGGATTGGCCTATTCAGATAGTCCATGGAATCAGATCTGGGGGAAAAAAAATTGTAAAAATATTTGGATTAGATTAGATTTAGATTAGATTAATTTATCATTCAGAGGTAGCATTTCAGTAAC
>VWYN01008759.1:85621-102813 GCA_013400075.1 Hippolais icterina | reverse complement strand
TTTTTTAGAAAATTATGTGTATACACAAAGTCAAAACTTTAAAAGCAATACATTTAGGTTCACTGGTAAATTTTAGCATCCAGTTGGATGGAATTACAGGTCAGAGACTTATAAAAATATTCTTTATAAATCTTCTTATGATTCTTTGGTAGTAATACTGGAGATAACCCTTCTTCAGCATATATAATTTGCAATACTGAGCCATAAGGAAAAATATTGGCAAAATATTCTCATAAGACACAATAGATACAGCCTTCTCAATTTTTTAGGACAGAGAAAGCCCACATTTAGAGCAGGATATGGTAATTAATCCATATTCAGGTATAATGTGTACCTCTGTAGATCCAAAAGCAGACCTAAAACTCTAAGTGAAGCCAATAATCAGAACCTATTTTTGGTTTCTCTGTTCTTCAGGGGTAGAAAACATGTCCTATATCAATATTAATTCCTACATCCCTGGATAAGCTAAAGCTGTCACACACTTTACTGTTTCTGTGCTTATCCTGACTAGAAAAGTAGAAGTGTCCTTTGGAACTGATTACTGAAGCACTGAAGTGCTGCCCACAAAGGTAATTTCTTCAGCACAAGTATAAAAGCATTAATGCTTTCAGATTTGTGGCAAAATATCCCCCCCTCAAATTTCTTCCAGTTAATGTCTTCATGATGCAATAGGATTGATATTGAAGCTGGAGACCAGGAGCATTTGCTGCTAGATACATCTACAGTTGATTCCTGCTCTTTCAGAATATGTAAACAACACAAGAAGATTCAGAAGGAATGAAATATATCTGTTTGAAATATATCTGTTTCTCTTTCCTCTCTTTTTTTTTTTTTTTTTTTAATGCCCTCAAAGCTGAGATAATGGAGACTAACAGCAGACTATTCAGAAAGATTATTCTAAACTGCTTACTGAGTGAGCTCTCTTTGAGCTCAAATACACAATTTAGGGGAAATATTGACTGTTTTATTGGTGTGAGGGAAAGGTTATTCATGGCAGACTATGCCATCAAAACAAATCACTGTAAAAAGTAGCATCTATGATTTCTAGGTATTCGGTATATATTCTGATTAAAGCATCATGTTAATGATCTATTCTAAAAAATAATATGTACATTGCTCAAAAATATGATCTGTTTCCATTTTACCATGTCTGTAACTTCAGAGCTGGTTTTAAGGGAATTCTACCAAGCATCTACTTATTTGTGAAGGAGGCTTTCCACTTCCAATCCCTTTCATTCATCATTATGAGCTGGGATCTTTCTCTACTTCTGCTTTTTCTAAAGGGACCACCTACCTCATCAGATAGCTTGTGATTTAATGTGGATTGAGCCATGCTAAACCTTTGAAAAATGTTCAGTTTTCTTTAGAAACACGTAGCTTTGACAGAAACTTGTCACGTACTGTGTGCGAGTGGGCTGATAAACAGCCACTGAAGATAGTTACCATCCACCTCTTTATCCTGTTAAATATTTAATTTGCATGTACACGTCATCATTGAGTGCTTTAATCACTTGTCTACTGCATATTAGAAGGAAGCACCTCCATCTAGTCCTAGAACAATGAAATGGTATGGTTACCTGAGTGCTCAAAAAAGGTGAGACATAAATTTCCTCTAGCGTAGGAATTAATACTTGCTGTCTTCTTAACAAAATCTGTTGAGGACCCAGTTCCAATCTTTAACACCTTTTTCACAGTGGAGTGATACCATAATTTCAGGTTACAAATTCCACGGCTATTTCATTTTAGTGTCTCAATGTCCTGCCTGTAAAATCCAAGCCTCTTAGGATTTCCATCTTTTAACAGTTATAACCAAAAAACACAAAACAAAACAACACAACAACAACAACAACCAAACAAAAAAACCCACCCAGAGTTTAATTGACACAGGTATCTGATATAATTAGTTAACTAATATTTTTTTTAATAAAGTTTATTTGGCCAAGGTCTAAATTCTATGCATTTTGATGCCTGCATCTTGTCTATGCTGCTGAGAAATGGTATCTTAGCTTTTGTGTAAAACCATCTGGTAATTCTTAATTTTCTACATACCTCATTGTGAGATCTCCTTCACTTTTTTGACACCAAAAGTCTCAAAAGATATTCTGGGAATCCAAGCACAGCTGTTGTCCAGTTTCAGATCTCTCATGTCTAATCAATGCCTCTTTGTTTTAACAATGAAATACCCATTTAAATACCTTAATACAGATATGAACCAAGTTTCCATAAGACTCCTCGCTAGTCCTCTGAAAATATTAATTATGCTTCTTGTAAATACCGATATTACAGCAGAGAAGTTTATTTCCTGCAAATGTTAAGATGAAAATGCTTTTTTAATTTTTATACTCTTTGTTGGTTTATGAAACATAGAATGTTTTTATATTGCTAGAAGAAGATAAAAGAGACTAGTAGCAGTATATTTTGGGCTTTGGGGTGGCTTTTATTTTTGTGGTGTTGGAGGAGGAGGGGAATTGCTTGATTTAATTTTTGCTTTTCAATAAGTAGAGCAGGGGAATGGATGATAACTCGTGACATTTTCAGCTTTAATGTCAACTTTCAATCTTTTTTTAAGCCTTTTCTAATTGAGAATTTGGTTCTTCTGACTTCCTCATGAGGCAGGTGGGATTTCAGGACATTTAAAATAAGAGCTTAAATTTCAATGTTGTTGTTGTTGCTGCTGCTGTTATTATTATTATTATTATTAAATATTATTATCATTGTTATTATTATTATCCTGCATACTGCACAGGTATTCATTAATAATTCAGGAATAATTAAATTTTTAGCTTGAATTCTTCTTTTGGGTGATTGTATTTGAACTTGTAACCATGGTAATTGTTCAATACCTCTCTCCTGTTGAGAACTTGATAAATATGAAAGATCATGCTGGCTATCCCTGTGCCAGTCAGTCAGCCTTGTATGAGCTAGACACATTCATAAAACACTTGTAAACTTATAAGAGGCAGGGACATTTTGAAGTGAGTGACATTTTAGGGTTAGATATAGTGATAGCTAAACCATGTGTTGTGGTTTAAACCCAGCTGAAAATTAGGCACCAGTGAGCTGCTCCTGCAAGCCACTCTTCTCACGGGCAGAATGGGGAGCAAACTCAAAGAAAAACTTGTAGATTGAGATAAGAACAAAATAATTATTGAAAATAAAGTAGAATACAATTGTGATTATTAATTATAACAATATTAAAAAGGGAAAAAGGAGTGATGTACAATAAACTTGCTCACCATGTCACTGAGCAATGTCAAACCTCCCTTCCTGAATCAAGATCAGCTTACTTTCTGGGTAACTCCCCCCGGTTTATATACCAGGCAGGACATTCTTAGGTGTGAAATCCCTTTGGTCAGTTAAGGTCACCTGTCCTAACTGTGCTCCCTCCCAGTTTCTTTTGCATCCCTCCTCACTGGCAGAGCGTGGGACTAAAAAGTCCTTGACTTAGGATAAACATGACAACCAAAAGCCAAAACATCAGAGTGTTATCAACACCATTATCATTCTGAATCCAAAACCCTGCACTGTAATAGCTACTGAGAAGAAATTACCCTAGCTGAAACCGTGATACCATATTTTCTCACTGATTCATTGTAGTGGTTTCACGTTCACCACGTTTCTGCTTGCCAAATTTAGTGTAGTGGCTTGTGTATTGGTGCTGGCAGGAATGGGATGGGGCTGCTGAGGTTGCTGTTCTAAGTCTTTAATGAAGCATCAGTCTCATTAGAGGAGTAGAGGCAGTTGAGAGAAAGCAATAGCTCACAGCAAGCCAGCAGCAGCAGCAGGCACAAATTTCTTTGTTACAGAGCATCTTAACATCTTTTCAGCCAATAGTATATTGTTAAAGCTTACAGACAGTTATTTTAACCAATCAATTATAGCACACATACACCTGTCTCAAACAATGGTCATTTGTATGCTTTTCTACAAACAATACATAATACCCTTATTAAGCTTAAGATCTTCTACTGTCTTGTCAGGCATATATTTTCTGCAGTGTTAAGGTTTATTCAAGCCAAACCTAGAAACTCAGCCTTTTTTTTCCCATGTTCTTGTCTGCTATACTATACTACTGCAATTTTTTCTAGTTCCATACTTTTCTCAGTTGCAACAGATTCTGAGATCTCAGCTTTTTCTGTTTGAGACCTGCTTTTTCAGCTCCTAAAAATTCTTCTTACTTTTAGTGTTTCCTACAATTCCCCCTCTCAGTTTAACTATAAAGAAATTTTCTTGACTTTATCATTTATTTACTACCTTACATTACATAGTTCTTCTATAATATGTATTTCTCCTTGCTCATCTGAGACACTTCTCTTGCTTGCTTTAAGCATTGAAATTTTAAAGCACAGCAATTAATGCTGCAAAAGAACTAGTCTAATCTAAGGGTTTTATGTTAAATCCAGTGGTAGTTGCTATTTTTTGTTCTAATAAGTCTCGTCTGTTGCAAGGTCTCAGTTCAAAACCTTCATTTATGTCTATGCTTGCATGCTCTACCTTTGTAAGATCATGAGTACCTTCTGTGACTTCACTTTCTACATCTCTCTCTTGAACGGCAAAAAACTCCTTGATGCTTCTGCCTGCTGAAGCACACCGAAGTATGCAAGGTACCGCTACTAGTATCACCACAAAAATAATCAACACATACAAACCTACTTTACCAAGTTCCTTCAACCAACATGCAAATTTTCATACTTGAAACAAATCATCTAACCATGATCTACCATCTTCTCTGATTTGAGCTGTTAAATCTTTCAGCTCTTGTATGTTTTTGTGGATAGACTTAGAGTGGTTAGACAGGTTTATACAACACAATGGAAACTACACTTTTGCTAAAAGAGTTCTACGAAACCAACGATTCCCACTGTCTACATTCACATAAAGCTCAAGGTTCACAGTCTGTGCAGGTGGGAACACAACACATTTGGTGTAACCTGTGTTCTCTGTGCCACTCAAGTCTGTGTTCTTGCTATTTTGTTCATGGAGTTGTCAGTGTGTTCTTGAGCATGACATGACTTTACATTCTTCTCTGGAATCAACGTTAGTTTTGCTTCAACATCGGGGGTTTTTACTTTGGCTGTAGTTGCAGATTACTACTGAAATTACTAACAATTGGGGAATTTGAATGTTGGGGGTTAGGTTTGTTTATTTTTTTTTACCTACAGAATTTTTTCCCAAGAGTTGCTAGGCAACTTACTACTGGGTACTTATACATACTCAGGTGAGACAAAAGAAAGGAGTGGCAGCACCTGGCTACACTTCTTTTTGTCTCTGAGTATTTCTCTCAGAGGGGGAAGATAACATGATGTTTTGGGGCAGGCAAAAGACGGGACTGGGGGCAGCTTCGGTCTCTTGCTTTCGGCATCAGAGAGAGGATGGTCAGGCTGCTGCTTGCTGTGGGAGAAGTTTTTCACTGCCACCACCGGGTCTGATCCTGAGGAAAGCTGCTCGTGTGCCCAGGAATCCTGAGCTCTCCTCCTGCTGCCCTGCTGGAGCTGGCCCAGCCCTGTCCCACCGCCGCTGCTTTCTTGCCGCTGCTTTCTCGGCGCTGCTTTGAGGCTTTTCTGCTACGCTGTGGCCCTGCAGTGCCCTCCCTGCCGGGACATCCCTGCCCTTCCAGTGACCACCGACAGAGCTCTGGATATATCCGATCCACCAGCCCAGGATCCTCCGCCATTCCAGCTTGGTGCTTTTCGGAGACCCAAGAGATCAGACTGCCCTGGGTTTTGTGAAACAAAGCTGCCTTCAAGGTCCCTGGTTCTGTTCACAATTAATGCTGTAGTTGTTGTTGTTTGTTTGCCTTGTTATACCTATTAGTGAAGAACTGTTATTCCTATCCCTGTATCTCTGCCTGAAAGCTGCTTTAATTTTCTAAATTATAATAATTTGGAGGGAGGAGATTTGAATTATCCATTCCAAGAGAGGCCCTGCCCCTCTTTAGCAGATACCTGTCTTTTCAAACCAAGACATAGAATCTGTCAAAGAGCAGTCAAAAAATTAAGAACATACTATGCATTTCATAAGCACTCTTGAAGAGCCAGCTTCTTCTTCTGTTTTTTAAGTTTTAAACAAAACAGCATATGCGATAAAACAAGATACCTAAAATAAGAAAGGATAAGTTAAATAATACATGTAATTAATAATACATATAAAAGTAGATAGTTATCAATGCCTGTCTAAAATATTGTACCATCACTCAGGCTCTGCAACAGCTGAATCTTCACCTTAAACCAGTTAGGAATTGGATGAATCATTTCCGGATCATAATTCTCCATTTAAAATTGAGTCCAGCTGTCATGTTGATAAAGTCCAATTGTCAAGTCAAAAGTAACTTGAATATTGTTTTGATGTAGAAAACAACTGGGTCTGTTGGTAAATTTCTGTCTAAGTAGAGTCAGGGCATGGCTAGGACCCAGGCTATAAACTAGAAGGATGTCCCTTAACGTATTTTATTTCCTCCCCCTTTTCTTCCTCTGCCTGGGAGTCACCAGAGGGGGAGGGGGAACTCATCCTCTGCAGTTTAGCAGATATATTTTATAGCTGCTGTGAACCTTATCCGGGCCGGGAATGGGGCATATTCTCCTCCCGTCCCCCAGCCCAGGAGTCACTGGGCCAGGCAGGCCTCCCATGAAAGGCCCAGGCCCAGCCCTGCCCAAGCAAAGAGGGAGATGGGCTGCCTCCTTACCTCCTTGGAGGCCAGAAGGGAAAAGAATTTTCCTGGGATTCTCCTGATTTTTAAGCCTGTGTGACCAAGAGGTGTATCTCTATATTTAATTGGTCAATCCAGTTGTCAATTTCAAAGTCAATCACTAATTGGTTTTCACCATCCGTTCTAAACCAACATATTCATGAAATAAAATCAGAAATTGTTTGATTTAGGTTGTAATTCTGGTTTTGAATTATGAGCAGATGTGGGAGTTATGGAGTATATCTCCAGAGCACTATGGAGATATGTGGAGACCTATTCTTTAAGTATAGCACAGCATTCAGTCATTGCATTAAATAACAAAAGTTTTTACAGGTGTTATATTATAAAAATTATTACCTGAATTTCTCCATAGAAAATTATAAATAGACTAGTTGAATAAGAAAATATTTTTTAGTATTTCATTCTTAGATCTGGAAATTTGTTTTTCACTAGGTAGAGCAATAAAACAAATATTAAGATTTTTTTAAAATTTCTATAAGTACCATACTACGTTATCTAGAAGAATTAGTTTGTAAAATTTGCTCTTACATGTGGTGAATAAAGGGGGAGTGAACAAAATAAAGAGTGGAAAGGACAAGTAAAACTGAATCCAACAAAGCACAATTTTGATGCATTTATGTCTTTTTCTTTCAGTTCTTTGCATCCATAAGAAAATGGTCCTAACATAAAAGTCTGTGTAAAATAACAAAACTCTGAAAACTGAGTGTGTAAAAGGAAGGACAGAAATAAAAAGAAGTATTGCAGCCTTGATCTCAGTTCAGGAGTTTCTACTATACAGTCAAAATACGACTTCTGAGATTTTCCGCTGTTGGTATGTTAATGCACTTTCTCTTTTCAAAAGACTACTAAAAAACCGCAAATAACAAAAGAACCCATAAAGCTCACCCTAGGAATGACATAGACTACTAGAACTATAAGTTCTTTACCATTTATATAAAATTTCTATAGTTCTTGTTTTCACCTGTTTAATTTTAACTTCCTAGTTTTATAATGCATACTCCAAAATCCCTCTTTACCTTCCCATCCAAAGTGGATGAATGAGGTTTTCCTTTGAGCCTGCACTTCCTCATTGGTGGCAGAAATTATTGTAGAGCAATGTACTCTTACAACTAATATACGTACATTTCAGTAACAGATATTACACCACGATATTGCATACTGTGAAAAATTGTAGAATAGTATCACCTTGCCCAATGTTTCCTTTACGTTTTTTGTAAATGCCCAGATCAATACTGTGTGGATATTATTTCTTTCCAATCAGTAGGATATTCCAGAATTAGGAAGCTGTCCTTGCCTCAGTTTCCCTGTCTGCACATTAATGCTAAAATTATTTTCCTAGCACGTGAAGAAGCAGTGACTGTAATTATTCAATATTTGTAAAGCATTATATACTTTAAATGTCAAGTATGGCTAAGGACTATTAACTATCCACAATTCAAAAGTTTGATTAACAAATCTCTAAAGGTCCTATTAATTTGCCTGTTTCAGTGTTACTGAATCATAAAACTGTCTTAACCATGCATCAAAAAGTGTGCTTAGAGAGTAGATTCCCAAACTGAATAGATTTTTTTATCATACTGAGAAATTAGGGAAATTTGCATTTAACACCTGGAAGTTGTCCAAATCTTCAAAACCTAGTTAGCCAGATTTAGCTAATCTAGATATAATATAGAAAGAATTTGATTAAATGCCCCAAGTGTATTATAGTGTAGGAAAGAATCTATTTGCTGATGTAAGGTACTATTTCAAGCATTTTATTCTAGTTTATCCCCACATTGGATATTATCCCTCTGCAAAGATCTTTGCTGGTTGTCAATGCTGACTGCAGTCATTCACTGCACATCACCAGCCTGCTAGCACAGCAATCAGTGAAAACTAGAGACAGCAAGAACTTTAAAGCAGCACTGATAAGAGTACGAAAACAGTATTTATCAAGTGTATATGGAAAACGGTAATTGCTTACAGTGGCTTTGCTATAGGTCCATGATTTCTGTTAAGAATCTCACACAGCATTGCTACACGATGCAGTTTAGGACTCGAAGTATCTGTCACCTCCTTCAACAGTTTGCTGTATAATCTAGACCAGTTGCTGTAGTTTAAGTATATTATAATAACTTTATAATGACAGAAAAAACTTTCAATAATATTTTTAAAGTCACTTTGCAAAATGTCTGAAAAATGAGGAAAAGACCTGACTTAATTTGATCTACACTGAAAGTTCTGAAGAAATGAGAAGATGAAATTAAATGAAATGTATTAAAAGAAAATGAAATTGAATGAAAAAAAAATAAATAAAAAGAGAGAGAAGAAAACAATTAGAGTGGACAAACATTGCTTTTTGTGGATATGGAAAAGAGAGAAAAGGTCCAATGAATATCTTCAGTGTTCCTCTTCGATAATCAATCTAACTTTCCACAGAGTTGTGAAAATTAACACAATTTTAAGGGACACACAAATTAACAGATTATTTTTTGTTGTAATATTTGTTTCTTTAAAACCAAAAGAAACACTGCATTAAATTAAAGGACAAAAGGGCATTAGTATCCTCTCAGGAGGATAAGACCCAGAAGCTTAGTCTATCATTCATAAGCAATTAACCTAGGGGCTAAATAATAATGGTAAGAAGCATTTATGTTATTTTCAATTTTGAAATAACTGCATGATGACAGATTATCAATTTTTTTTTTTTTTTTTTTACTGCAGTTATAAGTTTGGAGATAAGAGTTTTATATGGGCAAGTCTTTATTGGACACATATTACAGCATGTTAGCTCTGAAAACATATCTGTTCATTATTTGAGGCTTTAATGCCATAAAATATTTGCATAACTTACATTGTTGGAGCACTTAGAATTCTCAACAAATGCTTTTTTCTCTTTTTGAGCTAGACTCCTTGGTAAGACAAGGAGTCTTTGTCCTTAAAAGATGACAATGAAGACTGAGAGAGTATGGAGAAAGATATTTTATTGCATTCTTTGTACGTTAAATGGGAAAATTGAGATTTTTTTTGTACTTTAAAATTTTCTCCTATAAGTGTTTCTAAAAGTTTACAACAAACATCAATATCAGGTGGTAGAAATATTTATTTTAGCTTATTGTGATCCTGGTATCTAAAGAAACAGTGTCTGGCAGCATAGATTTCTCCCCATCAAATCACTGTGGAAATGTATATAGTTATTTGCAGTTTTGTTGTTTGGGAGGGTTTTGTGGGATATTTTTTCAGGTTTTTTTGTTTGGGTTGTTTTGTTGTTGCTGTTGTTGTGGTTTTTTTGGGTGTGGGTTTTTTTTTTTGGTTGGTTGGTTTTTGGGGGTTTTTTGGGGTTTTTTTTTGGTGTAGTTTTGGGGTTTTTTTCTAAGTGTCCTTTCTGATTTTGTCCAGCATACAGATTCCAAAACTAGAGATCACGACCACATGCAGGATCCCAGTAGTTAGAAGTGGATCACAAGCCTAGAAGAAATCTAACTGTTCACTTTGGAATGCCTGTTCTTTAAAATTTAGATTCAGACACAAAATCATCTGTATTCCCAGACAAACAAAAATTATAGATCATCGTATTTTCTCATTTTAGAGGTAATCAGAGTGGTCAGATAGCATTATTTAGGAGGAACTGTTGTGTTTTTAGTTAACATTGTATTTTAATCTGCACTAATGTCA
Organism: Hippolais icterina; assembly: GCA_013400075.1. Taxonomy (NCBI): domain Eukaryota; kingdom Metazoa; phylum Chordata; class Aves; order Passeriformes; family Sylviidae; genus Hippolais; species Hippolais icterina. Next base: position 92,453 of record VWYN01008759.1, on the reverse strand, counting down.
AGCAGAGAAAAATTGTAAGATGTGACTGCATGTATAGTTAGTAGCCTTCCCTGAAAGTGTTTAAAAAACTCCTGATGGCAAACCTGTACAACTTGCTCTGATTAACCTGCTTCAGTAGGAGAGCTGGACTAAATGATCTCCAGAGGTCTCTTCCAAGCCCATGTGTTCTGTGAGTCCATGATTCCCTGAGATAAGTACAATTACTGAAAAATACATCTAACAAATACTAAGCTTTATGTGTTTTATATTTAGGAGAGTATAAAGAGTAGACAAGGCAATGTTTTTAAAAGGTGCCTACAGCAAATCACCACATGGATCCCTCAAATATCTGTTATGTCTTTATACATTAAGGCAGCCACTTATCCCACTATTGCTGAACTAAATTTAAATGTAATTATTCTATAAACAGTGGCCAGACACCTGCAAGTTTTTGAGTCTTCTTATGAAACAACATTTCTGTGCTGTGCTAAGACTTCCCAAAATCAGGTAAGCAAATCAGTGGCATAGCCATAGAATTAAAGTGAAATTGAAGTGAAATAAGAAAAAGAGCATTCCAGCATTTTATCTCAATATGCAATTTGTCTTCTGACTACCCTTGAAAGAAAGTATGTCAAGAAACACCCTGAAGACAATGACAATAACAGAAAAAATGGTTGCATTAATTTATGGGGATGAGGACAATGAAACATTTCATGAATTGCTTTAGCTTTCACTCTCCAAATAATGTTTCAGCTGGGGATTGATAGTTGACAGCTGTGTTCACTGATAGGTAACCTTGTTGCAAGTTTCTGAAAAAAGATGTTCTTCTTCACTGGACTTGTCTCTGCTTTGTCATTTTTTTTTCCTCTCCTTAGAGCCAACACAGCTATTATTACATTTTAAAATATTTCTATCATGTATTTCTTCTTTGAAATAATTAATTTTTTCTTTTCACTACTTGGCTGATAACATGTCATAATGTAGGCTGCCAAGTGCCAAATGACTCTCAGATTCATTCAAGCATTCAAAGCAAGAAAAACCATTCATCTAGATAAGATCTTATCTGACAAGTCAAGCTCAAGAAATCTCAGTATAATTATATGGTGTTAATGAAGGCCATGTATACAGGCAGTTCTCAATATTAACCTCTGTGTTAGTCTATCAACAGTAATGTGAAATTGTCATTTTAAGTTAAAACATGTAGGTAGAATTTTTTTAAGCAACTCAAAAACTTTCTCCCACGGAAACACTTTAAATGAGAAACTAATTTTTTGCAAAGGATCACTAAGCTATGCTTTCCACAGAAATATTGTTATTATACTACTCTTAGCCCACTCCTCTGGACAGATATTTGTTTAAAAGCTAACAAACAGGTATTTTTTAAAATACAAGGACTCATGCTAGTTACAGAATAATAATATAGGATTTGTTGTCATTTCTGTTTTTCAAAAATCTAAATTTAGAAGAGGCGTAAGCTTGCTCTCTAAAAATTGCTGCCATTAACAGTCATATGTTGGGAAATATTTTTAATGAAAAGATCAGCACTGTGTGTTTATTCTGTATGGTTATGATGTTTATTGCTTGATCTCAAATTTATATACTTACTTATTTATACTTTAAGGGTCAATATTAGTTATCTTTTTAATTAACCCCTACAACTAGTAAAAAAATCAGTCAAACAATGTTGTTTTGCTTGTTTTGGAAAAGATAGAATTATGAAAAATATTACATTAAAAATAATTTTTGCACTGCAACAATTTCAGAAAAAATGCTTTACATATGTAAACCTCTCTTTGCTGAAAGACAGAGTTTTTCTCCAGAATATACAATAATATATAATTTAAAAATTTCAAATAAAATCGAATAGAATTGAGCTCAAATCTGTATAAGACATTGAATATCATAGTGAATGAATTTCCTGTTAACAAACTTGTGGTTACAGTTCCCAAAGTGTATGTGTGTTTTTCTCTAACTTTTTTTTGTGTTTGTCCCCAGAGTTCACAGTTTTGCTAAAAAAATCCCAACCATTTTCCCCCATCAAAATTATAACTTACAGTGTTTCTACCTGTTGGCTTGTTTTCTCTCTTTTTCTTTATTATTTACTGAAGACCTATTTAAAAATACTTTATGGTTATCTTCCTGGTCAGAGCAAGAGTCTATTTTATTAAACTGCATTAGAACATAGAAGAGAAACCATATGACAAAAAGCATTGAAGTTGTAGAACTTCACTAAATGTCATCAAGAGATACTGCTCTTGAGAATAATCAATCAGCTTTTACCAGAACCAGATAGATCAACAGAAAACAAAAATAAGGAGTATTTACCAATTAGGCAAGGGTTTGTAGACCTTGGCCATGACAGTGGTTTGGCCCCAGCCATCTACAGAAAGTATCTCAATGTTTACACAAAGTAGTATAAAGATTAATCCTCTGTCATAAGCAGGGGAACAGTCACAGGTCTTTTTTTACCCTCCAAGGTAAAAAAAAATTATATCCTGTGATATAATTTTTTCTGTGACTAGGCAAAGAGCTGAGGGGGACAGCAAGGCCAGCAAGAGGCAGTGGCCCTATGAAGGGGTTTATTTCAGTGATCCTGAACTGGCTGCTCAGAAAAGTTGACAATAACCAGTTTCAGCAAGCCCAAACTGACGAACAAGCCTTGGTTAAAGCAGGGCAATAATCAAGGCAGCCAAGTCAAGTCAGCAGGTCAGTGTTAGTAAGACATGTAGCCAAGCATAGGTACACCTGTGATATAGATCAGGCAAGGGCAAGGCTGTGAACTTAAATCCAATTCTGAGATGAATGAAATCCCCATGAAAGATGGGGGAATGCAATTAATACTTCTCACACAGCTCTTTTCCCTGGCAGTCTGACCTAAGGTTACAGCGGCACCATACTGGAGCCGATCTGGAGTACAGACTGCCAAAATTCTAGACAGTGAAAGAGGTTACAAAGTCTACTGGTGTCCTGAAGGCATGAAAAGTGAATATAAAGTCCCTATCTTAAAAAGAAAACAAATCAAAACTTTTTTCTTCTTCTTCTCATTGTGCGGTGGGTTATTTTAACTTGAAAGTTCAAAACCTTTTTTTAGTTTTTCTTTTAAAACAACACATCTTTAGCCTCTAGGGCTTTCATTTTTTTTACAGATACATATAATAATCCCATCTATCTTCTCTTTTATCTTATTGAATGATCCTATTTTTTGCAATCCTTCTTCACATGTATGTTATTCTGTAATTATGAACATCTTGTGTTCTGTCCCCACACTATTTTTGTTCTTCTATATTCTATTTTTGTGGCAAGAAAGTCTTTATTATAACTGGTAGACAAAATGTGAATCCAACGCAAGGTAATTTTGACTTCTGTTTTGTTCCTTTACTAATGATTTTAATTGTATTTTTAATCATTGCTCAGCTCCAAGCTGATATGCTTTGGGTTGAGTTTTTTAGGTTTTGTTTTTTGGTTTTTGTTTTTGTTTTAAATAAAGTGATATGCAATGACTGCAAATAATTTCAGACATGAAATTTCTGGTGTTTTTCAGGCGTACTTTTCTCACTTCAGCACCAAATTTTGTCTTCCATTATGATTAGCAGACACTTAGAAGTGCAAGATCCTTCTGCACTCTGAGTAATCACACATTATAAGTAAGCTTCATCACTTAACTATTCATCAGCTGAATACATTGACCAGCAGAAATCCTTGAGTAAATTACTCCGAAATTTCATTGTTTATTCTCCTTGAATCCATCAGATTCAAGGATGGTATAACTAGTCTTTTGTTGCCTTTATTTTATGCAGTTATTAATCCATCTGTACAACTTCCTTTTGTTACTATAAAACACTGTAGTGACTTTTTAGAGGATCTTCCCAGACAGCTTCCTGGAATTCTATACAGAGAAAATAATTTGATAACAAAAAGGCATATGCTATTTGACTTCATTAAGGAAATCTAATAGATATAGCAATCATTACTTACACCTGCAAAAATATTTTTCCCCAGTATTTCATATCTAAGTGTTCCAAGATGTTGATAGTACAGTCTTAATGCTATACTGTTCTATTTGGGCACAAGATTCTGCTACAAATAAATGTTCCTTGTCAGTGTTTATTTTGCTCTGTGTATTTTCATATTTCAGTCTAATCTTTCTTTTAACATACAGTGCCACTCTTCCACACAAACAGCTTCTGCCATTCCTAATGTAAATTGTCTGCTAACATTCAAGCTACAGTGCTGCTCTGGTTATCTGACTTCCATCATATTCTTCAATCCTTAGAATCCCCACACTCTTATTTAAAGTCACGGTTTTGATCTTGGCTACCAAATTCTTCACATTTCTGTCATTATATATTTGGTACAGTTCTGGTTATCATTTTTATCATGTGTTTTGTTTCAACAGAGTCTTTTTTATAAAGATCATTCATATCTATTACCTTTTCTCAACATTATTGGCTTCTGTCAGGGTTTGTAATACTGCCGAGATTTTATTACTTCACCTTTCAATACCCATTGGATTTTCCTCAGTCTTTAGTTTAAAACTTCCTCATAAACTTTACCTTGTGTTTGAATTTTGTTTTCCTTAGATGGAACTCACCTGTCCCTTTTCTGTTATTTCAAAGGTTTCCCCAGTTCCTAGTAATTTGATAGTTCATTGCAAACATGGCATAAAAACATTTCTAACAGCAGAGTGTGGATTTTCCTTGCCCTTGAGAAACATTTTTCACATTTTTCTCCCTGTATTGTTCATCTGCCCAAGTAAGTCCTTGCTTCCCAGGACTTACTTGTCTTGTAGTATTTGGTGCCCACCAGCACTTAGAATGACATCCTTGCTGGTATCGTTAGCTGAGCACAGCTAATGGTGGACGATTTAATAACTTAATTATTGGGACACCTTTTCTTTTCTAGATGTCAGCTAGAATCTTGTTTTCCAAAGGCATCTATGCAATGTATGTTGCAATTTTTTCAGCTGAAGAAAAAGAAGTATTTCAACAATTGGATTGCTTTCCTGATAGGTACTAGGGAATAAGTTAAATATATTACTGATTGCAAAAATACTGAGAAATTGGAATTTAGTTGATAGACTTCTACTAGTCTTTGGTTTTATTAATAGGTTGTTATTCTGTTGTGAACATGAGTATGAGGTGAGGAAGCACCAAAGAATAAATAAAGTCTGTATGTGTTTGTAGGGTCACAACTTCGTTTGTACATCTGTGTGAAATTTGTAAAACTGCTACAAATATTTTCAGAATGGTAAACTATTGAAAACATAATAGGTAGACTTCTTTTTTAAAAAACATTTTAAAAAAAATTTATCTATATAATAAGTAACATATTTAAAGGGTGTATGCCCACTCCCTCTCCCCGGGTAAGAAAGGTAGCATATATATAAAAGATATATACAGTTGAGGCATTTTGCCATATTATCCATAAATATGGTCCCAATTTTTAGGACTTCTTTTGAAATCTGAAGTTGTAGAGTGATATTTGAATTAAATCAAGATAATAGGTACCTACAGAGAAAATTAATTTTCTAGTGGTATTGGACTGTCCTAGGCTGTCACAGACTTGATCTATCACAATAGCTGTCAGAGTTGATATAAAATATATAGAAAGCCTAAGTCCCAGTGCATCAGCTGGACACTGGATAGGATGTCACAGGTCACCTGAAATAGCACTGTGTGCCCATGTTGAGAGGACACAATCAAGTCCTCAGAACTAATAATTCATTACACAAATTAAATCTCCATTAACTACAATGACACTTAGGCAAATTCTATGACTGAAAATGTTCATGCTCGAGATGTGAATATCATTCATGCAGTCACATAAGTATAATATTACTTTAAGTTTTCTTTTCTCTTTTTTATTTCCTGCAGAAATCATGTTTAGAGAGAAATGGCTGGATCTGAGCATGTGGACTGATTTCTGAGATAATTTAAAAATCATTCTCATAAAATGCTTCCTTTTTCTTATTTATATGATCTAAATTTCTCATTTGCTTTTTCAACAAAGACAATATACTTCTTTATAGTTTGGATTTTTTTACACTGTATTTAATGCTGAATAATCCCAATATGATTCAGAAAAATTAGAAAGAGGAATTTTGCCTTATGTCTTTTATGCTGGTGTGAAAGTTTTCTCTTGATTTGGGGGGTTGGTTATGTTAATTCATGCATCTGATCAACCATGATATACAATTAATTGTAATTTTTGTAGAACATATATTTTGTCATAGCAGAATTTCTGCCCCCTGCTTTATAGATTTGCTCAAAAGACTGTAAGAATGACAATCATAGAGATGTAGTATAGAACTTTTACAGAGAAAAAGACCCACAGTTTTATCCCTTTGATTTCACTCTTGGTAAATGTCTTTTTGAATTTGATAATTCACATAACTGCTTCAAGCACAAAAAAAACTCAGCACAATAGTGAAGTTTTTATTAAATTCATATTAAAATTATTCTATAAGATAGAGTAACTTCAGGATATACAAATAATATCTTCTGGAATAAATTCAGTATGTTGTTCAAGAAATAAAGGAATGATATTTGAATTAAGGATGATATATATCACAAAAACATAATTAATTAATTTTATTTTTGAGGTATTATGAAGCTAAAAATATTCTTATTATCAAAAATAGATTATAGGATAAGAAGAATGTGTTCATAACAAATGTTACATGTTTTAAGTTTAAAATGGATGTAATAGGGGAAAAATGCTGTAGATGAATGCAAATTTGGTGACTTTCATGTAAATTTATCAGTCATTGTGATTGCCTCAAGCTTATTTTGATTTTGAAGATTTCTGCCAAAGGTGTGTTGTTACAGTTTTCTCTCTCTCTCTTTTTTTTTTT
>VWYN01008759.1:12555-85592 GCA_013400075.1 Hippolais icterina | reverse complement strand
GTAGTAGTAGTAGTAGTAGTAGTATCATCAAGATATATAACCTGAGATGTCAACACTTACTGCAGAAAAAATCCTCTTTACCTGAAAGACTTGAAAAAAGTCATCTCTCCCACTACCAAATGTACAGCCATAAAGGAACATAGGAACAATCAATGATATATTTCAATATGTTTCTTTTAGTGTTTTCTCTAAATCCCAGTTAATATTTCAGCTGAATCACAGCTTATCCTATCTCTTTCCATGTCCTACTGAGACTTTTCAGAGATGCTAAAAAAATCCTATGTACATAAATAAATAAACAAATCTAAAATGTTCCTTATTTGTCGTATCCTTTTATTCTGTGATTTTTTGCTTCCTCTTTCCCCGGGTAATTATGTGGTTCATTTAGTGTTCTCATGTTTTTAAAGCTCAATTTCCTTGAAGGCTGCTTGTAACCGTTCCCTTTCTTTCCTGTGCTCGCAACCAAGCTCCTTTTATCTCTCACCCAGCAAGCTACAGCCACTGTTTTGCAATTCATTAATTGCTGCTAGGTGCATGTCAAATCTCAGCTATGCCATTTGGCAAGGGAGAAAATGGGTAACCATGTACTAGGAGCACACTCTGCTACCTCATGTGACAAAGCAACCTGTGGCTTAGACCACAGAAACTGCTCATCACCTCAAACTCCAGCCACAGCTTTGGCCTTTTGGTTTGAAGCAGCTGAGGAGTACTGAAATCAGAAACAAGTGCTCAAAGTCCTTGAGAGGTAAGGTGTAGCTGCAATGTTAACATGTATACAGAGATGAACAGAAATGTAGGATCGAGAAGGTATTGCAATGCAACATTTATTTCCCCTTTTCTAACACTACTGCATACAGAGAAAGCAATTTTTATGAAAGGGCATAAATTATAGTATTCCATTCTACAGCATCCTTTATTTTTTTATATTTTGGTAATATATCATTTGCTTGAAAAGTTTCAGAAAAGCAAACACAACCCCTCCCATCCCCAAAAAGCTTCAAACTGATGGGTTTTTTTTCCCAGAAATGTATTAACCTTTTACTCTATTTGAGGAAGATTTAGAGGGGGTTTGTTTGTTTGTTTTGTTTTACCTGAGTCAAAAATGCACAAAAAGGCCTTTCATTTTTGACTGGGAAAAGTTCTGGTGTCCCCATACCATACCAAGATAAATAAATGCATTTCAGTTTGTATATTAAATACAATGTGAATTCATAATATTTTCTATTTTATTGTTTTCCTATTAAATGAGCACTCAGACACTCTTGTCATAGGCTCTCTATTTTATTAATATTTATCCAGAGAACATATTTTTCCCCATTTAATTTCCTTATCAAAATTTTATTTCTTTCTTTTAAAAGATTATTTTGTATTATTTCTTTACAAATTGTTTTCTTTAATTATTTTAAGTTCATGCATTTATTACTTATTAGGAATATTTTTTTCCATAAAAAATTAGAAATCTTGTCAGTATGAATGAACAATCAGGAATTTCAAATATAGTTGTTGCAATAGCTAATTTTTGCGGTGTGAAAAACAACACTGAAAGTGAGACGTGCCAAGTGAGCAAGCACAAGTTAGTTTTCATCCAAAACTTCTTTAACCATGAAGGTGTTTCTCTAAATGAAACCTAATAAATCATGCTGAAAGACAGCAACGTGAGCCACTATTCTGGTGTTATTTCAGGAAAGGATGTCGTTTTAAGATGTCACTGCCTACCAGCTACTTATTGCCACCTCTCAGCTGGATGTTATCACCTCACATAACAGCCAGCTGGTTTCAGTATAATGCTCTCAGTTTCATGTAAAGCCTCTGAACAGACTTTAAGAGGATCAATCTGCCATTTTGCTCATTGAAATGAAGGCTGTAGGGACTGACATTGTAGAGAAGATATTCTGAGCCTTGAGAGAGAAAAAAAGTAAAAAAGTATTTCAGTAAAACTAAAAAATCTTTATCTTTCTAATTTTTTGTTAGTTGCAAAAAGAAATAAAGAGCACACTAAATCTGGTCCAGAAACTCAATACTGAGAAAGAAAGTGATTTTTACCTCCTTTAAATTTTTATATAAGTAAGCTTATATATGATTTATATAAACTTTGCTGTACATGTTTGCCCTTATACCACAGAAAGTAAAAACAAATGTATATACAATATAATACAAGTGCTCAAGAAAAATGATTTGTCACTTGCAAGTGGAAACTTAAAATACCATCTTTCAGACAAGTTATCCTTTTGAAAATCCATGTGACAAGAAGGTTGTATTAATCTAAGAAGGACTAAGCAGGAGGAAAAATGTTTTGGCCTCTTTTATGGATTTTTCATAGCTATGGTATGGTTTTAGATTCTGATCCTGTAACTTTGTATTTTTACTAACATTTTAATCAACAGCAGAATGGAATGATTATTTATTTATGATCAATATCCAGCACAATCTAGAGAATTGATGGCATGACTCACAGAGCTCTGGGTCCTCTTCTGCCTTTTATTAATATTGCACCTGCTAGTTTGTTGTTACTGACGCACTAACTGATCTGCCAGGTGCTGGATCACTCTTGTCACCAAAACCTCATGTCTTTTTTTGGTTTGCTTTTTGCTTTGTTTTGTTTTAAATACAGATACTTTCACCTTTCTAATGAGACTTGTTTTATCTCTTTTGTTCATTAATTACAGACACACTATATCAACCAACCAGTGAAGTTTTGTTTTAGCAAGGAGAAGAGTATGGGAACCCCTCAGGTTTCAGAATGGAGGAACAGAACTATCTTCTTTCCAACCCCTTTCTACTGAAGTCAGGAATCATACAGAAGAGGAGAGGTGGAAAAGCCAAATGAGGAATCATACATTCTCCACCCTTGCTTTTCTACAAATTATTACAAATCTGAGGACATTTAGGGCCAGTGTCCTCTATGAGAAGTTTATTCCCACTTTACCTTGTATTAATTTGAATGACCAGACCTATATTTAAAAACAGAAGTAGATTTCTACAAGTTGAAGAGACACCAAAAATGTTAAATGGCAAACAGGGACAGTGCTAGGACTGCTGGCCCAAACTGACTAGACAGGAACTCTGTACCATATGACACCATGTTCAGCAATAAAGAGTACAAAGAAAGAAGAAGAGAGCACATTTCACTTCCAAGTAACTATTAGGAATTCTGAGGCCCTGCTTTCCAGGAAATGGCTGGAAATGCCTCCTATTGGGAAGCAGTGAATTAATTTCTCTAGTTTTGTTCACACACACATCTTTTGCCTTCCTTGTTAAATTTTCATTACCTTAGTCCACAAGCCTTTTCATGTTCCTTTCATTCTCTCCCCATCTTGTGGGAGAGGAGAGTGAGAGATGATAGAGTAGAAGTTCAGCTGTTGGCCATATTCAACCCGCTATCCCAACATTCATCCACACTTGCTCCTGTTACTGCATTCACAGGACCATGTGACCTGAGGTCCTACTCCAGCTGCTGGCACTCAGAACTCATCCACACATACACATCAAATAGGGAGTCCCTAACTCAGGAAATGATTTAGAAATGGAGTTTAGTAAGAAAATAGGGCAGACTGCACTGATCCTTTGCAGACAAGTTTACTGACGTGCAGACTATTTCAGTACGACAAAACATTTCTTTCCCCTCATCCTTCTATTTTCCAGTGGTCAGTGCTCCTCAGATTAACTAGATCCACCCCTTTTCTGCCTTTGTCTTCTCCTCTAAACATGCCATAAGAAGTCCTATGCCAAAAGGCTTTTCCCCTGTATCCCAGAATTGTCCCATACTTTTCAGCAGTAACTCCTCTCAGTCAAAAAGGTGCTCTGTTCATATATCTTGATGGACTTTATCTCTGGACATTGGGTTCAAGACTATCCTGAGGTAGCCCTGGGAAAAGCCCAGACATACTATCTGTTCCTCTGAGTCTTTAATTTGGGTTTCCCACATCTGCCATTGAACCCCTGTGATTCTATGTGGAAATGTGAGATTTTTGATAAGCTGATGGCTTCTGTGATGGACCTGGGAATAACCTGGAAGGGTATATTTTTAAGTCTCCACCTTCTATTGTCTCTCTCAGTGGATGTACAGATGAGCTTTTATCACATAGCCTAACACATTCCAATTGTAGCAAATGAATTCAGTCTTTTGGGGTTGGTTCCTTGTTATTGTCCCTAGGGCACTCTTTCTATTATAATACAATTAAGGAAGATGAGTTTCAGGGGCCTTTATCAACATCAAAGCTGGAAAAGAGCTATTAGATTAAGTAACACAGACCCTGCCCAAAGCAGCACCTGAGTGAATTACAAACTACTGCCAATCCTCTTAACTAAATATGATCAATTGGAAAGGGAGTGTTCCACTGCCTCCACTGGAATACATTTCCTCCTGGATTACTATTCAGTTAATTAATCTGCCAGATACTACTTACCCCTTGGGCTATAAAAACTGTGTGTATTTTATTATTATTTTCCATTTAAATGGATGCATTAATACAGTATAATACATAGGATCTATAAAATATCATCATATCAGTGGTTACATAATCCAGGTATTGCAGCTTCCAACATATGTACAAATGCAGGCACTAAGATTTTAAAAATAATATCCCATCATTTTTCAAGAAGTTCCAGATGATGTTGGCTAAAGATGTAGGAAAGCATTTTCTCTGAGATGTTTTGATATATTTTTCTTACACCACTGTGACATCAACTTAAGGAATTATATGGTAGGCAGATTTATGCACACTCATAAACAGAAATCTCTCCTAGCAGTAAGAATAGTGAAGCAGTCAAATAGATCATCTAGAGTCAATGTCTGATCCACATCACTGGAAGTTTTGTGAACAGTTGGATAAAAGCAACTGTCCAGAACAACGTTGGCACTTTTGCTACTGCCTTTGGACAGAAATAAGGCAGTCAAGCTGTCAAGACCTATTCCCATCTTTTTGTCAGAAAATGGTATCTCTGATCCTTGCTGTTGTACCATCATTTCACCACACAGTGATTGTAGGAAGGTATTGGAAACTGACACTTTAAATTCTTATAAGACAAACAACACTGGAATTCAGATAAATCCTGAGATTTATTTCCACATGAAATGGCAAACGAGTTACACTAGTCCTACCATTAATTAATTTGCCTCAGAAATATCAATCCATCAACTGAGTGTCCCCAAATGGAATTCAGTTTCAGCAAATGAATTCAGCCAATCAGAAAATATAGCTAATACTACTGCATTGATACATTTTCCTTCTTGTAGGATGCCTCTCCAAAGAACTGGGTTCACAACTTCCACACCATCATAATCTTGTAATGTTTATCACTTTGAAATTGTAAGAGGAGAACCAAAAATAACCTAAAAACAGTGTTTCTTCTCCCACTTTGAACTTTTCTGTTAGAATATTCCCTTATATTTAATAATGTTATTCTCAAGTAACACACTGTAAGTATGTGGAAATGCCTCAGTTTGTTATTGGGTCAACCTTTATTATCCACCCAGGTGGATATTGCTGACATTAATGTCAAGTCTGAAGGCTTGGAAGATGATGTGTATATATAGCGCTATAGTGCTATCAGTTAAAAAGAACTTTCACAAATTAGTTACAATAAAATACTGGTGTCTAAAGTTAATAAATTTATGGATGAATACTGATGCTTTTTTGTTTTCCTAAGAATGGTAGAAACACAATTACATTTAGAAGACTAAATAGAATTTCACTCAGGGAGGCTTCGTATAACAAGGACTGCAGCTGGGTACAGAGCTGTCATGCATACTGTGAAATCACTTCTTCTCTGTTGGTATTTTATCACCTACATACAAGAGAACAACACCCCAGAAGAACTTCTGTTTCTCTGTGGCTGAACTGTTCCTGGAAATCAAGTTGACATTGTGTCTTATGCAGATGGCCTTCTGCAGGATCTAAGTCCTTATTATAGAAACAAAGGTTTTGGTAATAAAGCATGTAATATCTACAAAGGAAGGTACTCCAACCCTGTTGGGAATATTTGGACTTGTCTTTTGTTCTGAAAAGTGTTCCTTAGGCACTGGGTGTGGACCATGGATGTTCACTTTAATGCTGGAGATTGCCTTTTGAAGGGCAGCTGCGGACTTCTTCCTCTAGTTCAGCAACATCAGGAGTCTCCACTGAAGTTGGGCCTCTGCAAGAGAACAAAAGGTAAAATGGGGAATTTTACACTGTAGAAATAGAGATAATATATAGTATACAACATACAATATACAGTATACATGACATAGTGTATAATGTGTAATATATGTTATGTAAGGTTTCTTATGTAATATACAGTATACATGGAAATTAGGTATAATAGGAGAAAACTGGATTCACATCAATAAAAGTGGCATCCTTTTCTTTTCCCTTGTCTGTTCTATGGCTCCTTGTAGTGTCTGAAAATTAGGCCCACAATTTTCCTACATTTCTGCAGAACATATCAACTGATTAAGACCAAAAAAATACAGCTTTGGGATTTGTGTTTTGTGTGCATGGTAAACCTATAAATGAGGTGCTTCAGGCAGTGTTTGATTTTCTGGGCTTGCAAAAAGGTGTTCAGTCACTTGTGTTTGGCCAGTAGGGACGAGATGCATTGTGTGCAAATGCATCTTTATATACAGAGATAAATGTATGTGTATAGTAGGCCTTTATTCCTCCAGTGATTGTTTGACTTGTTTGAAGGCATGTACATCATTCCTCTTACTTGTCTCTCTTGCTTTCAAAAAATGAACATTTTAAAAAAACACAACCCCTCGAAAACCAGTACATTTAAATCAGTCCATCATTAAAAAAACATGGACTCTAATTAATTATTAATTATTGAGAGGAAAGACAACATGCAGTAGCCTCAGGCTTGACAAGCTGTCAAGAATGCCTGCCAAGGCTGCCAGGCTCACCAAGCTCCTGGGTCATCGCCACATTAAACACAGCAAGTTAAATTATTTTTCCTGGGATCTAGAGAATAGCAATTGGATATAAAAGTATCTTTTTTCATTTTTTTAAAACACTGGTATCCTTGATTTTTTCATGTTCTTGACAAAAAATAGAGAACAATGGAAAATTTTTCAAGCAGACACACCACATAAGTGGTGGAGCAGCTAATAAATTTCTACAATAGCAAATGGAGGAAACAGTTTGTAAAGCAAGTTACAGCAAAGGGATAAACTCCTTCCTCATAAATATGTTTTGTATAAATATAAAAGAAAAATGACTGGAGACAAATAGGAACAGAAATCACAGGGTGCAGAACAGGATACAGAAGTGTCATCAATTCAGGTTACAGTGCAACTTAATTTTTGCTGTATATTTGTCATGCAGGTAGTCTTTACCTGAGCAAAGGAGAGGGGTTGTATCATGGAAATCTTTGACCTGTTGTAGTGTTTCATGCACTCTGTCAAAATGGCCTTAAAACATTGTGAATGACTTGGGAGAGATCTTTTCTTTTAAATCATAGTAAAAGCAAACCTTTTAAAGAAAATTATGTGTACTGTGAATATCTTTGAAAGGAAAAGCAAACTAAAGGAGAAATAAAACCATGATACCTCTCATGTTTAAACACACTTATCAAAGAGATTTAATAAATTTTCCAAAAATGTGTTGATCTTGGGACAATGTTACTAATCACAGAAATAATACTACTGTAGAAGTAAGTAAATCTTGAATTATTACTAATCAATATCTGAATTTTAAAAGATTATTTTTCAGTTACAAACACATATTAAAACAATCTTGTAAGGCAACATGTTCTTAAGAAGTTAATAATAACACATAATAACATATCTACTTTGAAAAATTGGAGCAATACTTGAAGCTCTTGAAATCATAGCAGGTAAAGGTATTTTTTTAAAACAGCATTTAGACGATCCTAGAATCTCTCTGGCAGAGATCTCAGTCTTGTGAGCTCTTTCCCGAATGAAAGAGCAGAAAGGCTTGGTTTTCTAACTTTCTTTCTATATTTTTCTTTTTCTTCCCAAGAGCTTTATAACTTGTTTTTAAAACACAATGTCCATGTAAATGTTTTGTTGTGAAATTATGCTTATTGATGAATTATTACAGAAAGAACTTGCCCTTATACAAGAGTGTAACATAAATGAAATATTTGGTATTAATTTCAGTGGTATCATGCCTTTAATTCCTTGAATTCTGAGAAAAAGGAAAAAAAAAAGGGTAATATTGTAGTAGAAGTCATTATTTCCCAGATTCATTAGTTTAGAAATTTCTACCTGCATGAAGGATGTAAAATAGAAAATATTCTAACCTATAAAACACAAGATTTTATCCTCTGCTTTTTGGTGTACTCAAAAAAATATTATCTGGGGAAAAAAATCCCAACCTACCAACAAAAACAAAACAAAAGAACATAATTAAATCTGGCGATAAACATACTATATATTTATTCTACGTGCAATTTTATAAAAAAAGATAAACCAGTTAAGCAATCTCAGTAAAAACAATTGCATACATCTGAAACTAATTTTCTGTTAGGCATACATAATAATAATAAATAATAAATAAAGCTATTCAAAAGAGCATGCCATAAAAGCCCTAGAAAAACCACAGAGGATGTATATTCTTCAGAGTTTTTCAAGAGTAAAGAACATATTTTAATAGAATCTGGGCTAGGATTGAAATACCAGGAGCAAAAATTCAAACCAATATGGCCTGTATTTTATATTTGTTTGGGGTTTTCTTTGTTAGGGACAATATGAATCATTATTAGATTTTTTTTCTATAGTGTATCACAATGCTTATGCACAGAATAGTCAATAAGAGACGAGATTCAGCAGTGCAACTAATTGTTGTCTAGTAAGCTTTTGGCATTCACAGTACTGGTATTTCCCCTAACCCTGTAAAATATAAATATAATTGCCAAAATATATTATCATATTACAGCGCCCTCCTAAAAGGCACATACTCTTTCATTTTTATCACCTGAGTATGTGTAAGATAACAATAAATTTGAGTGGATTTGTATTTTGCTACAAAAGATTTAATATGAGATGCACATGATTTTTCCCAGTCTGTCTTTTCTATTTTCCTGTCTTTCTTGATTTCCCATTGAGTGAGGCTGTGAATTTTTGATTCCTTAGGAAATTCTGCTATTTCAAGCCTTCAGCTCTGCTTTTTAATGTCTCCCAGAGCCATTCAGACTCTGTCTGTGAAACATGTCCAGGACTACTTTCTGGCACTGTGGACAATTGGCTTGAAAGATTCTATGTCCCCACAAATGAACTCTTACACAACAGAACAAGGTGCATGTATCCAAGCTACATACTGGGAATTATTCCACTTCCATGCAAACCAGTGAACTGCAGCCAAGAATCCTTTGGCACAAGATAAAATCATGCTGGCAACTACCTTAAAAAATTAACAGTATAAACTCTTTCAGTACCTGGGAATGCTGCCTGGCATTGTTCAGTTCTCTAGGATGGTTATAACTTCAGAGTTTTCATAGGATATAATTAGACATGGCTAGGTTCTCAAAGGTATTTGTGCACCTAGCTTCCACTTCTTTCAATGAATTTAGGCCCCCAAATTGCCTTTAGGAGATGGGCCAAAGTGTACAGAATAAGCACATACACCTCTGCAAATTGAAGTAGATCCAAGTCCAATTTTGTGCAGAAGCAGCTTTCTGGAATATTGAACAATAACATGCACAACATTCACTTCTGTGAATCAGCTATCTGTTACTTCTCACTAATTTTGCTTTGCTTTTTATACAGTCAAATGTAAGACAAATGAAAATATTTCTGTGAGAACGTCTACTCTCTCATTCTTGGAAGTTCATGTCTGACAAATTGCAATGACTTATGTCACTATCTAGATTGTTAGATTTATTTACCATTTTGAAAATGTTTAAAAGCACAGTCTTTTCAGCCAATTTGCAGTGTATAAAAATGGCTGGCTACTGTTTAGACAGAACAACAAATTATATGAGGGCAAACTGTTTCTGCCATGCATAGGCATTTGAGAGTAGCAATAAAGTAGAAGGCTGTGCTATGAACTGCATAATGTGTGCCCTGGTTTGTGTGTGGACAGTGGTGTCCTGAAAATCTCTCTCAACAAATTCCCACACTATCACTCTGTTGTGGCTGGCTGGACCTGCCAACTGAGATTACTTCTCATGCTCTGTCTTTGTCTCACCTTCTGGCTATTGTTCCTCTCCCTAGGCATTTCTGGTTTGATTCTTTGTTTTGTAAGAAGCCTTAGCAGAAACTAGCACATTAAGGAAAAAAAAACAACCAACCAAACAAACAAAAAACAACAAAAAAAAAAACCCCAACAACCATAACAAAATGAAACAAACAAACAAACAAACAAACAAACCCCCAAAAAACCCCCCACCAAAAACCCAAAACAAACAAACAAAAAAACAAAACAAAACAACTCTGTATGCAGCCCACAGTAAGGGTTTGAATAAAACCCACAAAAGAAGACTCAGATCCACAACCAGGCTTCAGTGTATGTCTATCTGAAATTACTTCCAAAATGGCAATTAATATTATGCATGCATAATATTTATTACTGTACACCATTCATACACATTCACAGATGCATTCTTAGACCCATACATGGCAGGCCACTCCTGGCATTTCTAACTTAGAGGAGGCACTCACTGAACAGATTATCTGGACTCCAGCATGTTTCTCTCAAGTGAATTTACTTTTACTGAGAGGTTATTGACATTGCTGATGGTATTACTGACTCTGGACAAGTCATAAATCTCTCAGTCTGGAAAGTTTAGCCAAACTGACAATGATTTTACCTCTTGAAAAGTATTTTGACATCTTTTTGGACAAAAATTATGGTATTTTAAAACAATTTGTCCCATTTGAAATCTTAGGGGTTATTCAGATAAAATACATCTCAACGTGAACAAAAATGTGAGATGCAAATAAAGTTACACCACATTACTACCAGAGCATATTTATTTTTTATTAGTTTTTCACTAAATGTGAGAAAGGCTAATAAACCAAATAAGCCTAAAATGTGTGCAGAAAACTCGATAAGTCATCAAATAAACTAAGCATTACTATGAGAGATGGAAAGCTTATACCCTGGCACTTTCCTACTTTTAAAGCTTGGAATAGAAGTTTTCTGTCACTAAAAGCACTTATTTAAGTCTCTGCTCCAACAGATGCTTCATTTCATAAAACCAGTAGGAACTTCAGGTCTATACTTGTAATTAAAACAAACTTCTGGGAATAAGTTCTAGTATTGGATCACTGATTAGTTAAATATTAGCTCTCCCAAGGCTCTGGTTTGCATTGCTCCAGCTAGATCTCCCTGCTGTACAGATATGCTCTTGATAAGGTTCTTTATTAACACTCTATATATGTCAGGGCCAATCCATCTTGCAGCACAGAATTGAATCCTAGCTTTTTAAATTTATTTAGTTAGCTACATAAAAAAAAGAGAAAACCATTGTCAGAATTGCCCTAAATTGATAATCCAATTAGAAACACTGCTACAGATAACTTGCAGACAAATATAGAAACATATGCATTTAAGAATCTAGACAATCTTCCTGTACCACTATTAAATTATGCAAGCTGAACAAAAGATGATTCCTGAATGAGCAATATTATTAGTAACAATGTTGCTGTCACATATGAAGTATCTTAAATTCATGGGAGAAATGGAATTTCCATCCTTTCTCCTCCCAAACCCCTTTCTCAAAGAAAAGTAAGAAGAAAGCTTTGAAAGGGCATGAAGAAAAGTCTTAGCTCACTTTATGTACAGAGGGACAGGACAAAATTCCTATCCTTTTGATTTGTTAATCTAGTGAAGGATTCATCTCACTAAGTTTAGAGCATGTAAAAGTCATTAATTTTAGTCTACAGTCACCATACAGTTTCTTTCTAGAGTCAATGAAGAAGAATTGGCATTATCAGAGGGTGATAAATCCATTCTAACGTCAGTGTCTAAAGTAGGTGAAAGAACCCTCTGGAGATGCCTGCTTTTCTGTATCAACTGCGAAGACACCTAAAGTAAGCCACTAACAATAGGCATCTAACTTTGAAAAGCTTACATTTAAATTTGATCAATGTGATCTCACCTGATTTTTCTTGTAACAAACCATGATTACTTGAACAGTATTTCCACCAGTGACTAGGATAAAAGTGCTCTTTGTTTCAGCGTCACAAATCATTCAGATTCCCTTTCTGCCATTCTGACCTACAAAGAGTCATGCTTTATTTGTAGTGGAGAATGATGCTCGGCATTGAGGAAGGGTGGAAGAGCTTGATGTGAGGTTAGCAAGCCCTTGTAGATGAGGCTGAAGCATTTAACTGCCAGAAGTTCTTTCTCACTGTTCAACTGCACTTTACTGATTGGCAAGTGCTTGCGTTTCCTGATTGCTTTTGATTCAGATTGACACACAGAGGATGATTTTTTCCTTTTTCTTTCCTGATGTTACTGATGGAAGGATTTTTTTTTACAATGTTCTTCATGGCCTTTTTGCCCTGTGTTCAGCTTCAGTTTTTTGAGTTCATCTGTGGCATCCCCAGACTGCATATGTGATACTTTCAGTCCCGTCTTACACATAGTACCCCAAATTCAGATTTTTTTCCAACATGCTTCTCTTTGTGAAACTCACTGTTTCTGTACTATTCTTCTACACTTACAGCCTTTGGGACTTATATTACTAGCAAAAAGCTCTGAGGCAGAGTTTAAGTCCGTTGTTCCTGCTACAATGCATAAGAAATTCCTGGCATCCACAATTTTTGAGCACTGAAAGTGAGGATGTGGGTGTCTGCTTAGAAAAATCCTTCTGCCTTTCTCATCCTGGTTCAATGTACAGCAAGCACACCTACTGCCTTCTCTAAACACTTCTTTCACCACGTCAGAGATTATTTGTTTATCTCATTTCACATGTGATCTTTTTCTGATCTGTCAGCTACATCTAATATTTCAGAGTTTGCTGCACCTTTCCAGCCAAATACATGGTTTGCAGTTCACACTCAAGTACTTTGTAAATTACTGTTGACCTTGTTTGTCAGCTTTATGGTAAATTGTACTAAATTAGCTCATGGTGAGTGCTAAATAGAGTTTTATATATTTACATATTTGATGCTGTTGAGTTCATATATTATTTAAGCTTCGGAAGGTTTTCTTTTTTCCTGCAGCCATTAGAGGCTGCAGTCATCTTAAACTCATTTGATCATGTGGAATTTCTGATTTCAACTGCTCTGTGGTCAGCCTATGTGTAAAAACATGATGGTTTAATTTTGCTAGGAACATGGGTCAGTGTCATGCCCCTGAGTCTCCTCCCCAGGGTACAGCTGTTTGGGTTCAGTACCAAGCTAGAGAGAGGTCACCTGGTCACCTCAAAAGAGAGCAATGGAGGCTGTTTCACTAACTTTCCCAAATACCTCTGCTAGGGAACCTCAGAGGGGCTCCCTCTCCAGCTGTGAGAAATGCTTCCAGCTGAAGCTTCTGTGCATGATGTCCAACTGAATTCCCACCCCTGCATGTCACAGCCATTGCTTTGCACTCTCATCAACCTGATCCCCCAGCAGCCAGCCCATGTCCCCAGCTTGGCTTTGGTCTGTTCTCATCCACATGAAGGTGCACAATTCCCAGAACTGGGGCTGCCCTTACTCCCCAGATGCCCTGATCCTGCCTGGGCTCACTGCCAGCACCTGGTCTTGGCAAACCTCATGGGGAGATGCTCCTTCCTCCTGGAGCCTCTAGCCTCCACATTGCCATGGTAATCAACCCCCTAAAGTGAACACAGCCAAGCCCTGGCCCATCCCACCTCTTCTTGATAATCAAGAGGATCTGTTCTGCAACATTGCATGCCTTAAAACAGAGCAGATACCCTGTAATAGGATTTGGAGAAAGTCCTAAATATGCAAGCACTGCAGAATTTGAAATGTGAAGATAAGGGAAAAATGAGGAAAATGCAAAAAAAATTATTTCCTATTAGACACATCACAAAAGAGAGGATTTTCAGAAAAATTAAATAAAAATTCCTCAGCCTAAGCATACTTTCATTTTTTTTTACTAATTTTAGGACTTTGTAGTTCAGCTTGCTTTGCTTCAGTGATTCACTTTATTCTTGACGGTTCACTGAGCTAGGACAATAATAGACTGCACAATAAATGTTCCTCGTGTGTTGTACCAATTTCATGTGTGGGGATGATTTTGAAGGAATGCACTGCTCATGAAAGGAATCAATAAGCAGTAATAGCCTGAGCTGGGCCAGGTACAGGGAAGAAAAAGGCTGTACAGGCTTTCCCAAGTAGGTCTGCTGATACATCTCTATTACTTGCAGCAGCTTGAGTCTTCCGGTCCAAAACATGCTGGAAAGAGTGTTAGGGATCAATTGCTGATTGCTAAAATGCCAAATACAATCTAAACCTTAGAAACCATCCAGTGAACAAACCTGACCCTTGAGATCTTCAATACCCTGCACAACTAGGTGATAGAGCTGCACTTTTCACATTTTGTGAACTGATAATTGAAGCTTCCCTAGTCTGTGAGGTTTTCATTCTTTTTTTCCCCCAATCATACTGAATATTTTCAATTAATATGCATACTATCTTATATCTGTTTTGTTGTTTCTATGTGTGTGTGTGCACTTGTATTTGTATAAATATGCATATGAAAAGCTTTCTGTATGGGAAAATAGTGCAGTAAGGTTGATGCTTGGTAGATGTATAGTCCTACCAATCCTTTGCATTTATATGATGGTCTTTGAACTTGAAAATGTATTTTGGAGCAAATTATACATCATGAGCAATAGTAAAAATATTACATCATATGCAGTAGTTACTCTCTGGGTAAATATGACAAGAAGATTATGTCTTTCTTCCCTGATTGGTGAGAACAGTCTGAGACTGGAGAGAGATATTTTACAAGGACGTGTTGTGATGGAACATGGGGGAATGGCTTTAAACTGAAAGACACTAGGTTTAGATTAGATATTAGGAAAAAATTATTTACTGTGAAGGTGGGTGAGGCACAGGAACAGGTTACCTTATCGCTGGAGGTGCTCAAGCTAAGGTTTGGTGGGCCTATGAATGACTTGGTGTTTTGGAAGGTGCCGCTGCCCATGGAGGAGGGTTAGAACTTGATGATCTTTTTAAGTCTCTACCAACTCAAACCAGTCTCTGATTCTAGGATTCTATGAACATGGTATTTTTTCGGGCAATACAGAATCACAATTATGTGGTACCTGATGGAGCACTTAGTTTTGCAGTAGCCAAACTCTTTAAAGTGACAAGAGATATCTTGGAAATATAAATGAATAAGAATCCTTACAAAGAAGAAGTACATTGGATTCTGTTTTTTCATTTTGCTGTTTTGTGCTTGGTTATGGTATGAGAAGAAGGTATTTGACTTCAAGGGACATCAATCTGACATTTTTGTGGCAAGTCCAATGGCTTAACCTACAACCTTGCATTGTTTGAGGGGAAAAGAAAACCAATTATTAACAGGCTGCTCTGATGCACAGAGAAAGCTAAGAAGAATAAGGTACATATGGATATAAAAAGGGAATAAAGCTTGCCCTTCTCATTCCAAGCACTTGTATTTTGGGGCTATTTTTAACACACTGTCAACCAGAAAAGTCTCTGCCTGTCATAACCTTTGTTAATGAACTACATACATTGTGCCAATTTCTATGTAAGTATGTCAAGAATAAATAGTTTAAAATTATTTGGTGGTGAATCACAAACAACTGTAGAGTGAAACTTATTTTTATGAACAACCAAACTGAATCCTAACTTTATCAAACTATGTGACTTAAGAGTTTACTTACTGAAGGAAATAAATGAAAAAACCAGATACCTCTACTAGAATCACAGACATTTTGTGGTATAATTGCTCTGAATCGACTTCAAAATGTAGTATCAAATTTTATAAGTTGAAGATTTTGCTATAATAAAGTAGTGATTTATTTTGGGTTTGTTTGGGTTTTTTTTAATTTTTGGGAGTTTAAAACTAATAAATACTATCTTAATTATTTTTAAGAAAACCCCATGCTTTTTTATTTTACGAGGAGTAGTAATGCAATATGAGGCTCTGATCTGGCACAAAGTTGATATGTAAAACACATGTTTGTTTTTTAACTTGTCAAACATACACACTTGCTCACAGAAGAATGAAGAAGCTAGTCAAGGGTCTAGAGAAGTCTTATGAGGAGTGGCTGAGATTCTTTAGTCTGGACAAAAAGGAAAATGGGAAGTTTCTGGTACTACTTCCCATCACACTTTCTCTCAGTGCCTGATCTTATGATCATCCCATTTGTGTAAAATTCTGCTGCTCATCAGTTATTCATCAGATCTATTTGGTTTCCTTACAACAGTAAAAAATAATATAGAAAACTAGGAGATGCCTTCCATTTTTATGAGTCATATTAAAAGTTTGGGGGTTTTTTGATACAAAATTTAAGAACACTATTGCAGCTTTTCTCATGGATAGGTTTTTGTGAGATATGAGCATTAAAGACCTATGGAAATGACAGTTTTGCGAAAGAAAAATTAGTAGTCCACAATCATATATTATGCGTGTTTGAAAGGTATCTGCTTGAAAAGTAAAGCATGTGGAGAGGATGGTTCAACTGGTAACAGTTCTCTTCATGCGTATATTTGCAACAGATTTATTTTCCCTAGTTTGCTTAGCATTGGGATCTTGTTCAAATACTTTCATAGTGACTCCTGTAATTTTAAAATTCATATTTTCCATTTATTTTACTGGCATGCTATAGTGCTAGCTAGGTAAAAGGTTCTCCTTTCAATCAATCAGTTGCAGGATTCATATTCTTAGAAATTATTAAAATGTTCTATTAGACACCTGTCTGCTTCTGAAAATAAAATAGTGCTCATGCATATAAATGTAGTGCTCAAAGGGAGATGTTTTTGTAGAAACTCAGATGATACCACTTCTATAATCTCACAAATCTCATTGTTGCCACAAGACTTCTGTTTGAGTCTTTCATAAATGAAGCTAGTTCTCCCTCTCTTTCTCTCTTTCTATGGTTGGTTTTACTTATTTAGGTTTTGAGGGGTCTTTTTGTTAATTTCTTCATTTGTTGGGTTTGTGTTGTGTGGAGATTTTGGTTTTGATTTTGTTTGGTTTAGCTAGGGCTAAATAAAACATATCGATATTCAACAGTATTAAAGGTCAATCCTCCATTCAGTTTGCAGTTGGTAAACCGAGTGTATGAATCTAACCATTAATCGTTATATCTGTAGTGGCATCTTCAGATTTATACCAAGCCATTGACAGAAACCCATTCCCTCTGAAGCAACTAAATGGCAGAAGATTCTGTGCAACATGTCAGGTTAGGGAGAATTATGCAGTCTACTACCCTTTAAGCAGAGTTTCCATTTCCAGGTCACTAAGATTCAAAGTTATCTATGGCCAGGCTTTTACTGCTAGATGCGAGGAACTTCTGAACTCTTAAGCTTTGATTTTGTCACTGCATATCATGACTTCTGAAGTAAGAAAATAATGAATATGAGCTGAAAGAGAGTTTTTTGTACTTTGCTCAGTTCCTCAGTCTGGATAAATAAATACCGTTGGCAAGGGCGTGCATTACTGCCAATCTCTTTGTCTTTAAAATACTAAAATAAGTCAGTGAGAACAATCTTGATGACTGCTTGTAACTGAGAAGAAATATTTACAGAGTAGCTAAGTCAAGACTAGACACTTCTCATAACAAAAATGGCTTTATTTTTCCATCAAATAAAACAACCAATGAACTATCAGTTCTCGTGGGTCTGACATAATACCCTCTTTCAATCTAAACTAAAACACGTACTGAAAAAAATGGTTTTTTAGGATTTTTTTTTTTCTTCTAAGAACCTGAAGGGAAAAGAGAATGACAAATAAGTTATTAGGTTCATGTTTATTTAAAAATGAAATCTTCCTTTAAATAAACAGGCCTAGAACTACAGGATCAATATTAGGATGTGAATAATGTTCTTTCAAGGCTTCCAAAAAGAAAGGTCTGTATTTTGATCTTGATATTCTAAGGTCAAAAAGAAGTTAGTGTTCCTCACTAACTGTAACTCCAGTACTCCTGTAACTAAACTGCCACCAGCATCTTGCTTCTCTAGCCAGGATGATATGTGAGATTTTTCTGTAGAAATTTGGTACATCAATGGGAATGACACAGAAGCTGTTAGAAGAGCAGTTTGCTGAGCTTCTAATACAGCTGTCATTTATTTTTCAAGATCTTTTAATTACAATGAGCTTTGTAGTACAGACACAGTTCAGCAACAAAAGTTGCAGCTTTGCTGTAAAATAAAAGTGGAAGATTATTTTGGAAGAAAAAACTACTGAGAGCAACCTAATAGATTTCTTTGTGACCTCTGAAAAATCAATACGAGTCCTAATTTTTTTCCCCAACATACCTTTTCAATCAGGGAAAAAAACCCAATCTAATTTTTACATGTGTACAGAGTACTAGTTACTGGATATATGAACTGATGCAGAGTGTTAATAATTTCAAGATCAAGTCCTTGAAATTATATTAGGGAATATAATATATTGGTGTTGTCATGGAAGATTTATGTACATTGATGTTTGACTGTCAAAATCTGTCCTGTGGCCATTGCTTGTGCCTCTAATTTTCAAGACAAAAAAAAAGGTCCACAGCAGATGAAAAAAAAAAAAAAAAAAAAAAAAAAAAAAAAAAAGGGGAGAAATTTGTGAGAAGCCACATACCTCATGCTGTGCTGAGGAATCATTTGGTGGCAGATTGGAGACAGGTGGAACACTCACATCATCGTGGTAGCTCAGCTCTTTCCCAGGGATCTCGATGGTGGGTAACTTGTCACTCCCTCCACTCTTTTTGGTGGTCTTTACATGCGGAAGGGGCAGACAAAGAGCTCTAAGAGCCCCAAGTCACTTTTTCTCTCTTCCCAAGCCCAGTGAAGACTTTCAAATGACAGGCACTGTCCATCTGTGAAGCAGACAGAGAGCAGCAGCAGTGTTGAGGATGGGACCAGGCAGATGACGGCTGGTTACACCTTGATGAAACAGCTCTGCTAATTCTGCCCAAAAACTGCCCATGGTACCTCTCCCCAGCTTAGAGCAGCATTTTTGCATATGACTGCTCCTGTGGCATGTGCTGGAACAGAATTCTTTTTGACTGTTGGGTCTCTTGCTTTACTAAAAAGAGTTGCTGACTTTTAACACCTTCTGCCTGTATCTGCCTGTTCCTTTTGAAGCAGCAGTGTGTGTCTTTAGGATAGACAAGAGTTATGTGTCAGTGATCCTGCTTTTGCAATGAAGGTGGAGTAGGTGGAAAAAGTATTCCTAATTGTCATCTGTAAAATTACTACACTTCTTAAAAAGAAGGATTAGGATGTGAGTTTCTTAATACAGAATGGCATCCTGTCTCAAAACAAAAAAATTTGGTAATAGATACACAAATGAAAGGACCTGTCTAATGTTTTTTGTCCATGTGACATTGTTTGTTCACCTGCAGAACATGTTTCTCGCTAGCATTTAGGAGGAGAGAGAAGTTTCACCATTCAGAGATTGAAACATACACATCAAGAGCCACTGAAGAACTATTTTTGCTCACTTTTTCTCATTTTATCTTCACTTCTTATACTTCTGCTTTCTTTGGGTAATTTTTTAAATTTGTGTGCTTGTTTTTCCTCATGTTATGCAATATTGCTGACTTTGGACAAAACGTATTTTATAAAGAATGCCAGGTTGTTACTTCCTTGTCTGTGGAAACTCTGTCTCTGGACTCTGTCTCTGCCAAGATAGAGCCTCTTTCTCCCTGTCCCCTAACAGGAGAGACCCTTTCCACTAAGACCTCTGCACTGGCTGGGGAAAACATGACCTTCTAAACATCACAGCAGTGGTACAGGGAGACCTGCAGAAATAGGGTGAGACAACTGCAGGTGGCAGGAAAATATTCATGCATACTTATGTCCAAAATCAACTTGGTAAAACTGCTATAAAGCAGTTTGACAGAAAAAGCCCTGGGGGTCCTGGAGGACACAAAGGTGAACACGGGGCCAGCAAGATGACCAAGACACAAAATAGAGAGTGGTACCCAGGGCCGCACTAGGCAAAACATTGCCAGCAGCTGGAGAGAGATGACACTTCAGAGCTGCTCAGCACTGTGCACAGATCTGGGTTCCCAGTAAGTGCCAAAAGCATACTGGGGAAAGCTTCTCAGTGTCCCTTCACCACTCCGAGAATGATTTTTGAGATAGAATGGGATGCTGAGCATGAGCCAGCACTGTCCTTGCAATGTATCCAATACCTGCAGGGACAGTGCTGTGCCAGGTCTGTCACTGGGGACAGTCAGACTTTTACCAAGTAGTACTACTCAGCAATGGGACCCACCCTAACAGCATCATTCTATCCATCTGCACAGTATCCTGAGCTCTGCCAGCATATCCCATGTGCTCCTGTTCTCAACAGGATGGGCCAGATGAGTTGTTACTGTACTTTCAGGTGGGCCTCCCTTGCAGCTTCCAGGTGTGCTGGCACATTTGACTCCAACAGCAGCCAACTTTCTCATGCACCATGCTGTGTGCTCTGCAGGACTGACCCTGCCCCAGGCAAGAATTCCTATCAATCCTTGATGGCATCAGCTGAGCAGCTGGCTGTGCTGTCAGTACATGTAGGTGACCCAGGGCAGTTTGGCAAGGGAGACCTACCTCTCCAGAGGAATGTCATGGTCATCCTGAGCCCCAAGTAAGATATTCAGACTCCAGCTGCCTTTCCGACCAAGCACTGGCACTAGCACCAGGGCAGGGACACCCAAAGGGCCCCCAGTCATGGATACACCCATGCCCACACCCATGACAGGTGTACACCAGAGGTACAATAGCAGAGACCATGTGCCCTTGGGAAAGTGCCCATGGCTGGTGGCTGCCATGACAGCCTGGAGTTCTCCCTTCCTGGGGTTCTGTGCAGGGACTGGAAGAGCCCAAGGAGGCCACTCTGAGGTCATTGTCTGCTGCTCCACTTTGCAAGTGTGACAGCTCCTGCTGGCTCCAGCTCTGCTTGTCTCTGGACCAGCTGTAGGCGCTGAGCAGAAAGAGGATGACTGGAGATGCAGAAAGATGAGAAAGGCAGAAAACAGCAACTTGTCCTAGTCTGGCCCTGCAGTTCCTTCATTGTCAATTTCTAGTGAGTCTCAATATCCTAGCTCTCAGAAGATATGGACAATGCCTCTGTCCTGCCCTATAAGACTTTGTCCTGCCTCTATGTCTGTCTCATCAGGACAAGGCTGTGCCAGGTTCCTGTCTCTGCCCACAGGCTGAGAACATGTTAAGGCTCTTTAATCCTTCTGGCTATTGAAATATGTTTGCTTTAGTATTTGAAAATAAGGTCTCTTCACCTAACAGAGCAGTTTTTGCCTCAGTGCAGGGACCCAGAGGAAGTAACAATTCTTCCCTTCTTCCTTGTCTATACCTGTGGGCTGAAGAGTGGAGTATGGACACAGCCTGGGCTGAGATAAGCACAATAGGAAAGGAACATAATTTGTGATGAGTCAAGCAAACATTTGCTCCCTGATAAAGGTTCTTGGCCAGAACTCCATTGTGTCTTTCTGGGGCATGAATCTTCCTCAGAACTACTTAAATTAGAATGATGTACATCTATGCACCATTCTTCATGTTCCTTCCCAAGACAGCACACTTTTCCTGGGCAGAAAGAAGAGCTTATGGCTTTCCAAGTTAGACTTCTATTTTGAACAGAAATTATATGATGCCTCCTATTCTCTCCTATTGTCAGCTGTGCACAAGTCCACAGTACTTCTGCGCAGGTGGTAAGAAAAAATAAGTGAAAACTTTGTTTCAGTGTAGCCTGACCAAATCTTTTAAGCTATGGGTGTGAGCAGTCAGAAAGGTGACCTGAATGGAAGGAAATAGTCATTGAACAGAAGAAATTGTCTGTTGAAATACAAACAGAGAAAATGCCTACCAGCCTGGAAACTATGTATGTGAACCAGAACCATCGTTGAAAATTACACCTTGGCGTCTTTGAAGTACAGCTGGGTACCGAGAAACCAGAGACATCCTGGGATAAAATGGGTAATTGTAAAAAATTGGAATTACAAGGGTAATTTATCCTGTGAAATGGGAAAAGATAGTCAAATAAAAGGGAAAAACATCCTGATAAATTAAGAGCCCATAACTACCAGTAACTGCAATTTTTCTGCAAAAGCAGAAAAACAGCCTGGAAACATAAATATTGGTCTGCAAGAAGAAAAAATATTTTTATCTATTGGCAATCCCAGGTAAAAAATAGAAAATAAAATTAAGTACTGGTTGCTAAAGCAGGATGTTGGATGCCTTTTTATATCTCTGTGATATAAATATGACCTAATTATTGCCCAAAGTGGACTTTTTCCCCTTAGAATTTCTCATGCTGCATATACTCCAAAAAAAAGCTGAGAAATTTATAAGGTAAACTCTGTGTTGTTGTGTATCACAGAACCCTGTTAACCCAGGGTTGAGTGTCTCTGCACCTGCAGGCTGGGTAACCCCAATCAGGTCATGACACCTGCTATATCCAAAGCCAAACATTTCTGCATTCCTAGCTAAGATAGCTGGCCATACCAATCTAGGGAGAGGGAAAGATGATGGAACTTGAGCCTTATGATCTGAGACAGAACCTCTGATGATTCAGACATGATTATTTTATTTTGTGCTACCTAGAAGCTTATGAGAGTTGAGAGAAGGAATTGTTCATGCCCACACAGATAGTCACACCTGATGTGTTATGATGTCTCATAACGATGATCAAACTAAGTGTTCAGGACTCTGGACTAACAAACTGAGCATAATCCATTTTTTGTTTTCCTCTGCTCAAAGAATTACACTATTTTGATGATTCAAACATCTTGGTTTCACCTTTGGCCTTATCCAAGTCCAAAGTATGCTAAAAAAACCCAAAACCTTTCCACTCTGAGCAAGTCCACACTGTATGGTGTCAATTAGCACAGGCATATCTAAGTGAGCTAAACAGGTACAGATGTATTGAAAGTAATTTTAAGCAACTGGAAAACAATAGTAGCAATAAAGAATGTAATATTCATTATTTTTGAGTTTTCAGAAACATTAATCCGTTTGAATACAGTGAAAAATATTTCTATTATGAGACAGGTAGGTTGTAGACACATAGATAATGCACAACCCAACCCTTCCTGCCAGATAGAGAGCAGTAAGTAAATTCAGGACAACTACTCATATGACTTAGCTCAGACAAATGTTTCAGGATCAAAAGACTTTTGCTGTAAAACTTCCTATTTTTCTCCGCAGACTAGGAAACTTAATATGGCTAGTTTATATGTGAACATTTGCATCCTAGGGATGATTTCCACTGACAGGTAATTAAGACTAATTAATGTGGAGCCTTTCAGTTTACTGCTGGTCCATTCTCACAAATGGAATATGTTTGTTCAAATTATGAATTATATGTTGAGAAGGTTGATCAAACATGTTTCTGGGTCCTGGCTCCTGAAAGAAGAGTCATGAAACTAGTTTAGTTACCATATTAAGGATTTTATTCTTTTAGCAAGAAAATACTTAAGGTATAAACAGGTTTAAACATGCATTTAGAGTGGTGTTGTCAAGTGTTCCATATTGTCCTTGACTTTCTCATGATGTAAAAAAGTAAAGTTTGCATTGACTTCCAGAGATGAGTTTAAGACAACAGGAAGTACTTAGAAATCTCGGCACTAACATAAGTGATGTGTTAAAAATTTCAAGTTCAGTCTAAAATGAATTTTAACCTTGGGAGACACCGTAATTAGGATCACTATAATAATTTGAATTGTACAACTTCCAGTTACTTCAAAAATGCACTTGAATTATTCTCAGCACATTTCCTATCTTATTATGAAGTCATGGGAACAGATTAATTTCCAGAAATTCAAATGCTTTCCATCTCCCTTTTAATATTGAATAACATTTGGTTATCTATGCTTAGATTTGTACTTGTAAATTAAAAGGGCATGTTCTCCAGCTATAAGAGTAAATTTCAGAAAAAGTCTCAGTCCAGAACAGTTTATGACAAATATTTCCTCTCTTACAAATAAATATCCATACTATTGGCTGAAAACAGTATCTATATTAGTCACTGTCAGTGAAAAGATTATTTGGAATAAGGTAAAACAAACAAACAAACAAGTTAATCCATAGAGACTTGTTTCTCTAAATGGTAAAATTATCATCTTTGGAAAGACTTGACTACCTCAGTGCCTAGTCATCTGTATAAGAAGATGAGACCCTGCATGTTGTAGAGGTTGTATTCTAACCATACTTAAAATCTGAATTTATATATTTACAGTATTTCAATGACATCTGTGGCTTGACATTTACATAATTTAGATGTATCAGGTGAACTGTCATTGCTAAGGCCAGGTTTATGAAACACATCTGTAAAACACAGCCAGAAAAAACATATTGTGAGACCGCATGTATATGAGCCCATACTAAGTCCCAGGATTCTCTGGCTGCAATACCACCCTGCTCTGAAATTCAAGCTAATTAGCCAAATGGGCTTGGTAATTAGCAATTTCTCCTGCCTATATTTGGATTTTGGATGGTCAAATATTTTCAGCAAGGACTGTATTTTTTTTTTCTGTAAAAGGTTAATTTTAGGTCAATGAAAAGACTTTAAATGAATAAACAGGTTTTTAGAGCAAATATATTGTCAATCACATTGCCTATGCTTTTTTTTAAACCATAGAAAAGATCAAAAAGACAGTCCAACCCAATAAATGTTTAACCATAGCTGTTTTCAGACCATAGCTGCCACTATGAGACTCACTAAGTCTCATCCTGCTACTATGAGACTTACTAAATGAAAAAAAAAATCCATATTTATCAGATTGATATCAAAATATTTAGGATATTTAAATACCATTTAAGAAACCCTTTCCTATAACTGATATCAGTATTTGTTAAATTTTCTGTTACCTTTTCTTTTAAATGTTAAGCCAAGAATCTATGTTCAACTCATCCATTTTTTTTTTATTATTATTGATAGCGCTTCTCTTAATTCTACTTTACAACTCAGTAACAATCTCTAATATTTGAATCTACATAATGCATTAGAAATAAAATGCATTATGTTCTTTTCCAAGGTTGATTTTTATGCCAAAAATGCACTTCTGTCAGCAGGAAAGATGTTTTATTTAAGCTTTCATGTCTCCTGAGTGTGCTTCTCAAAAGAGAAGAATGGGTTATTTATTATTTGAAAGATGAAGGTAGTATTAGAAGACTTGACTATTACTCTTTTCTGCAGCTTCTATATGGCAATAAAAATTACTTCTAATGTCTTTGATGTTTCTTTGTGTACTTTCAGTATCTTTGATACTTTAGGGAATATCTTCCTAGCTACATGCAAACTATTATGTTATATACAGAAAAAGATAATCTGATTTGCCTCTAGTAATCTTTGTATTATGCTTCTAGGTATAAATTATTTTGATAGAGTTAACTGTCCATCAGTTAACTTATATTTTGGTGTGCTACTTTTGTTTCACAGACTATATTACTGCACAAATTATTTAGCCTATTCAATTAGGTTATCACAGCATGCCATACAAAGTAAATCTATTCAAAATAAAAAATCTATAACCTCTTTTAAATAGCTATTTCAGAATCTAACTCAATAATGTAGGCAATTGTGCATCATTGAATGGATGACTGAATATCTACATATTTAAAA
The DNA here is from genome assembly GCA_013400075.1 of Hippolais icterina. Classification (NCBI taxonomy): domain Eukaryota; kingdom Metazoa; phylum Chordata; class Aves; order Passeriformes; family Sylviidae; genus Hippolais; species Hippolais icterina. The sequence goes on along the minus strand of VWYN01008759.1, from coordinate 59,940 downwards.
GAAACTTAAATTCAAAATGTGATATTCATAACTAGAGATTTTGGAGGAGATCATTTTACAGATTAGACTAATGGAGTAGAAAAGTGAATGCTTTGTTTTCAAAGCCTAAATCAGGATTCTTAATAGAGAAAGAAAAGAAAGAAAGAAAGAAAGAAAGAAAGAAAGAAAGAAAGAAAGAAAGAAAGAAAGAAAGAAAGAAAGAAAGATGACAGACTAAGTCTAAGAAAGACAGAAAGAAAGAAAACAACAAGTGACATATAATGAAAAAAAATTAAGACCTTCATGACTAATAATAGGCTATACCTAATAAAGATAGGTAATCTCTAAAATTATTCTTAAAAATCAAAGAGAAAAAATCAGATGATAATTTAGAGATATAAGGTGATATAATTTTAGATAGATGTATTATTTATATCATAAACATTTTATATATATATTACAGATATGATATTATATACTAGAGAAAAATACCAAATTAATAATGAAGCTTTTAAAAATGTAGTAAATATATTATATAAATTAGCATAAATTTTCCTGTAAGTCATGTGATGCAATGTGTTTTACTATCAGGAAAAAATGCATGAAAATTCTGTAGTGAACAATTATAGGTTGAAGAATTTATCTTTTTTTTTTTTTTCCTAATAAAATACTTGAAAACAGACTACACAGGTAGTGTAGTCTCTTTAAAAAGTCATCCTCTTTAAAAGCAGGGCAGGCCAAGTCATGTAAGACTTTAAGGAAATATTTCAGATGCCGTGGTAAAGTTTTTAAATAAGTACTAATTTGTGCTCAATTATTCAAGAGGCATAATCTATACTGCCACAACCTGCACCTGAAATTCGCTGTGAAAAAAGAGTTAGTACACAGTTTCAACAGTATCAGCAGCAGAAACAAAAAATATTCTGTATTGGCCAAAGAGTGGAGACTTAACTCACTTATGTATGTTTCACTGTAGAAAGAATGTTAGAAAATGTTTCTTTGTAACAGAAGTTAGGGTTAACTTTTTCAACTAATTTCAGAAAAAAAATTCCTTATGTGGAAATCATCTCTAGCATGAAAAGTGCCTCTTACAAATTTCAAGAATAAACTGATATTATTATTCATAGCAGTAACTATTATTCAGACTGCTCAGTGAATTCTAGTAGCATGCTTCCAAAACTGCCCTGAAATTGTCTTCTCTATCCTCTATTTAAATCTTACCCAAGTCATTGCTCCAACTGAATTAAATATTTCTCTTCCTGTCATGAAGAAAAGTATTGACTGCCACATCCATAAAACCTGCAACCACAGGTGGTCTCTGAGTGCTTATCTTGCAATTTTCTAACTGTATGAAAAACTGAATTAGCAAGAATTTTTTACACCCTCCAAAACAAAAACAAAAAAGAAAACAAAACAACAACAAAAAATGCGCACAAAAAAAAAAAAAAAAACCCCCCCCCCCCCACACCAAAAAAAAAAAAAAAAACCCCCCCCCCCCCACACCAAAAAAAAAAAAAAAAACCCCCCCCCCCCCACACCAAAAAAAAAAAAAAAAACACCCAAAAGTACAACCCTCTGCCAACATTCTACTTTCCAAAGTGGTAGGAAACCTTATGTGGCTTGTTTTAGCCTTTCAAATCTGCCTATACTACTTGACACTATCTGGTCGGGCAATAATTTATCTTACGAATGACAATTTTTTTTATCTTGCTACTTTTAAAAATTTTGCATTAGATAATTAAAATCTGTCTCACAGCCATTAAAAGCATTATACCTTTCTCTCAATTTAGATTTGGTTAAATCCACAAACTATAACTGTGCAAACTGCATACCTACCAGTAATATGACAGAATAAGCCACTTACTTTTACCAGTTTAAGAATGGAAGAAATCTGAGGAGGCCATTTTTTTGGTTCATATGAACATTTTGACAGGTTGGACATATACATTGTTGATCTAAATAGTATCAGAGCACAGACACTTCTGATGTTTAGTGAAAACCCCAAGGACCGCAGATAACAGTGTGCAATCCTGTGATTTAGCTCAATTCTTTTTAATATAAGATTGTTGTACAAAACCCAAAAGGCAACAAGTCTCATGCTACTCCCATGAAAATGCCACAAACTCTTAGGAAGATTTCATTTATTATTAGCTTGTTCTCAAGTAACCCCCAAATCTACTCATGTTATGGTGTAGTAGTGCTTGTTCCAATATCTTCCGGACTTGTCTCCCCTATTATTCCACATTCTCAGATTCTGGGTAAATTGAGGCTTTTGTCAGCTATCTGATAGGTGCTTCTCACTTCTTTGTTAGCCCTTTATTAAAAATAGTAAATTCCCTCAGTTCCAAATACAGCTGGCATTTCTCCCTTTCTTCCTTTTCACCCTTGTTCCATTTGCCTAAAATAATCATTGTTATGACAGAGGAAAGGGCTTCACTCTGAATGGCTCAGCTACTAGACATATTTCAATTTTTCACATTAGTCACTCCCTATCTACTACTGTTTCTCTCTATTTTCCTAATTTCCCTTTTCTCTTCTTTTTAGCCTTTTTGTCTCTCCAGCTGAGACTATGCAGCTCTTAATATGGTAAATCTTGAGGCACTTGTGTACTTAAAGTGTCATTTAAGATGAAGATATTCATGTAATCGGATCCAAAATACTAAAACTATAACTTTAGTTATAGCTCCACTATCAGTTAAACTGGTGTGAGGGTAGACTACCATGGAAAGGGGTGCCTTCTTTCCTGCTCTTCCCTCACTGCACACTCCCTCAGTTTTCTCAGCAATCACATGACAAATAATGCAACCACCATTGTTTCTTATCAAGTAAATCAATTCCTTTTTTTCCTCTCAAGGCCATCTAAATACTCAAATTTCCATAGCAAAAACACTGAGAGAACATATGGTTGGAGCCAAAGGATAGAATGGGAGTGCCTTTTTCAGCAGCAAACAAATTAAAGGGAAACAGGCCTTCTTACAAATTACATTTTTACAATTTTCTTACAAATTACAAATCCTTTTCTTATTTTTTTCTTCCCAAGTCCTACTCATTTCAACATTTCCATTACTTTCTCACAATTCATTCATTCATTTAAACACATAAGCACAAAGATTTCATATATGAGTATTCTCATTAGGTATTATACTCTCAGTTGTTTTCCTTTCACTCTCAATGAATGAAGATCCAAGTTATCTCCATACTGTTTGTTAAAGAATAGCTTAAAACTACTTTTTAATGGCTACCTACTGGATTGAGAGAAGGAATCATAGAAGCATAAAATGTTTTGTTGTGGAAGGGACTTTAAAGATAATCCCCTAAAGATGTAATCCTTCTTCCATAGGTAAGTTGTCCTTCCACTAAACCAGACTGTCCAAAGACTCATTCAGTCTCTTCTTGAACAGCACTAGGAATGGATCATCCACTTCTCTGTACAACCTGTTTCAGTGTCTCACCACTCTCACAGCGACTTTCTTTCTGATATCTGATCTAAATCTACCTTCTTTCCTGTGAAAATCATTAGCCCTCATCCTACCCCTACACTCCCTTAAAAGGGTCCTGCACCGTCCTTCATTAAGATCTCCTTGGAGCCTTCTGTTCTCTAGACTAAATAACCCCTTTTCCCTCAGTTTATCCTTACAGGGTAAGTATTCCAGTCCTATGATCATCTTGTGGCCTTCTCTGGACTTGCTCCAACTGATCCATGTCTTTTTTATTTTGGGGGCCACAAAACTGGATGCAACACTCCATGTGGAGCTTTGTGAAAGCAGAGTAGAAGGGCAGAATCACCTCCACTGATCTGCTGGTCTCACTTTTTTTGATGCAGCCCAGAATACAGTTGGCATTTTGAGCAGTAAGAACACATTACTGAGTCATATTCCATTTTTCATTCACACTCTCAAGTCCTTCTCCTCAAGGGCTGCTCTCAAGGCACTAATCACCCATCTTGATCTCCTGATGGATTATTTTACACTTAAAAAAGATGACAAAATGATGTACTTTTCAAGATTAAACAGGATACACTTAACCTTCAATTAGCTATAGTGTGCTATCCACTCATAGTTTCTTTTGGGTACTCCAAATCATTCATGTTCTAATAAAGTTTGAAAGAATTTTCAATATGTGGGTTTGTTTCACATTTCTTTTTCAATCCAAATTTTAGGTGTCTGCTCTAGTCACACAGATTTATTTTTTTTTTTTAGATTGCTAAAACTGATAGAAGTATCTCCACTGAACTTTTGCAATTTTTATTAATTAATCTCCAGAGGTTGTTTGATGGGGCAACCATTGTCTCATGATGTCTGTTTTGAACATAGTTGTTTGATGAATATTTACTATTATTTCTGTGTTCTTAATCAGGAAATTGCATTTTTGAAAGAGAACCTTGTCACATAGTTTTCAAGCTATTCATGTATTTGAAAATTAAAATTTCATATAGACACTGAACAGCAGAATAATTTTTTTCTTTGCTTTGCATTAAGTTGAAGAAATCAACCAGTTCAGTATCTCTAGATGCAAAATTATTGTTCGCCGATATAGTTTTCACTATCGATTAATGAGGTCAAGAAAAAAATATAGTAACATCATAGGATAAAATGACATGGCTATGTCAAGTCTTGCCTTCTCTAAGTCTCTGTTTAAATACTTTCAAAATGCAGTGGTAAATGAGAAATTTACAACATCAAGACCACTTTGGTTTATTTTATTCTGTTTTGTTCATTGTTCATCGGTACTACACTAGCAAAGAGGTGATCCTCCAGCAAATAATTTAAGATCTAGATTTTATCATATTAGTGAATGGCAGCTTCAAAAAATTTCCATCTTTATAATAATAATGGTAAAAAAACCTAATTCAGTCCCTGCATTTAAAATGATATGTAGAAGTATTTAAAAACTCTGTTAAAAGGTAACATTTATTAATAATTTTTATTTAAAAGTTTGTAACAAACCCCACTTTTTTTCCTGATAAAGTTACACATTAGCATGACATAAACAAATGCAAACCTGTTAGTATTTACAGATTAATTGAAAACACCTAGCATTATCTGGGTCCTTTGAATTCAAATATATTTCCATTTAATAGGAATTTTTCATTTTCAATAATTTCTGAAGTAGCTGTCAAAATTTTTTTCTCATGAGTTTCCTCACTGTTCAACTGCCATGATATATATTGGTGTAGATCCCCATTATTTAATTGTCTTTAGACAAAGAACTCCAAAACTTCTACTACAACTAACTTGCTCTGCTGTTTTCTGAATCCTTACTCAGCCAGATCCTGGAACCATAATTAAAAAAAGCAGTTTTGAAACTCTCTGACTTGTACTCTGGGAAAAAGTAAATAATAGTATACCCAGTTTTCAAATTCCAGGCACTCAGCTCTGTTTTATAATATCTGTGGTTTATACATCCTCTGAGAATAGCTTGGCTCCCTTGACAAGCTTCAGTAAACTAGATATCCAGGTGTTCTGAGACCCACAGTTCCTTCTGTGGAGAGACCGGAGGAAAAATAGATTCTATTAATTCAGCAATTAGAGGTAAGAAGCCATAAAATTCTCAGAAGTCACACCAACTGCTGTCACTGGTTACTAGTGGTCCTCAAATAGGCGACTGTGCTGAAGAATGGCAAGTAGGTCTAGAATTCAAATGAGTATTATCTAAGAAACACCCTCAAGATTTTCAGACAAAATGCTCTGTGACTGTATTCCAGAAACACTTACAAATTCTATTCTTTGTTTTATCAGAAAAAAAAATTTAAAAAANAAAAGAAAAAGAAATATTTTTTTTTTTTTAATTCCACATGATATATGAGAAAATGCAATTGGGTTTTCTGAGGATGGCAAACCTTGGCTCAAAAAGGTCCTAAGAGTTTGTGAGCACGAACTGTGTTAAGTGTGTTGATTTTTTCATCTTGAGCTATAAACTTGGTTGGTGTCAAACTCCAGATTTTCTATCTTCCTTGCCCTTTTTATCCTTGAGAGTGCCTGTTCTGTTTTTTTAAAAATAAGATCTGTTTTTAACATATTAGATCAGACAGGGTCATTTCCACTGACTATTTTTATATTCATTTTGAAGTGAACATTTTACACCTTCAGTAAGAGCACCTGAAAAGAAAATTAAACACTGCACTAGAGACAATGAAGTGAAAGGGAACATGAAAAGGCAAAAAAAATTATCAGAATAAATATAGAAATTCCAATTACTTCTATAATATCTTTTGTTTCTTGTAAGTAAAAAATAATTATAAAAAAATTAAAAGTTTAATGAAATTTTATGACTGAGGCTAAAGCAGTTGATAAATTTATAGATCTCTTATAACTCCAGCTAAAGGAATCAAACCATATCTATGTTTCAAATAGTTTCAGGCAGTTGGAAGTGAGGTGGCAGAAGTTACAGTATGCCAGAATGTAAGATGGCTTCAAATCTCTTTATTTAGCCAACTTCTCTGAATTGCTCCCAAAGAGTCCAAGCATTTAGAATATGTTTTACATGGCTAGACAAAACAATCTCTTTTGTCAGCGTACATACACAAGTCCCATAGCATTTGGGAAGTTTTAGAGCGCTCTCAGTTGCCACACCAGAAGGACCTGAATATGTCATGTGTTGTTTGTTGTCTCTGTCTCTGTCAACTCCATCAAAATGTTTGAGAAACCCTAGGGTGCTTCAGGTCACTATAGATACTAGTATAGCTTTGGGTCCTCAGTGTCTACTTTATGCTAAGTTGGATTTCTGCCCAGGTTACATTGATAATAGCGACAATGGCCAGAATTAAGTGAGCAAACATACATTGTTAGTGGTATTTTTGGATTTTTTGGGTGCTTTTTTTGTCTTCAGCTGTCTTATAAAAGATTAAGTCCTGGTTTACAAATGCCAGGCCATAGAAGTGCATTGAGTTCTCTACATGATCTCGAAGAGCACAGTTAGATAACTGCATCCTAAGGTTGCAGAAATAGAACATTAAACCCTTAATTCAAATGTTCACACCTACAATTAGACATCTATTTTTAGTTATCTTAATTTCAAGGTGAATCTATCTAGCTAGATAGCTAGCTATCCATCTACCATTTTTTCTTCTTTTTAAGTACAAGTTTTACTTGGAAGTAAATATTTTGCAATTTATTAGCTATCTTCTAGTGTTTTCATTTAGAAGGAAAGACAAAGCATAGTTATGGGCGTTGTCACAGTCACAGTAATAATTCAATACCTGCTGAGGAAACAAACTTCAGAATATTACACTATATTATTCAGCTTTAATGATCAAACTGAAAATTTTGAACAATATTCATAATACTATACACTTTGCAGTACATTTACAGTTACATGAAACAATTTTTTGTATATCTCTGAATATGACTGCCTTGAATAGATTCATCAGGGCAATATTATACTAAATGAAATTATCTAGTATAATATTATACTAGATGAAAGCAAAAGCATTGAAAATAAATAATAAGATTCAAACACAGAAAACAAACAAACAAACAAGCTTGAGAAGAAATATTAAAAAATCTGACTAATCCCTCAAGTGCAGGACAAGATAAATGATGGAATGTGTTATTAGAAAAATCTCAGCAGCTGCAATATTTTGCTATCATTTTCTTGATAGAAACAGACCACAGATCAAAAACTTGCATATCAACATGTCAGATAATTACATATGATTTTTTCCCTGCCTTTGATAAGGTATTTGTGGTGATTCATTTTTCCTGAATGATTGTTCTGTTCACCCCCAAAATGTACAAGTTGAAACTCCTCCCTAAGTTGTATGTGTTCTCCTCCCCTGTCAGTACCCCACTGGTCCAAGCCTTGGATCCGGCCCCCGGCGGGAACTCTCTCTTAGGCCGAACCATGAGGTTTGGTCTCTCTGCTCTCTGCCTCTGGCTGGGGCCTGGCTCTGGGTGGGGGCCTGGGCCCGGCTCTGGCCTTGGCCTTCCTGCCTCTCACCTCTCCTTTGGGAGCCATGCTCCATGCCCCAGTGTGGGACCCCAAATAAACCTCATCTGATCAGCCCCCTCAGAAGCCGTGCCATGTCTTGCCTGCCTGCACGCTGCCATTAGCTGGCACTACCAAGAGACGGCTCCCCAGAAGCTCCTGCAAGGCTTTTGTACCTGCCCCACCTCCTGGGACCCAGAGATGTGCTGCCCCCAGCCCCCTGCAGCTGCTGGCCGGGCCTGAAAAGAGCTGGGGAGGAGAGCGCAACAGCTATATAAAACACATAAAATGCATTAAAGACAAGAGTTTTACTTCAAATCCTTTCATATTTCAAATATTCAACATTGCTAGGTATTTCAGTTAATGAAAATTTCAGTAACTTTTCATACCCATGCAAAATGCTTAATAACACCTAATAATTCTCATTGATGTGCATTACCTATTTGTAGTGATCATGGTATTATTTCATAATTCACTTTGCTTCATTCTGTTTTTTTTTTCTAACTTTGACCACTGCGGTCACTCTTTTGCACCATCCATCCATCCATCCATCCATCCATCTTTTTTTTTTTTTTCTGTTTTTTGTTTCCTGTTTGTTTTTAGGAAGCTAGCGATCTAACACAACATTTATCACTCCTATCTTTTAATAATGTCGTGAATATTCCATTCTTTGCAGAATGGTGTTGTTTAGATTTTTCATACTGCCAATTCTATTTAAGTCTTAAGAATGGATTCAGGAAAATACTTTGCTATGTGAAATAAGTAATAGGTACTGAATGCAATAGAATTCATAATTCTTCATCTTTTCTGTGTGTATCAAAAAAGTTCTGTAAAAAATTGCTATTTTCTAATGTTAAGTGGGGAATAATTATCATTATTATTACTATTATTATTATTACCATTACACAGTCATATTAATTTCAAGGTATATTTCCAAACTGATGGGACATTCTCAGCCTCCTTAGCTGTTTTCCTTTACATGTCAGACATTGTGCAAATTATGAGTGTGAGTACTCTTGTCAATGAGGTGAGCACCTGATGGCAAAGTTAAACCTCTTTCAATGTCCAGCCTTTTCTGTGTGAAACTTTCAGGAATTTGGCTGTTTGATAAAATCTCTCTGAATGAAAGTCACTCCTAAAGTTAAAGGCTGATACTCCCAGCATCCAAGGACAGAGATTATGAGGTCTGTGCTCATCTTTCTCAAAAAGAACTTCAGACCAGTCACACATATGTTACAGCAAGATAACCACATGTGAGACTCACATCTGTAAGCCTGAAGCAATCTTTTTATCTATCGTTATTTTAAAAAGCTGCCACAACTTTGACAGCCTCCATGCACTAGTGTACCTAGCTAAAGCAGAAATGGAGTATTTGGATGAGAGCTATATAGTTACAAATTGCATGCTTGAAGATGGTTCTCACAACACCATTCTGAACATATTTCCAATAAAGGGGACATGGATAAGACCTTCTGTAGCCTACAGTTAGAGTACCATTCCGATACAGCTTCCTACTCATATTCCTCTTATTTCCAAAAGAAGCAAAGTATTTCCCTTATTTATAATGATAATGTACACTGAAAATTGAAACATAATACTGCATTCTCCATTTTATCTGTTATAAATGTTTCAAGTGATTAATGTTGAATTAATGTTAGAAATCTGTATGACATCTTCGCTAATTCCAAAAGAATTCTTTTGGATTAATGATAATACAGTAAATATCAAAAGAATTAATAAAGATTAGGATAATATTTTAAAGTGCCATCCTCACTTTAACAACGAGAAATTTTGTTGTTTTTAGCAGGCTGCCATGGCAGATCTTTAAAATAAGTTACAAATCATCATTACTTCTGTTCATATTCTTATGCTAATATTAATCAGGGCAGCTACTTATGCATATGAGCAGATAGCAATGCAGTAATGTATCTTCTAGAATTACAGAGTAATTGAATGTCAAGTACTATTACAACAAGCATTGTTTTGAATTTTTTCTCTGATGTCCATGCTTTGCATTTTATTTATTTATTTTAAGATCTCCATTTTCTCTTTTGTATTCTGGGTTTGGATCTGAAAACACAAACTAGTGTTTTCAGGAGAAACTTGCCTTAAAACCTATCAAATTAAAATGAAAACAGTTTGCAGAGAACAGAATTTTTTAAAGAGCCCAATCTGAAATATCCTGAGGACAACCCTAAGGAGAGGAGTGCTCCCCTGCTTATCATTTTCAAAATTCTGGTAACAGAGAAGGTTTTTGAAGCTGGTTACCCAAGACCATAGGACACCTCGAATATCTGCACAGTGGAAAGCAGGCAAGCACACTCCCTAGGAACCTTACAAGTTTTGCTTCATGGCAGCTGATGCTCTCTAGGCAGTTCCTAGGAATTGGCTGGGGAAGAGCCATGGATGAGCCATATTCTGCCCGAGATTCAGTATAGTACCAATTCTATTTGTGGGGAGAAAAGAGTTTAGCTGTAAGTGACAATCAGAAAGAAATGCTCTGCCACTTATCTTCAGGGAAAAAGTTGTACTGTATTTTATTTTCTAATGTGGATGTGGACATTACAAAAGATTGCAAATTCTTAAAGCTATGTACACTATTCTGTTCATCCTTCCTCATGCCAGCAGTGTGTTTTAGAATAGATCATGTTGATATTACATAAGTTCTTAAAGAGATTTGGAATTACACTGTTCAATTGCATTAGTAAAATAAAACATCTCATTAAAGCCACAGTTTTCAGGTATTTGTCTTTGTACAAACCAATATGTACTTTTTCCACAACTAAATTATTCACACGACACATTAGACATAATATTTTGAGCCAATTAACTATTCAAAGTACTAAGAAAAAATGAAGGTACAACTATAAATTCAGGTTTTTTTGGTTCTCCTAACTATTAAATAATGGCATGAAATGGTAAATAAACCACATATCTTTAAAAGAACAATAACTTTCAATTACTTTTATTATTGCTGTTTAAAGAGAAAAGGAAAATTTCAATTTCAGAATTAAAGTCAGTATTTTAAAAGCTGTGTAAATAAAAGAGTTCCATCAGTCATACAATAATTAAGAGTATCACCAATTTAGCAATAATTAATCCCTCCATGAATCATGACATTTGCTTATCTCAGACTCATTAAGTCAGCAGCAAAACATGCCAAACCCACCTGGCTTTCTGACCTCAAGAGCAATTAGAGATCTTCAGAAAATTAAGTCATTGAAAGCAATTAATGAAACTACAATGTAGTGTTTTGGGGTGGTGGGTTTTTTTTGTTTTTGTTTTTTTTTTCTTTCATGAATCACACTGTTAATTCCACTTATGTACTTGGCACATTACAACAATAATTTTTTCCTCTCCTTGTGATTTTCCATTTTGGCTTGGGTGACAAAGCTCTGATTCTCACAGGACCTTCTCTGAAATTTGTGGTCTGTCTCTAGTGGCTTGTCACTCTCGAGTCTCCTGTGGCACTTGGCTCTCTGAAGACAATTTCAGAGATGAGAAGGTACGCCTGTATGGTAACTTCACTGTGACACATGTCTATATGATCCTCTGAGAATAAAGTATCCACAGCCATTTCCTTTGCTGAAAGAAAACAGGGCATATAAATGCAAACAAAATCAAGAACAGTAACAGAACAGTAAAATGTGCTGCCTGAAAGATTTCAGTAATATTTATGTTTTCTTCAGCAGTATCCCTGCATTTTTTAAATGCTTATGTAAATGATCTTTTTAAAATAATTTCTAAATAAAATCTTCAAAACATGGCAGGTAATTAGAAATTATTTTTAATTTTGTCTGTATTGGAACTGCTGTCTAAAATTTTACAGAAACTTATTGAAAATCCTGACAATTCCAAGAGAAAACACTGAAATGAAAAATTCCTGTTAATCTCTAATACTCAGCTAACCACTATTCATTTTCATGTTTCGTTCATATAAGAACTGAAATTAACTTGCAACAGTTGAAGAAGAGGAAATAGAATAAAAACATTTTAAATACCAGTTCTAAATCTGTGTTAAAGGAGACAGAAGAGGTGGAAAATGCACAGAAAAGATTAAGATAATTTATGTATAAAAGAATAAAAGGCCCCAAGAAGATTAAATTTATTCTTTTCTGGCAGTTTCATAGCAACAAGTTAAAGATGGAAAAGGCCTATTAGATTATTCATTTCATCTCTCTGTCAAGGCAGGATTTTCTCCAACTATATTTTTTCCTGTGCTTTGTCCTGTCTAGTGTTGAAAATGCTAAATGATGAATCTTCTACCACTACCCTTAGGAGACTATTCCAAATCCTATTACATCTCCCTGTCAGAATATCTACAGATACTCAGTCTAAACATTCCATTTGTTAATCTTACCTCTTTACTTCTAAGATAGATGGTTTTTCATTTAAAATATTTTCTCTTATTCTCTCTCCCTCTATGTCTTGTTATCTCTCTCATTCCCCTTAGTTTTTGTTTAGCTAAACTCTTATTTTTAGATTCTTTATCATTACTCTGGTCATTCCCTCCATTTCTTTTTCTTCTTTTTCCTGAATTCTGTCACTTTTCTCGTATTTTTCTTGGTAATGATATCTAAAATTTGCAGGTGCCTAAGAAAGTAAATTGTAAATTGTAAACAAGTACAGGATGAACCATAGAAATTTACTTTAAACTGTGTGTTTTCAGGAATTGGGAAAAGATCAGAGTCATGTTACTTCAGGAAATACAATTTATAGGAAAATAAAAGTCAATGTAGATAAATAAGGGAGATATCATGTAATGATTAAAATATTTATTTTTCATATTTTCAACATATTATAACCATTGTGAGAGGATCAGTGAAATCTAAACCCCTTCTTAAATATTTTTGTACAAAAAATTCTTTACAGTTATTAGAAGGAAGTTTACATGGAAACTGAAGCTTACTCTGAAATAATTTAATAACTGGTCTCTTTTTTCATCTTGTGATAATAATTATTGCTTTCATCATAAATTAATATNTATATATATATATAAGCAGTATAAAATCAAAGTTAAGACTTGATATTAACTTTTCAAAGGTACCTTTTATCCACGTGGATAAATCTTCATTTTCTATAAAAATTCCTGAAATATTACATTTTCAGTAAACATGTATATGTGATAAAACTACAAGCTAAAACTAAACGACAGAGAATATATGTGCCTAAAGCTAAAATAACTGTTATATTTAAATGTTCTATTTTGATCATATTAAAGATAAATTATCCTTCTAAAAATATTTAATAAATCCTTTCATATATTTTCCATAATTCTAGTAGATTTATTACATTTTGATGAATTACATATTGTCATTGTACAGGAGTGGTCTCTAAACCAGATATGCACATATCTATGAAATGGCTGAACTGTAAGATGAAGACATGAAAGAGCTTTCTCAGGTACGGTAGAAACACTGCAATGAAATGCAGATCAAAATTAGACACTGTCACTTAATAATGAAGCCAATGATTTAAAATTCCAGACAGAAAATTAGTTCTTTAGACTAGTTCTTTATATAGTCTTAAGCAGCTGTTATTACTAGGATTTTTCACTCAGGTGAAGGAAAGGTTTTGATAATGGCATTAATGGATTAAACACTGTGAGCACAATGAGGACATCTGACTTGAATGCCAACAAAAGTGTTTCCATGTTCTGTTGTATTGAAGAGCACAGTCGTCTCCATTTAATTCAATGAAAGAAACCATGATAGTGATCTAATCCCATTATTTTCTTTCCATGGAGTGGATTAGAGACTGTGAAGGATTCTTAGGGGTTTTGTGCATCGGGGTTTTTTTAAAAGATACCTTGAAGTGCTTGAAAAGAACATTTTCTCTTTTTTTAATACACTGCGGTATTTTAGTAATATAATACAGTGGAAACTTCATATTGGAAGCAATACATTAAGACAGGGAATTACTAGAAAATATCTTGGTTAAAGCAAATGTAGAAATCTGTATATGTGCACTGACATTCAGCATATTTCTCCACATCAAAATTTTATCTTAAAAATGCACTTCTGAATGGACATTAGACCTTAATGTACTAACTGACATCTCTTTCCTGTTGTGATTGCTCTGAAGAGGCTAATGAATGTTTTTTTCTGAGTTTAGGCTTTATGTCTTCACTATTGGTATTGTAACATGAGATGACATCTTCTACTTCCCCTCGATCTTTTTTCTTTTTTTAAATATTATTTAGAATTTCCTGAGTTGGAAGAGACCCAAAGGGATCATCAAAGTCCAGCTCTTGGCTCTGCATAGGCCAGACCCAAGAACTGCACCATGTGCCTAAGGAGTTGTCCAAATGCTTCTTGGACTCTGGCATGATATTAATGAAATTGAAGCTGGGTGCAAAAGAAAAGTGTATGTTTTGAGAAGAATACATTTAAGTTTTCCATCAGAAGTTTTCTTTAATAATGTGCTTCCAGTGCTGGCAGAGCATTTTTCAAGAATATTTTTCAGATGACATAAAACTTTTTAGGTCACCCAAATAACAGGTCTTATTAACCATCTCAAGTTATGTGATACGACCAAGCTGAGATGTATGACCCTCAAATCAACATTTTTGATAAAAAATTATGTTCTATACACCTAATTTATCTTCTTCAGTACAGATGTTGTTAAACATGAAATCTTCTTTTTCAGCACTGGTTGTTCACTAGCCTTCCTTTCACCTAACCAGTCTAAAAACAATGGCACATTTGTTTTCTTTTGCCTAGCTATAGGTTAAGCTTTAAGTCTGTACAGAGAAATTACTTACACTTAGAAGAGACTTAGGAATAGGTGCCTAAAAGAGAAGATGTAAACAGCTCTAATAATTCCTTAGAGCAGAGGCAAAGGGATGGAGAAGGCTGCTAAAAACAAACAGCAGAAAGATTCTTTATTACCTTATCCTAAATAGTTTCAAAATGACACTTTTCAACTGCCCAGAAATAAACAGAAATCTTGTAAACTGTTTGACCACCATCTACATGTAATAATATTTAATCCTTCTTAACAGAATGTCATACTGAGTTATGTTGCCTTTGTTAATCAAACACAGATGCCATGACTGCAGCATATTTCTTTCAGATTGCTTAATAAGTCTAAAGAGCTTGACATTTCAACAGATTCTGCATTCTAAATATATTTTTTTGAAGAAGAAGAAATTCAGAAAATGACCAAATCACTAAATTATTTACTAGGAAAATGAAAATATTGAAATCCCATGGCTTTTTTCTTCTTTTTTTCTTCCCCATTGATACGATATTCTTTTAGTAATTCAGCCATTTCCCTTCCATTCCACTTCTTTTTTTTTTAAACTGCATTTTTAAAATATCACGTATTTCTCCTTAAAATTACATATTTCTTTTAAATTAAGAATAATTAACAAACCAAAGGGCTTTCAATATGTTCTTAAGTTTTTTCTCCCCCTCACTCAATTATTTTCTTGTTGAGCATTTCTCAGAAGTGTCTAGGTTTCTATGTGCAGATTTAAGTGTGCTTCATTTAGAACAGGTGGTGCAAATGTTAAGAAATATTCCTGAGATTTGTGTGAAGAGGCAATCTCTAAAGACTTCTTAAAGTGATTTTCAGAAAATAAAACAAAGAAATAAAGGGAGAAGAAATATTACAGTAATCCCATAAAAATCTGTACACTGAGGATATACTGTTCTGCTGCAAAAAAAACCCAGACTTTTGTCTCCATGGTATTTGTTAATCCAACATCATTCACAGACTCAATTATAAAATCTAAAAAAGTGTCAAAAGAAAGTTATGTAGTGAATAGTCAGTAAAGAAGAAGAAAACAAGGACAGGGAAGGTTTGTGAAAGAATAAAAAATATCAAACTGTGCAATTATCATTTACACACAGCCAATAAAGAAGCTTTTTGCACTGTGTTGATCCAGCATTACATTAATAAGGCTTTGTATTTTTTTATGACCAATACTTTGCAAAAAAACCAACCAACCACCACCACCACTACCAACAACAACAAAACAACCCCCCCCCTAAAAACAACATAAACAAACAAACATAAAACCCCCACCAAACCAGAAAAAGTGACAAAATTATAGGAAAGCACAATGATCTCAAAATACAACAATTCTACCTACTGATTTGTTATTATCATTTTGAGGAAAAAAGCATTCAAACATCTAATTTTAATAATAATATTTTTATGTAAGAGGAGGACACATTTTAATTAATGACTTTTGTTTATTAAAAATAATAAACAAAAAATCCTGGAAAGCATGCAGGAAATCTATATATTTTTAAAATTATTATCTTTTTATTATCTTTTGGGAAACTTTATTATTAAGAGAGTAAGGGGAGCTCCCTGTTCTCTAAATGCTCAATTTGGGGTTGAGATTAGACAGTGAATTGTATTGTGCTCTATACCTACAGAAAAAGTGCAAACCTAAAGTATGGGAACTCTACTTTGTGATAGTTAATTAGTTTTATAATTAGATAATCACAGTATTTTGTTTTGCTTTGCAAGTTGATAAAACAGTACAAAACAAACAAGATCAAGACAATCTGAGGAAATTCTCATGCATTTTATGAGGACTACTGTGAAGTCTCTTTCAAAGACGTGTGGATAAAATTGTCAGACCTTAATTTTTAGTAATCTACATCCTTTTGAGCAATACTATAATTCTAGATACATTGCCTAAAATATTTTTTTCCAAATAAAAGTAAACCAATAATATCCAAATTAACTTATTTTTTTTTTCTTGTTTGCCAGTCTAAATTATAATATTCATATTCCCTTCTGCTGTCTTTCTTCCACCTTGAGAAGAAAACATTTCCATTGACTTTACTCATGCAAGTAGTTGTCAGTGTGTTTATGAAGAACTTCAGGTATCCTGAAAGTAGCTGGCCACAGCATTTACTGTTTGGCCAATAGAGATGTTAATCTTTAGCAGTAACCTTTCTTTTGGAATAATTATTTTGTGGCCATATGAACCAAGAAAGCGTAAGAAATCTGAACCCTGTCCCGTGTGTGGAAAGGGTGACCAAAAGTTGTCTTTTATTCATCAAGTTCTTCATTTTTGTATCAGGCAATTCCACTGTGCAAGCAAGTAATTCCACCACTTTGTTAGTCAAGCAAGCAGAGCAGAAGACCAGCTTGGCTGAACAGGAAATTCCTTGTGGAGCTCCAAACGAATAGGAAATTTTACGATTTCTGAAAGCGAGGTCAGTAGTTGCAATGAATTACAGAATCACAGTTCATGGATGCAGGGTGAAGACATGAAAGACTAAAACTCAATTAAATCTTAAATTGAATAATGAAGAAAATGTAATGGCATTCGATATTTTTTTCTTTTATTTCAGTTTTTAGTAAGGTTGATAGACATTATGCTGCCTGATCCCCTGAGTAAGAGGAATATGTGTGTGAAAACACTGGTGTTCCATTTGTGGACTGTGAAATTTTCAGGGAACAGCTGTATAACTTGGATATTTACAGGTCCATGGGGACTGATGGGATTCAACCCTGAGCACTGCAAGAGATAGCAGCTGTCATGGCTGGATACCTCTCGATCACCTACGAAAGTTTTTGGGAGCCTGTTGAGGTCCTGATGACTAGAATCTGGTCAATGTTGTTCCAGTCTACAAAAAGGGTATGAGGGAATACCAAGGGGATTGTAGGCCTGTTAGCCTAACTTCAATTCCTGGAAAAATGATGGAGATTGTATGGGGTGCTACTGAAAGACTGATGCAATCGTCAGGTACAGTCAACCTGGATTCACAAAGTCCTTTCTAACCAATTTAATATCCTTCTATGAAAAGATCATCCAAGTAGTGGATGAATGGAAGGCAGTGGATGTAGTTAACAGTCTTCAAATGCCAAAAATTACTTTTCAAAGTCAAGCATTATAAACTGGAGTACAAAGACATAAGGTGGAATGAACATGCCAGCATTGGTTCCTTATTAAATGTTCCTTATTATTGAAAAGAAGGTATTCTCAAGAGCAACAGATCCTACAAGCTGATATAAAAAACCTAATTCATTTTTAGCATGTATCCTTTAATTTTCCTTGGAGAAGAGTATGCTTTTAATATATTTAAGGCACCAAAATAATGTAAGACAGTATTTTTACATTTTTCCCTTTTCAAAAAGGCTCATTAAAGTTCTAATTCTATATCAATTGGTCCATGGCTCTGCTATTAATTGATTTTTCTAGAGCTGATATAAAACAGGACATCTTTCAGAATTTAATGAATTATTCCTAGAAATTAAATGTCAGCAATGACATGATACTTGAGAATTCTGAAAGAAATAGGACCTAGATATAAATTCAAACTCTTTCTTTGCTTTTGCAAAGTTTTCATCATTAAAGGCAAGAAAATTGCTGCAAAAATAAAATATAGTTGCATAAAAGAAATCTAAGATTTACAAATATTTTCTATGTGAAGAATGCTCTTTCTCTGTATCTTTCATTTTTTGATGCTCATCCTAAATGCATCTGACATTCATGTGCAATCAGATGCTAAATCATACCCTCACATCAATATGATTGCATATCTTAACCTGATTAAGTCAGTTTTCACATTTTTCCTGAGAGGGACACAAGGAGGTCAATTGCCTGTCAATTTAGACTGTTACTAACAGACAGTTTTATGAGAAGGAGCAGCATCAATGGCCTGCTTTGTTTCTAGTTAAATTAAAATGATAAGTTTATTTTCAAAATAAAACATATTCAGCAGCTCTAAACAATAGAATAGCCTGCTTATAACTCCAATAGAACTATTGACTATTATAATACCTTAAAAAGGACAGTAATGCGAAGTAATAAGTTTAGAAACAAAAGCCACCTGAATCGAGCTGTTGGAGGGTTTGGGGGTATTGGTTGGTTGGTTGGTTGGTTGGTTGGTTGGTTGGTTGGTTGGTTGGTTGATTGGTTGGTTTGGGGTTTTTGGATTATTTTGTTTGTTTGTTTGCTTTGGTGAGGTTTTGTTGCTGTTGTTGTTGGGGTTTTTTGTTATTGTTTTTTGGTTTTGTTTGTTTATTGTTTTGGGTTTTTTTTTTGTTTCCCCCTCAGTGTGCTGGTTTTCAGTAATCTGTTAATTATTCGTATTATAAAAAAAAGGAAGAAAATAAGAAATTTCCTCTATTTTAGATTATTTTTCCTCAATAATTTCTTCATCTCCAACTTCCTTTTAAAACAATATACTGTAAAGGGAGAATCTAACTGAAAAGATGTGAATAAAAAGAGAAGTAACTATGCAACTTCAAAAGTCTCTACATGAGATCCAAGCTTTGGTTGTGGTCAATTAAAAACATAAGATTACATGGATTTCATTCAGAAATGTCACTGCACTTATGAATGTCTTTGAAAAAGAGTACGTTGATTAAAGATTGTTTTTGCATGATGAGATGTAAGATTCTAGGTCTCAGAGTGAGACTTTGAATAATCCTACTCCCTAGGTTATTCTAGTTTTATTTTCTTATTTTTATTATTGTAGCTCCAATACCTGAATTGCAAATCATTAAGATTTCATTTGCGCAGTCTAGGAACTTGTTCGGTCACTCTGTTTCCTGGAGATTGGAAATGCTCTAAGATCCCATGATTTAGATGTAGATCCATACACAGCAGTCTGCATTTTAGAACAATCTGCCACAACTAAAAATAAGGCTTTCCTGTGTCCTGTCCCATTTATCTAGAAAAAGGAGGTAACTCCACTGTGATTTCAGGGGAAATATCACCTAAAATATGACAAAAATCAAGTGAGGGTAAAGATGGTAAAATCCTGTGTCACTGCTCTCTCTCTCAGTGCAGATGCAGTGAGCTGAACTCCAGCTTTGTCCAGACAAATAGATCTATCTGATATGTCACATGGGAGAACTGCACACTCTAAGGACAATAGATTAGAAGCTATGAAAAAAATAGTGTAAATGGGAAACTTAAAAGATTATAAAAGGGATTTATGAGAACTATTTTGAAGTCTTTATGTATGATTGCATCTGAGTACACCAGAATCTTGAAACTGTATTTCCCAGGGGATGGAGCTGAAGAAAGAAAATGGATTTGTCTAAAGTAAAATTTTACTGGAAGCATTATATCATCATTACAAGTTAGAAAGAAATTACCATTTTTTAAGGAAGGTTTAGACAATTATATGACAAAAAAGATTCTGGAATATTTTGTCAAAAATATGATAAGATACAACTTTTAGAGGTGAGCTTCATCTTGTTTGATTTTACATACCCAAAATATATCATACAATCATCCTTGGAAGAAAGAAGTTTAATGAGATGGAGATACATACATGCCATATACCTGTTTTGTTTTAGTTTGGTTTTTCCTCTTAGAGTCTAATACATTGTGAGTATCCATTTCATTCTGCCAATAACAAGGAGATTTTAGCATATGTAATTCAGATTATGGACTTTTAGATATCCACCTTAAGGCAGAGTAAAACTCCTTCTGTAGTTGACTTCTCAATCTCCCTTCTTGTTCTGTTTTATATCCTTATGCTATTTTAAATCAATTTCAGGATTAATAAAACTTATATTTTGTCATGCAATGCAAGTCTATCTACTCTCCATGACTGCTCACTATATGCAAACTCAGTGACATATGACATTGCGTTTTCTATTGGCTGAACCTGCTGAACCAGATATTTACCTGATATTAACAACAACAACATCCTCAGCTTACATCCACTAAGGAAGCATCCATTTTAAAGGATTATAGATTTTCTCAAACATATATTTTTCACTGTTAAACCATGGTGTATTTTCAGTGTTAGCTATGGTTTGCAGAATGTGAGCTCTTTATTTAGATAACATAGTTACAAATTAGGGAAAGTGAAGCCTGCTGTTTCCTGTCTTAGCTGGAAGAATTTTTCTTTTAAGCTTAGTGATTTGCCTTCACAGATAAAGTTTTTAATTATACCTTGCACTTCTCTGAAGCCCATTAGACATCTAGAAATGTAGCATACTGTAAATATAATTATACTTATGAGAAGTAATTAATCTAATGGATTTTCATTCTACCTCACCTAGTGAACTGCAACCTATTCCAATTTATTATGCTGTTTCACAGCAGTAGTACAAGGGGGTAAATATTGTCTTTCATAATAATTTTGAGTGTTTATTAAGGAGATTCCCTGCATATCTCATAGAATTAATTGCAGAAAACTACTTAGTTCAAAAGATCTCATGACTGCTGATAATAGTAAAACAATAATTTAAGATTTTTGCTCATTAATTCAGTGGTACACAAAATTTAGTATGATGTTTATATCATATGTAGGAATCAAAATTCTGATCTATCCAACAAGGATTTACCTGTCTGGAACAGACTACTGTGTATTTCCTAGAATACATGACAAGGTTTTTTGTGGTGGTTTTTTGGTGGGTTGTTGTTGTTGTTTGGGGTTTTTTGTGGGGTTTTTTTGGTTTCTGTTGTTGTTGTTGGTTGTTGTTCTCCCCCTCCCCCCCCGGAAAAATAAAGAATTTTTTGCCATATCTATTTTCTCTTCATCACAATACTCTTAGGCCCATGGTGCAATTCTTGAGCTTGTCCTGTTTAGGACAAGGTGTTGAACTTCAATGATCCTTGTGGGCCCCTTCAAACTAAGGATATTCCATGATTCTAGTATCTTCTTTTTTTTTTTCCTCCCTTAAAAAGAAATGTAGCTCTAAAACCCAAATTAATAAAGAGACTATCATGACTGATCAGGATAGGGAAAAGCTGGGGGAGGAATATAACTTACACACTAAGAAATTTTTGAAGTCATTTCAGTAGAATAGCTATACATAGGATTTTTTTATACATACTTATTTGTCTAATGTTGTTCATAAACATCATTCACTTTGTCAAATGCCTTTTTATACTTACAGACAATGAGGAAAAATATTTCTCAAGAATAAGAATTTTTAAATCTTTTAAAATCCTTTCCATAATGCTTGAAAATATGAGGAAGATCTATAGCTCCTCAATTTATTAATAATTTAAAGAGAAATATGAAAAGTTTAACAGTGTAATGTTTTACTTTCCTTTTTTAGTCAGAACTATACTTCTGAGCAGAGATTTATAGTTAGTCTAATTAGTTTGACAGAAAATCCTTTTCCTTTTGGTCACTGTACTATACAACATTGGTAACTGCATTTCGTCCTAGCCTCAGTTTTAACTTTTTTTCCCTTTTTTGCTTCCTGTTGCTGCACAACACTTTCAAGGTCTCTTGAGTAACCTGTTGCCTACACGCAGAGACCACATCTCTGCATAAATCTGCATAAGTGTAGATTGGGTCTCTGTGCATGAGGATGTGCTGTAACCTAAAAAGCTGTACTTTAAGTGAGCTGCTGACAAAAGAACCCAGAATAAAATTTCATGAAGATTATCTATGAATCATCTTTCGTCATGACTGACTTGATTCACAAAGGTTTGGTGAGTGTCTCTGTGCAAAGTCCTTGTGTTTTTTCATTGCTAGTCCAAACATATCAAGAGATACTGTTTGTATTGGCTGAGATACACACAATACCATTTATGTAATTAGCTTTGAGATAATGTGTGAGTAAACAAGCTACTGGAAAATTTTACATTGTTAATCTCTGACAAGTTGAAATCACTTTTTTAAGGATTTTTCATGTCAAAACACAACAAATCAATGCCAATTTTTTTGTCATCTTTATATCTGCAAATGCTAAAATGCATACATGTGAAGCAAAAAAGCAATTTGAGATATTTATTACATCTTAAAATCTTATTCAATTATGCATTGGTACTTTATGAATAAAAAAAAAGTTTTCAGTAAGGGTTTATATAGAAGGTTCTGTATGATGTGAGAATTTTTGTGTTACTTTAGAAGAAAAGAAAAATAACAGAAAAAACCCATGCTTCAAAAAGGCTTTTTAAGGTTCTAATTCTGCATCAATTGGTCCAAGGCACTGACATTAATTGATTTTTTTGGAGCTGGTATAAAACAAGATGTCTTTCAGATTTTTTTCAGAAGTATTCCTAGAAATTAAAAGTCAGCAATGACATGATACCTGGGAATTCTGAAAGAAATACAACATAGATGTAAGTTCAAACACTTTTTCTACTGTTGTGACTGAAATGTTTATCCTTAAAGGCAAGAAAAATCACTACAAAAATAAAATTAATAGGAGTTGCATAAAAACACTAATTTAAATAGAATGAAATTACTGGATGGTGGGGTTTTTTGGTTGATTTTTTTTTTCTTTGACTTGAAAGTCAACAATACCTCAGAACTTCCAAGGACTTTATTATATGTCAGTGATCAATATGTCAGAGACATGACTCTCCTACTGTGGTGGAAGAGCACCCAGAAACTGGTAACTCACATGCTTGGATGTAGATCTCAGTGAAAATCTACACTCTGGGTTGTATACTGTCTTTTGCAGTCTGCTTGGTCTTCCAAACCAGGAGCAAGTAGGCTTTCCTCTGAAAATTTATGGGATTTGTTTCTTTTAAGAAATCTTAGTTTAAATTGTATTAGAACTTTGCCTTTGTTTTCGCTTGTTTCGAACTTAACCAAGTTTATGTCTCAGTAACTGCTTTTTCTAAACAAAATGGACCATATCAAATCTCTTAATCCAATTTCTTTTATGCAAACAGTATCTAATTTTCCTTAGTTTACTGTAGTTTGATAAGCATAAATCTTTCCAGTGTTGTTCTGCCTTAGGGCTACTATCCCCAGCAATATATTAAGATGTTTGAAAGGGAAGGTACAATAGAGAGAGGTCAACATGAAAGGTAACGGCTCTTTCATAACAGATAAGCTTAATCAGGTATAGTTTTGATGCTTTAAAATAAAAAGAATAAACTGCAAGTAGTTTAAGAGGTATCAAGTTGTATTTTGAAAGCAGAATGAAATTGTAGAAATATGAAGTTGTGCCAGCTCTTGAACTTATACAAACAGGTTTTGGTAGTTGCAATAAGAGGACTTGTGAATCAAGAAAATGAGTATTTGTATTACCAAGACACAATGCGGTTCCACTATTAGAAGTAATAGCTAGCTACCTAAAGGGATGATTATGCAAATAAAAGCAATTTTGGTTTCTGAAAATAAGGCCTCTCCCTGCTACTATTTTTTTTTTCAAGAAAATAATCTCAACTTCACAGACTTTCTTTTGCTAACTGGACTAGTCATAAAAACAGTTAATGTGAGAGGAAATTTAGAAATTAGTAAGCCATCTATTTGAATTTTGGCACCCTAGAATAAGTAAAATTCATATGTTTCCCTTGTTCAGATATTTTTAATGGTTTCTCTTAAAAGTATCAATGACTGTTCCACATTGGATAAAAAGAGATCATTGATCTGGAGGTATATGAGTGACTTAAGAAATATTGTCCTTTTTGTTAGCTGATAGCAATGAATGTGAACATGAAAAATGATGGGTTTAGTTCATCTTGGCTGTTTGAAATTACAGTTTAAGAAGCCAGACTACGAAAGGAGTCTTGTGGTATGTTCAATACATTCTCAATTAATGTTGCATGACAAACAATATGGTTTTGGCATTCTTTTTGCAATATTCATTGACTTCACTAGGTTAAGGTCTGGAGAATGTGCCAAATGGAATGTCCTGATTTAGAGACTGATATTTATTCTTTTTCTTTTCTTTTACATTCTGAGTACCATTTCTGGACCACAGTTTACATTGATTAGAAACTGTGTATGCTATAACTGCTCTACAGTTTTGAACCTTTTCACTGCTTTGGATCTGTTTGCTATAAGGCTAATACACCGCCTACAGCTATTGCAATATTAATATATTTATGTTTAAAGATGTTCCCCACTAAGTTATAAAGCTCACTAGTAATTTTCAAACAGTCCAGCCATGGGCTTCATTTCAACATAAGTGACTTGTTCCCATTTAGATGAAAGGCAAGTTATTTCAAGTCAAAATAAAATCCAGCTATTCTAGAATAAGAAATATTTTCACATATGTTTGTTTAGGAGCACTTCTCCTGGAATAGCTGTTCATGAATAGCTAATTTAGATTGCCTTAATTTGGTGATTTGTGATAAGGAATACAAAAGAGCAGAATTCAAAGGGACGTTTCATTCATCATTCTCTTGGGGGAAGAGGAGCAAAGTGACTTTATAGACTTTGTAAAAGCATTGATTCTCAAGTAAGTTTGTATAAAAAGTGTTTTATAACTTTAACTGTGAGGTTATTAGAGGATTTTTTCAAGTGCACCAGAAAATTTATTATTCAGTTAACTATTTAAATCTTATTATAAGAGAGGTCTCTAAATGCAATAAATATGACAAAAATTACTTTAAGAAATAATACACCTTTTGTAGCAAGTTTAGAAGTTTGCGTTACTGGGTACAAGATTTGGGAATGTGTGTATAAAGTATGATTTTTTTGTTGCAAATTACTAACACTTGTTCTTTTTTAAGGCAGACCTTAAAATAAATCTCATCCTCTGAATCCACTTTAAATCTCTCTTCCTTCTACTCTCTATCTCTACCAGGTTCTCTTTAGTCAAAGCAAGATTTGACTATAGATACAACAAGCTAATTTTCACCACCTATCCCATTAACTGAATGGATAAAAATGGCAGGAAGCAATTTAGACCTGGATTTATATGTGCTATGCAATCATACAGACAGAAGTCCTCAATTGAACAGTGATGTCTCTATGAAAATGTGCAACGTTTGAAGCACTCTGAGTTTCTTAATTTTCGCATTTACTACATAGACCTAGAGCAAAGTGTGCCACATTAGTAAAGTTTTCCTTCCTTCCTTCCTTCCTTCCTTCCTTCCTTCCTTCCTTCCTTCCTTCCTTCCTTCCTTCCTTCCTTCCTTCCTTCCTTCCTTCCTTCCTTCCTTCCTTCCTTCCTTCCTTCCTTCCTTCCTTCCTTCCTTCCCTCCTTCCTTCCTTCCTTCCCATTCTCATTGCACTTTTTAGAACACATCAGACAAACAAAGAGCAAAACATAAACCACTCTGCAGGAGTCCTTGCTGAAAAGCTGGACATGAGAAATAAAAGAGACATTCNTATAAAAATTTAATTATTATTTATATAATATAATTATATAAATATATACAAAAGGTAACAGATGGAACTACACCGTTGAAAAATAGAAATGTATATTCATTAATTCCTCATCTGAGCAAGAATGAGATCTACTGGTTAGTTTAAAGGGAAGGCTACAGGACTGAAGGTTTACAATTGCTGAGGGATGTTGCTTTAGTCTCCTTTAGTCTCCTTGATAAGCTTCAAAGATTCAAAGTGCTTCAAAGATTCCCTTTTTATAAAGGACTCAGTGCTTTTAGAGGCTGAAAAGGAAATTTGTAATGAGTGCAGACAAATGAGACAATCCAGGCAGTATCTCTTCCATCTTTAAATCCGCACACTGCAAGTCAGGAACAGAGGGCTAGATAAGAAGTGCTAAAGCTGTCAGACTCTATGCAGGCAGCAGAGTGTGTTCACTACTGACTCTTGTATTGTAAACAGTAACTGAATGTGATTATTTGATATCTAATTATGTCACTGTGGATTCTCCACTTACTACTACACAGAGGTCAAAGACATACACAAGATACTTTCAAGTGGCTTCCTTTGGATTCTGATGTTTCATCTGCTCCTCCCATCACAGTGAATATGAATGATTGTTATTAGCTGTTAACTTGTAGCTTGGTCAGACCATCTTGACTTCTAATCCCAATCAATCTGGTACACCAAACAGTGCCTAGATGTTTGCTTAGTGAAAACAGTATCTGAAAAAACTTGTCCATTCAGCCTCTGTTTGAAAATCTATTATTAATTTCTTATCCTTATTTAACTCTTGACTCTTCCATTGTTTGTCCAATCTTTTGAGCTTCAATATCCACCACAGACTCTAGGCACTGGAAGAACACATTTCAGGAATATGAATTTTCAGAGAAGACTGGGAAGGGTGAAGAAGACTACAGGAAAGTTTTTACATACCTCTTGCTCAAAATAGTGTTAGAAAAATAAGGCTAGATGTGATCTTGACCAGTCATTTTTTTTCCATTCCCAAGCCCTAAGGCAGAATCATATCTACCAAACTGCTAAGGCCTCTGATGCATAGAAAGTTATTCTTTATTTCACTTTTCAAGTTTAAAGATGTAAATTAAAAGCTTTAGAAATTATAATTAGATCTAGTAAAAAATATTTTTGGAATTAAAAATATTTTTTCTCCAAAGAAAATGTGTTATTTTGTTCATATAAAATACTTATTTGAGTACTAGCCAATTGCATATTTTTAAAAATATTTTTATGGGCTTTATTAGTTTCTCAGATATTTAAGAAGCTAACTTATTTTCTTTGTATCTTACAGATTTAGCTTGACTGTCTAATTTTAGGCTGTCATTGAAAGATTCAGGTTGTCCCACATGTGGATCATTGTATATGTCGGGTTTCGCTTGCTCATTTTCTGTCAGCTATAACTTACTTTGTCCAGTGGCCCAATTTTCAGATGGCTCAAGAACATGAGATGAGTGCCACCTTTGAAATCACAGTTCATGCTGGCTTCTCTCTGTGACTAAATTTTGTTTTTCTGTTTGATGTCTGCAGTCCCTGACCAGAGCAATGCTCATCTTCAGTGAAAGCATACAGAAAGCAGCAGCCTCTGGAGGACTTGTCTGGCACAGCTGGACAGTCAGGCTATCTCCCTCAGAATCCTTACACTAGCTGGCTGAAATGTTTTTATGAGGCAGCAGTTATACATCAGTTCACTTCATCCTTGCAGTAAACATTTCTCTTTCTGTACCCTTGAATCCTGGGATTCAACACTGGTCCCAGGCCTCAAAAGGGAAAAAAACCAAACCAAAAAAAAACCAAACCAAAACAAAACCAAACCCATCAAAACTAAAACAAAACAAAACATAATAATAAAAAAGAGAGAAATCTCATCTTGAAATTACTCATGAAAAAATTAAGTTGACGATAACTTTTCAAAAACTTAATTCAGAGAACTCTGCTGGGGCTGCGGCATCTCAGTGTAGGGCTGCTTATCAACTTCTGTAAAAGAAAAGCTGGAAAGGAACACAGCACCTGGTTTGGGGTTAAGTAGCTACTTGAAGAACCTGGCATGGCAATAGTAATGAAGAGAAGGAGAAAGAGGATGATGATGAAAATGCTGGTCCAGATCCATGTCAAGAGTCTGCTGACTTTCAGAATATTTGCATTCTGGAACAGCGCTAGATTTTGTCCATCAGAAAAGTAAGTAGATATTTCCCACTTACAAAAGGAAGTTAATGTTTCTGCTTATAACTGGTATGGTGAAGTGCAGAAAATATTGTCCTTACACATGTAATTCCATAAACAGCTTTACTGTCTCAGATCTCAGGAATTAGATAATCTCACTACTATATCTGTACTGCAGCCATTTCTGCATATGATGGTGGAGAGTTTGCCCTGTATCTGCAAAAGTCGGACATCCATCTAGTGAAACAGAATTCTGGAAGGATGAAAATAAGAATTGTTAAGCTTATTTACAGTCTTGGGAAAAGTTTTGAAGTCTGTTATAAGAAACAGAAGATGATGCAGATAGCATGGTAAGGTGGCTACTACATCTTTTCTAAGTCTCAGTGCCAAGTGAGAAGGTAATTAAATATGTTTTCATTTTAATGGAAACCCGTCCCGTGACTGGTTTGGAAGGTGTGGAAGCAGGGGGAAGAACTTAGAAATATCCCAACAGTTAACATTTACAGGAAGCAACATAAAGTTAGAGGAAAACATATAGTACAGAAAACAGAATGGTAGCCTGAATGTCAAGGTTTTGTTTGAGCCTTAGGCAATATCTGGCAGTACAAGAAAGATTAAAATTCAGCAATTTCTTTGCTATATGGGATCCTGGGACTGCAATATTACTGTCCTTACTAGTGTACAATGCTACTTCTCAAATGCACTTAGTATGCTCCTAAAAGTGTTATATTATTAGAACTCACTAGAGAAAAAATCTCTGCCTTGGTTTATATTTGCCTCCCCATACAAGCATATCTTAACTGATAATCTTTGGATATAGTCCTAGAAATATTTTACAGTCATTATTACTCTTACTCCAAAAAATTTAATTTGATTGAAGAAATTGTTTATCAGAACAGCAAAAGCAGCTGCAAGTACTGAGATACACATTAACCCACAGGTGTGTAGAAATATTCCAAGAACCTTCAAATTACCCTGGAGAATGCCCTTGTATTCCTGCATAACTATTCCTACAGTATGAGTTCTATACTCAAACGGGTAGTAAAGCAGAAAATAGTACATATTGAGAGCTATGTGTGGTATTATTCTGTCAACATAAAACCAAATGTGGTGACATTTCAGTTTCTGTTTCATGTTACCAGTGAGGAAGAAAATTTATATCTCTACCTTACACAATTACTCCAGTTATCGCCTCGAAAATCCAAGCAAACAATACAAAAAATAAATGAAGTACAGAAGCAATACTCCTTCTGTGGAAATGAGAACCATGAAAACTAAAGAGAGAGCATAGCACTTTCTACTCCAAATTTTTTCTAATAATAACAGCTAAAGGTATGAGAATTATTTCTATTAGTAACTATTGTCTGCACTCCTTGCAATATAATACAGTAACAAATTTTTATAAGTTCCTTAGAGAAAACAGAATAGTGTTTTTTCCACACTGATCTAGCTGGAGTTCTCACTTCTCTACATAATTTTCTGCTAAGCAGAAACCAAAATGTTGGGGATTTTGTAATTCTGGAAAATTTGGAGGGTTTGCTGATCTCTGTTAGGCTCCAAACAAATACCAGACTTGACCAAGTGCTTAGGAAGTTGCATTCTGCATTTACTTGCTGTTCTCTTTGATCCAGACAATAAGCAGATTTCCCTGCTCTCTGACCTCTGTGCTTGCTGTCTGCATGCTCTGAGAGATGCCTGTGAATGATTTGTTTGCTGTGTTTTGGCTGGGTTCAGTTTCCCAGCATTGGCAGTGCAGGTGACCATGTTCACTGTCTTGATAATAATTTTGTTCCTCTGGCTAATACTGATGCTTACATCTGTATGGAGTTCATTAGGACTAAGAGAGCTTCACACATAAATGGAACTGGAAGCTTTAAAAACTATGGAGGGGATTTTTTGTTTTGTTTTGCTCATTCTACTTTATTGATTTTCAACAAGCATTCATTCTACTTCCGAAGCAGAACAAAATAATCATTTCAAAATTGTATGTGCAAAAGCTTTGTCTTTTTCTATTCCATAATTCATGTAAATATTGAGATAGAGAGTGGAAGACTATAGTGAAATAAAAACTAATTTATTTATCCTAGTCAAGCCCTCTAAAAGCAGTATGGAGCTACAGCTGTGCAGCCTAGGAAAATCCGAGGACTGCCATGACATATTGTAGACAGTTTTTTGGCATTTAACAGCTATTTTGGAGAATAGATCTATTTTGACCTCCACAGAGAAATTCTTTTCAAAGTGTTTCATTGTGATTTTATGCAGGAATGGAAAACCTGTCCATTAGAAAGAGTGTATCCTACCACAGACAAAAGACCCTGCAAAAACCAAAGCTAGTTCTTCTCTGTAAAAAACAAATTTTCAATATATTTTTTCTAATTCATTCAGTAAATAAATTCATTCCAATTTGTAATTTATCTGAAAAGCCAAAAAACAAAATTTTATTTTTACAAGAACAACCTTGGATAACACTTTTATTTTTAAAAAGAAAGAACAAGCAGAAGATTAACAAAATCTTGAAGGAGCTAACACTAGATATTTCATATAGCAGAGAATGAGCAGGAAGGGAAGAGAAGGAAGCTAGAACTAATACAGCAATATATTTTTGACATTCATACAAGCACACACAAAAGAAAATAAAGATTTTCACAGGGCCTTTTAAATTCCTCCTGGGTACTTCTCAGTATGATTAAAGAAATCTGAGGGCTGAAGAAATTTTTGAAATGGAATAGCCAGGATTCAGCCTATAAAATAGAGAAGCTATACTCTTTCCCTTGTACTAATTGCTCCCTAACCAATTGTTGGTGAGTCTGGGAGTATTTTCAGAAATATTTTGTTGAAATCCCCAAAGAAAACTTAGCTTTACCTGAAAAGGAACACAATACCTCACCACTAAAACAAAGATTTTTTTTTTTCCCTCCCCCACCCCCCTCCAAATTGCAGTCTCTTGTGCTATCTCCCTTTATTTCCTGATTTTCTGGATAACCCTCTCTCTTGATGCTGTCAGGAAGATAACCTGACTATCAGTTATGACCTGCCCCTGAGGATGAAGGTAACTCAGATTTTTGTTAATAGATCCTTTGGGGCAGATTACAGTAAAATAAAACTGAGTTATCAGTGTTTTTAAATATATATACATAAGTTTTATTTTACAGCAGTTTGTTTGGAATGGCAAAAAGAGGTTGATTTGCCATAGCCATGCTCTGGTGCTCACACCCTCTGCACCTGGGCTATTACCTTGCCCATCACCAGCAAAGCACCCTCTGCTTTGCAAATGGCCAATTCTTTGAGTCATTAATCATTGACATTTCAGTCTCTCACACAGTCTTATTCACCTCATGCTTTTCGAGTATGTACACACAAACAAATAAAAAGACATTAAGCATCTCATCATGTGCACAGTATCAGACTTGAACTGCGGTGTTTCCCTCTAAAATGCTGATTTGTATGGAGTCCCTTTTTCATAAATGAATAAGGATGCCCTGTCCAGGAACATCTTAGCCCATGGTAGAAAATCCATCTCTCCAATGTGGTAAAACAAGGCTTGAAATACTTTTAGTCACCTGGACAAATGACATACCATATCCTTGATCTACTCAGGCAGAATGCAAAAAGTAACTAAATAGCATTATCATCATCAAACTGTGGTTATAGGTCCCTTGAGTGTCATTAATGCAAAGGTATCTTGGTGGCTATTTTAATATAACCTTTGTTGGTATATTTTTAATTCATTAGGAATTTTAAGATCACAGAATCACAGAGTGGGTAAGGTTGGAAGGGACCACAATATGGGTCATCTGGTCAAATCTCCCTGCTCAAGCAGGGGCATCCCAGAGCACTTGGCACAGGATTGTGTCCAGACCATTCTCAAGTCTCTCTGGTGAAGCAGATTCCACAACCTCTCTGGACAATCTGTTCCAGTGAATGGTCACTCACCATAAAGAAGTTCTTCCTCATGTTTAGGTGGACCTTTCTATGCATCAGTTTCTGCCCATTGCTAAAAATATATAATTTAATAGAAAAACATAAATACATGAATATATCATGTCAATTCTTTATACAAACATACATTATTTATGGTGGATTTATAAATTGTAAAATACTTTCTTGCCGTTAAGAGATGGCTGAAATTCTTAACATTAACATGAAAGTATTTTCCCAGTTTTCTATTTTGGTTTTTATTTTATTTCAAATCAGTGTAATTCTGAAGCGTTATATTAGACTGATAATACATATCTGATCTATTCTGACATGCAAAAGCACTTAAATAACGTCACCCAAGTTTTCTGACTGTTATTAAAAGCAGATTTCCAGATAGCAATAGATCCACTTATTCCACTTATAATTGATCCACCAGTTCAAACCTATGGATACCTGTTTCTACCTCCCAGACAGAGATTTGTAAACTGGTCTTACTGTAGAAAACTTCAAATTAATTCAAAATACAGACATTTAAATGGATTAATTAACCTCTCCACCCCATGCTTTACAGACACATCTGTGAATACCAGTAAAGCATCCTATTGATTTTAAGATTTTTGCTTTTAATATAAATCCCTTCACTGACTTTTCCCACAATATCTAGGAAAATTAGGAACACAGTATTTCCCTACCCACTGTTTGAATGCTGGCCCAGTAATGGCTCCTTTGATCTTTATAAACCTGCCTTGAGCTGTATATTATTTCCTCTCACTGAAGACTTTATTCCCCACTGTACTCTTGCTAGACTTAAAATCAAGTCTAAAACATGATAGATTGCTGGCATTATTCAGCTCTGCTAACCAGACTGCCATAGTATGATAATAACAGAAAATTCTTTGTTTTGATGTGGCAGACAGAGACTTGACATATTTATTATTTCTTTTGCATGATTTTTTTGTTTATTTTATATATGTATGTATATATTTATTTTGCAGGATTTTTAGGCACTAAGCAAAGGTATTTTATGAAAGGTTTACCAGTTCTCAGACAGAACAACATGACAGGCAGGAAAAAAAAAATTGTGAAGCAAGACTGAAATTTTAGACTCTTCCTTGACAAAAACATGTAATTAAAGAGGACACATGTTACAAAAAATAAGGAAGAATAAGGAGTCATAAAGTTTAATTTTTTTCCTTATTTAATTTTTTTTTTGACAGGGAAAGAACTGAAGAAAACAAGCAAACCTAAAAATAACAGTTTTTCCTATTCAATCAGTAATTACATAAAACTTAGCTAAAAATATACTATTTTTTCCTTTAAAATAGAAATTAAAATATTATATAAACAGTCTTTTACAAGAAAAAGTGTCACAGTTTGTACCACAAGATCAAAAGGACTACTCCAGATGGCCTCAGAAGACCAGCTTTCTTTATATTCAAACAATATCTTCTACAAATTTTAACTGCACAAAAACAAACAGATGGAAGTTATCTTTCACCATTGTTAAGGGAGAAAAATTCATTTTGCTTTCCCCTTTTCCCAAGATTTCCCTAACTTGTTTTTTTCTAGATTAATTTTATAGTCTGATACAGACACACCAAAGCAAGGGAAAAGAAGACTGGGGAAGAGTCTTATTACTCTTCCAGGCTAGTAATGTATCAACACTTCCTGATCCACTATTATAAAATTATCCCATCACATTTTTCTAGAAAAGAGCAGTGGTTTGTGGTTTGGTAGTTGATTTTACTAGGTGTCATGTTCCAGTGTGGGGAACAATGAGGAGTTCTTTTAATAATGGATGATCGGAAATGGAATTAAGTCAAACGAGACAAATGCTGCATCTGAGAACTGTTTATTGGTAATGAAAAGAAAAAAAGGAGTTACCCCACTAAAGAGGACTAAAGAAGACAGAGCAACAGGAGGAAAAAATGGGAGAAAGGAAGAGGGGAAACAGAAGGAAAAGAGGACATTCCCAGTGGAGGTCAGGGAGTGCCACTGATATCCACAAGGCAGGGGTGTGCGTGCTTCCTGCCTGTGCACAGCTCCCATAATTACAGGAACCAGACACAAGGTGAGGGGCGCTTGGGGAGGAGGTCCAGGAGCCTGGACAGGGTCATGGTGAGGATCACGGGGACGGGCAGACTCGGAGGTGAGCAGGGTAGGACGCAGATGACTTGGGATGCAGAGACAAAGAAGGCAGGGCTCTGGACAGGGACATGGGGAGGCGGGACAGATGCAAGGGCAAGCAGGAGCCAGCAAGGGCAGGAGAACCAAAAGGCAGGACTCCAAAAGCAAGTTCCAAAAGCCCCCAAAGAGTCAAAAGGCAAAGGGCTGAACAGCCCCCAAAGAGCCCCCAAGGCTCATGATTGCAGTTACTTTTTGTGCCCCTGGCTCCTCCCAAAGTCTGCCGTGCTGACAGGAGACCATTGGCCCAGTCCAATGCCCCACTGCAGTCCATTGCTGGAGACCTTTTGCCATCTGACTGGAGAGTATCTCTGGGGTACATTGTCTTTGGTGTTCCCCTGCTGACTGCCTGTCCCATGTGAGACATAAAATGGGGGCCAGGCAAAGTCCCCCCAGAGACAAGGCTTTCCTCCATCTTTTCCTGTCTGCCTCCTGGACATGGCGCATGTGCAACCCCTCCCCCACATCCCTCTGACAACCTTTATTGAGGCATAACAAAGCTCATTGGCTTCTCACACTAAGTTGTTTGATTGTCTTTTGTTTGTCTTGGTTCTGTGTTGGTTTTGCTTAATTTGGGGGTTTGTTGACTTTTTTGTTTGGTTGGTTTGGTTTTAATTAATTTTCAACTCTGAATTTCAAATTAAGGATTTGAAGAAGCTTTAGCAATACTTTGTGGCTGGACAATGGATCTTTTTCCAATTAAAGTCTTTTTGTGTAATACAGATTGAAGGTACACCCCCTTCATAGGACTAGACATGGAAAAGTGCTTGCAGATGCGTAATGTGTTTTTGCCATTCCTATTTATCTGTTTGAGGTATGATTACAGTAAAATCAGTTTCAATAAAATATAGATAGAAAAACAATTAAGTGAAAATTAAGAGCAGGATATATCCTGCTATGATTATAATATAATAATAATTATCTGGAGATAAAGGAGTTCATGTACTCATACAAATAAAATAGATAGGATGATGCTTTCCTTCACTACTTAAAATCACAGCTTAATTGAAAATATAGAGCAGTCATTAAAAAAAATCTGAATTACAACAGTAAAGGCACAGTATGTGAGTTCTACATCTTATCTGCAAGCAAATGTAAGAAAAAAAAAAATCAAAATGGATCAATTCTAGGAAAATGTGAAAATTGAATAGTGGTAATTTTTTTCCCCACTATGTCACAGAAATGAAATGGGCTAACATGTAAATATAGAAAAGGACTAATATCAAAGTTAAGTCACAGCAATATACACCCAGAAAATGCCTTTAGTCATGTTTACTATGCATAGTCAAAAGGGGCAAAATAATTTTCAGAGCCACATTAACAAAATAATTCTAAGAAAATCAGACCATTATTTTATTATACAGAAAAAAAAGATGAAGAAATCTCTCCACACACACAAAATACAATTAAGATTCCTAGTGTCCATCTAGATACAATGTATCTGTGGATTTAAGTGACAGAATCAGAATTTAGAGCTAGCAGAATAGAGTACATGACTTTACTTCCCAAACTGTAATTAATCAAGAATAAATGCATTTGTACAAAGGACCAGAAACTTGTCATGAGAACTGCACAGGAAAATGATCTCAGTAAATTAAAGAAACTAATTTTTTCCCTGAGAGACAGAGCAGCAGATAGTAATGTTTCATTGCTCTTTGGAAGATCCTTTCAAAGAGGATGAAGAATCTAAAGGTCATGTCATTGAAATAATGCAATCCAGGGTAACTAGTGTCATCTGTATAATACAGTAGTCTCACTGTTAAATTGGGTAAGGAGGGTTTTTTTCACTTTTTGAAGCTGACCTGCACATTAGAATGAATCAACCATCAACCTATCATTTTTTTTTTTTTTCAATGCCAATTTTAGCGGATGAAATGTAAAAAACTTTTATGGGACTTATGCTGCCAGCTTCAAAAGAATGCACATATATACACTGTCTAACAATAAAGAAATTATATCTGTTTTAAGAGGTTACAGGCTCTTACATTTGCAATTAATAAATAGAAAGAAGAACCTCTGTGGGCAAAAACCATCCAGAACAATATTCATCTCTTCTTGCTGCCTGTGGAGAGAAATGCTATCATTCAAAACCAGTTTTCTCCTATTTTTTTTAGGGCTGAAACATGATGAAGCAGAAGAGAGAGTCCGGTAGAGTGTTTGTGTGATACAAACCATTTCTCTCTTCAGTATTTTAATTCCAGATCTCTCTGGTTCTAAGGTGACTGAACCTGTGCCCATAAGGCTGTCTTCAAAGCTGGGCACTACCGTAAAAATAATGCAAGAGTAGGTGAAAAAGGTAAGAAGAAAGGAGAAAACTAAACTCTACATAAAATGAGTTCTTTGTAGAAGATAAGTGCCTGTGTGTGTATAGATACTGAAGTTACCTGGAAGACTTTGTCAGATCATCAGAAAAAGCCTTCATGACCTCATCTGGGTTCCTGTACTGTGGCACCTCATGTAATTTGGAACAATCCAGGCCCACAGGTCATCTACGCAGGGCAGGAAGACATGGTAGGAGACTCATGAAGACCCCATAACCTCCTAGAACAACTGATCTTGGAATTCAAGGTTTGCAATTACTATAACAGATTTTTAGACACCTCTTTTGCATGAAGGCTGACATGAAGTAAACACACATAGCAGATTTCTATATTTAGACACCTAATCTGCTCATATCTATTGGCATTAGAGATATTTAAAATGTCCAGGAAGGGCCTGAACATAATTTCTGAAAGACACAGATGGTCTATACATTTATTTGCCATATGTGCCAACTAAAATATTTAGAATACTCAAGATTTTCTCAAAAGGCACAGTGGGCAGCTGAATATAATTTCTTAATGTCAAGCTGAATACTCTCAACAAGTTTAATTACTCTGAGGATGAAACAGTGATAAAAAGTAAGCAGCTTGAGTTGCCCTTGGAAACTCAGGAGGTGGTTTAGGCTCCTACGGCATTACTCCCTTTTATTCTTCTGAAAAATATGGAAGAAGAGGATCAGTGCTGGTAGCCTCTGTCTTATTACTGTCTAGTCTCATTCAGAATTCGGTAAGCTATTTGGGTCAGTTTTCAGCAGTGAATTTCACTAGTTAACTATATTTGCTCAAAATACTCTTTTATTTCCTGTACAGGTAAAAATATGTTGTAGACTGGAACAAAAGAAAGAGTTTGGTGTTTCAGGAACATCCTCATATGTTCCTGAGTTTTCTTTTTATTCATATTCAGTTACTGTATGAACCTTTTAAACAACAATACAGTCATATCAATGCTTAGTGATTTCACAGTCACTTAATGCTCTTTCTGATGAAAGACCTATACACTGGCTTAAGTCCAAACTTGGAAATTAATGTGCCTAAGGTTTAAAAAGTTAATCAACATGGTAAGACCCTCAGTTTACATTTTTTAAAATTTTATTTTAAATATTTCAAAGGATTTAAAGAATAGATTTCACATTGAATATCATTACTATATTCTAAATTGAAACAGTATTTAAGAGAAAAAAAAATTGTATAATTTATCACTTTATTTTGAAAATGGTGTTTTGCAATACAATGCTTATTAAAAAGAAACACTACTATCTTCCTTCTGTTGAGTGGTCTCTAATGTAGACTGTTATCCCCTACTTTGAAGTCCATAAAGGTTTGCAAATTCCCCAGCAAGTGTTAAGTTAGCCTAAGAAATACTTCGGATAGAAAAGGAAAAACCTTAGGCATAAAGTGGCATGAAACATGATAAACAAAAAAAGAAGGGAGGCATATTCTAAAAATGTTTGGGATGTATTTCTTGGTCTTTTCTAGAGTAGAAAAGCCTATTGAAATAACAGACCGTAAAGTCTTCAAAAATATTCCGTTTACATTTTCCTTAGACTTGATGTGGTCAAGTCATTTGAAAATCTCTCCAGTGCTGAATAACACTGTGTGTATGTGCCAGTTTCTGAATAGCAACAAAACCTTTATTACAGAATAACAAATTTATATTTTCAAATAGAAAAACAATAGTGAAATACAGAAACTTGTGCAGATGCAGAGAGAAAAGCACAGCCACAAAAACACAGAGATAAGCCAAAAAAACTTACTAAAAAATGCAAATCTTCTTGCTAAGTAGCTTAAATAATGAAACCCAGATTTTAGTTATAATAAAGAAAATTCAGAACTATCATTTTATAAATATAAGTTGTATTTTAGATATCATTAACAATGATTTTAGACCCTATTAAAAGATATATTAAATAGTCTAATAATGTGCAACCATCTTATAGAGGCAGGGGTTCTTTTCCGGTTATTTCTCATGTGTCTTTAAGGTTCTGAAAAGGTCTGACAAATTTAAAAGGCAGGTTTGTCTTTTTTAATGTGCTGCAGAGAACTACAAGTCAGAGAACCTTCATATGAGATAAGGAACATGTATGTCTTTTTTCTATGTCACTGCATATTTTAGTATTCATACTTCTATTGGTAAAATAATGGAATGTGTTAGAAATTAGAAAATGGCAAATAGTAAGAGAGATGAAAAATTATGCAAACACTGAAGTTTTTATTAATGACAATTACATAATAATATTAGTGGCATTTCCACCTACACTTTCAAGAAGTAGTAAAGATGTTTGATACTTTTTAGTGCTCTTAAAGAACACAAAATATACTGAGTAAAAATTAGAGGACATTAGATAATAAATGTTGTCCAAATGAAATACATTCTGCCTCTAACCAGATTTTCAACAGAAAATGTGTGGTAACTTGTCTAATGATTCTGGGAAAAAAGTGTAGAAAAGCTGACTAGTACTACTATTTCAATTATATGTTACATTACAGAGATGACTCTAGAATTCCATGAGTGTCAAGAAAATGGTAAAAAAGATACAAGTGGTTGAATAATACAGAGATTTTTTTTGTTGTTGTCAAAAAAAAGAGAAGGAACAGAAGGAGAAGCAAAACAGAATCACAGATCTGTTAGGTTCAATACCAATCATTTTCAAACCTTATCCATAATAAATATGCTCCTCAATAGTGATTTTGAAAAAGATTAAAAACTCTCCCAAAACGTGAGTCCTGTGCTGCTGTAAGAAAGGATTGATAAAGAAACAAGCTACTACTTCATTACATTGATTTGTAGAATATATTTAACATTCTGTTTCCAAAAGCTGTAAGAAAAGCAAACAAAGAAAAAAGAAAAAGGAGTTAATTTCCAACTACATCATTACATATTGTTGTTTTGGGAGGAAAAAGTTGTTTGTGTTATTTAGCCAACTGTCAGTGCTATATTGCTATCATTTAAAAGTAACAAATGCTCTATAATGTAAACTGGACACAATGTTCTCATCAGCCCACAAGCCAGCTGCATTTTCTATCGTTTTTAGTGTCTGTGGAACACTGAAAAACTGCAACAATTTCTCCTTTCTGTTAACAAGCTCTATCAGTTTCCAGTGGTACCAAACCTAAACTTTTTTCACAATATTTTGTTTTCAGCATTGAAATATACAAATATTACATACTAAATAAACATATAAGTATTACATACTAAAATAAATATATAAATATTTTATACTAAATATATTTTTATATTAAATATACTGTAAATCCTGATCAAGGTAAGAAGCCATTCCAGTCATATTAAAAGCTCTGTCTGCTGCAGCAGAATTGATATGAAATTCCAGCTGAAGGTCAACTTAGTGTTTTGTTCGCCACCTCAGCATGAATAACTGGACAGCATAAATGTAAGCGTAAGCAGCTCAAAGACTACTTGTGCATTGCTTACCAACAAAAAGGAGCAGCCTTGGTGATTTACAACTGAAAAAATGATCAGCTTGTCTTGATTTCTTTGGATTATTTGGTAAAGTGCAGGTCCTTCATAATACATGAAGTAGTTTCATTAATTACTATATGCAAAAAAAACCCCAAACAAAACCAAACTATAAAAATTAATGTGTTATTCAATCCTTTTTTTCTTTATTTGGGATATAGGTAGAATAATATTTGTGAGCTTTATCTTGACAGACTTAAGTACACAATGTAACAAAGGGGATACTTTGAAATATGATTTAGTACATGCAGATATGTACTTGGTGGTATCTTACTCCTATAAATTATACAATAATTTTAGAGACTGAAATATTCATTTATGATAATGATGATGAAATACATTACTATAGCCAAAATGACTGCCCCTCAAGAGATAATTTATGAACTTTTATAGAACTCTGATGCTGATATTTTAAAGAACTGATACTTGCCAGAATTTTAATATAACACACTTAGCAAATAATCTTCCAGAGCCCTAAGGATGTATATGAGCATCTTCATTTAACCATCCTAAACCCTGATGGCTTCTCTGGGACTCAAAATAGGTAGTACACATTGTAACACTAAATTATTTTGGGTTATTTCTCTAAATAAAATTATCAGTGTTATATTGCAGATACACATTTTGTTATAAACACCATAGATCAATATTTAGATTTGAATATTAAATATGAGATGGTAGAAAGTTAAGGCTTCATGAGTGGAACATGGTGCATGTCTGCTTGGGACCTTCTTGAAACCATTATAGGAATTTGGTAGTAATGCATTTGAGTGCTATTGAGATAAAAATAATACTTACATAATTTTTATGCACTTTTAGATGCACTTGAATTTTAAATAGATATTTGTCAAAGTCTACACTGAATTTTTCTAACTGTTAAAATATGCAATTATGAAAAAGAGGGAACAAACACATGGGAGGATATATATTAACAATTTAGACTAAACCTGAATGAAAGCTGGGATTGAGAATGGGGAAGCAAACAGTTGAAAAAGCAATCAATATGTCTTATTTTTAACGAAGTAAACAGAAAAATTATTATTGCTGCAGTAAACATATTCAACAGCTAGTACTAAGACCAAGTTAGCAAAGCAATTTCATATTATTGGTTAGAATAGACGAGGGTTAGTAAAGAAATCCTTGTATTTTCACATTCTAGGGCGTAAATGCTACTTTTATGCATTAAAACGAGGAAGAAGCTAAGTAAATAGTCCAGAGTAATCATCTGTTATTAATAGAAAGTCATTAAGAAATATCTGCATTTAGAAACTAGAACCTTAAAAATATTGAATTAAGCTTTTATGTACATTGCTTCTGGTTTTCTATAAATATGTCGTTAGTGGTGTAACATATAAATATGTACCACATATAAAATTCACAAGGTATATTACTTTCTATTCCAGTTAAATAAAGTGCTGCAAAACTTATTTAAAAATGTGTTCACTAGATGGACTGCCGTAGTGATCCATGGCAACATATATGCATCCCACACAGTGATCTTTTGAACAACTCCAATTCATCACAGGAAACAGAATGTGTAACTTTCTACTTCAGAAAATATAGACCATTAATATTTGCGTTAAAACACTCTCAGTTTCTAATGTTCACTGTCTTGGAAGACTGTGCTTAAACGTCATTGAAGTTTTGTTGATAACACATTAGAACCACCAAAATAAAATCTTTTTCATTTTTATTATTTATTTGCTATGAAAACTTACTAACCAATGTGTAGTCTATGTAATGGATAGGAAGGATGGAAATTGAACTATTAAAATATGTTTGGATGCACATTCTAACATCCTCTATTTATCTTGATGTTAGAAAGGCCTGAGATGTCCATTAAGACATGAAACTCTTCTGGAAGTTCCATATTACTATTGATGGTGTAAGTTACTTTACCCAGTAAAGTAACTTACCTCATCTCAGGTAGTTAGAGAGAGTGATAAGGTTTCTCCTGAGCCTCCTTTTCTCTGGGCTAAACAATTCCTGCTCCCTCAGCTGCACTCTCACAAGGCTTGTGCTCCAGACCCTTGACTCGCTTCACTGCTCTTCTCTGGACACGCTCCACACCTCAATGTCCTTCCTGAACTGAACTGGACACCAGACCCAAGGGGTGGCCTCACCTGTGCAGAACACAGGAGAAGAATCACTTCCTTGCTCCTGCTGGCCACACCATTGCTGATACAGGCCAGGATGTCATTGGCCTTCTTGGCCACCTGGGCACACACAGACTCATGCTCAGCCACCACCTCTCACTCATGCCAACCAACACCCCCTGCCACTTTCCAACCACTCTTCCTCATCCAGTAGTGCTGCATGGGGTTGTTGTGGCCAAAATATAGGACCTGACTCTTGGTCTGGTTAAGCCTCATACCATGGGTCCAGTCTGTCCAGGTCCCTTTGCAGAACCTTCCTACACTCCAGCAGATTGACTCCTGCAAAACTTGGTGAATCCATGAATTTACTGAGGGTAGTCTCGATCCCCTCATCCAGATTATCAATAATATTAAAACCTCATTTACTTTAGAGCACTAAAATAAAATACTATCCTAAAAGTGGTTAAAATTATTATTCTGACAGAACACCTCCTTGATGGCAGTATCAGAAAAAAAATTCTTTACCTTGAATAATTAAATACTTAATTTACCTTTGAAGATCTCTGGAAGCACTTTTTTCTTTACTTTTTCTTTTCTTTCTTTTTTTAGGCTAATGCATCTTAAACAGTGGTGTTTTAATAGAAAAAGAAGTAGTTTTAGTAAGTGAAGAACACTGATTCCCATCATCACTCTCATGGGTGATGACTTCCATGTTCATAGCTATCTCCCCATGTATAATTTCCTCACTTTCTCATGGAGGTCTCAACAGTTCCATGGCACCATTGTTATTCATGTTCTAGACTTTCAGTGCCAAGAATGTGTGTACACATCTATGCTTTTTTTCCTTGCCTTGGTGAATATTAAATTTCTGAAGGGACATGTTTAGATGAGATTGAATTGGAAGACTCTTGATCAATACCCATCTGTCCAGGCTGTTTTAATCTCAAATATGATAATGCAAGGGAATAAATCAAGATTATCTGTATCACATTTCTTCCAAATGATGCTTGTGAAATCGAAAATTAAAGAAAGCCTTTCTGTATACAAGCCTACTACTCAGTATGACTGGTACACCAAGAGAATTTCACTGCTTCTTTATCAAGTTCTGCTTCCTGATCTTGCCTCCTAGCACCCAGTTACTTCTTTCTGATGTAATTCCAGTGATGACATTTTATCTACGGGACAGTGTGGAAGGAATGTGAAGCGGAGATTATCAGTCAGAGATTATGAGCAGCATGAATACATAGGAAATGTTCCTTTGGTTTTGCTTTTAAATCCTTCAGACTAAAGGAACAGTTTGCAATATTCATTTATTCTCCTATTTCTAGCCTTTGCTCAACAGTTTACTGTACATTCTTCAGTAACCTGCTATTTCTACTTCTACTGTTCATTTAAATGTTAAAAAGATTCATCTCAACTGCAGAAGCTGTTCAAATACCATAAATTACCTGACTTAATGCAAAGAAATTCAAGGCTTAGAATGAAGCTCATCATGCTATGCATGCATGACCCCACTTCAAGTATTAAACTGGTCTCAAAACAATGACCATTCTTTGTTGCAATATTGAGGCTTAACTAGATGAGATGTGGGCCCCAATTCTGATCCCATTAAAATCAGTGGGATTTCATTCTTAGCAGGATTTGAATATAATTATAAATGCTTTCATTTTTCATAAAACTTACCTATTTTTATTCAGTCTGTTCACACAGTTATATCTATTTCAAAGGTTATGTCAGAGCAACGAATTTAAAAGAATCAAAGGAAAAAAAAAAAGAAGAAACTCTGTTCTTGCTCATTTCAGTATTCTTCAAAGTGACATGGCTAAATATCTCAGGAGGGATTTCTGGGATATGCTCGGACATGAGTTAGCATCGTACATTGCTAATATAACTTGAAATAAAGAAGACTCTTGAGAACCAGGGGACTTAGACCTAGACCTGCCAAAATTAGGTCTCTCATTTAAAAATTCTGCTTGTGTGTGCTGCAGTCACAGTAAAGACTTCATTATGTAGCAGAAACTGAGGCAAGCACCAAGTCTGACAAGTTTATTACAACTCTTCAAAATCTTTTTAAAAATAAGCATTCTTTGAAGAAAACTGTTAATTTTATAAAATTAATTTCTTGAAAATCAGAATATAGATATTGTCAGACAACTACAACTGGGGGTTGAGCCTGTAGGATAATTAGCGAACCTTGTCTGTGCTCAAGATTTATATCTTTTTGCTAATTCTTCTTTCCTTTTTTACTTCAATGGTACATTCATATCCTTTAAAACTGTGGCCAAGGATATCTCTCAGTGTCTTTGGTGAGACCCTGACCTTGTAAACAATTTACTGTAAGTGGGATGCTGAATGCACTAGCAGTTACAGTGAAATAATTCTTCTGCATGAATTCAGATTGGGGTCAGTTGAAAGACT
Organism: Hippolais icterina; assembly: GCA_013400075.1. Classification (NCBI taxonomy): domain Eukaryota; kingdom Metazoa; phylum Chordata; class Aves; order Passeriformes; family Sylviidae; genus Hippolais; species Hippolais icterina. The sequence continues at coordinate 15,482 of VWYN01008759.1, read as the reverse complement.
GGGACACAAGAAAATGCCATGTTGGTAAACGTAGCTGTAGCAGTCCTTGCAAAGCTTATGTGCAGTGACAAAAGGTCGTGCTGCTTTTGATGTGCATCTAATACTGCATGTGATATCTGTTAGAAACTGATGATATTATTATTATAAAGTAATAATATAATACATAATCACATTGTAAGCATAATAATATTTTCATCCCTTTAATCAATTCATTGTCCATCCCTCATGCTTGAATTTGACCTTTAGCCTTAAAGAAATCTTTATTCTTTACATTGTAGAATATTCTTTAGATACCTGAATATTTTTGATAGGAAAACTAACTCCTGTATTTCAATCTAAAACCATAAATAAGTCTTATTAATTCCCATTCCCAAGTGAAATTAAAGTCAGTATATTGGGAAAAAGCTTTTATTTACAGTAGTAATAGCTATTTTGGGGATAGGGAAACAACCAGCCAGCCATAAAACCTTAAAATTCCACGATTCCTGAGAGCAAGATCACCTCTTGTGAACCTTTAACAAATGACAATCTGCTCCTAGGCAGTCTTATATAAATGTATCTATTCATGATTTAGAAGTTTTAAGGCATGCAAAATGTATCACATCGTCTTGAAAAATGAGCCTGTGGTTAACTGTCTTTAAAATTAAAAATATTTAATTGCACTGATGAATTGACTGTAGACAGCACTGCACATAGCTACCCATGTCAGGACATGAGAAAGGTCTTGCTTGTGCAATAATTCTTTACCTGTTTGTCTAGGTGGCCTAGGGTGATGTGTTTATCCCTCAACCGTCTGTTGGGTGCAAAGCAGGGGGAAGTGCAGTTTGTTTTTCCCCAGGAAAACTCGGCTCCTTGGAGTGGCCTTGAAGTTAAAACAGGGGAGGTGGAACACTGCAAGACGAGAGAAGCTGGTTTTTTTTCCGGGAGAGTTAGTAGTTAGTTTAGAGCTAGCATAGTTAGACCTGTAGAATAGCTGGATTTTTTTTTTTCCTTTTTTTCCTTTTTTCTTACTCTCCTCGGAACTGTTCCAATCTCTCCGGACTGAGGACCTGGGGAAAGCGCCGGGGGCCTCCACAGGGGACCCACCCCACCAAGACCAGCCCTGCACATCTCCCTTTCTCTCCCAGTGCCAACGGAGAGGGAACAATGGAACACAGTGACCATCTTCAAGAGGAGACCTTCTCTTTTTAAGTTTGTTATCCCTCCATAAGTGGCATGAAGCTCTTGTCATCAGGTATTGTGCTGGGAGTGCTTTGCCTGTGTAATAAACAGGTTTTTTTCCACTTCTCTCTCAGGAAGTCCTTTTTCCGAACTGGTTGGAGGAGGGCAGGGGGATCCCGTGGGAGGGGGTTTCTCCCAAATCTGCCTGAAACCAGCACACTAAGAATGGTCACAAAAATCTGGCTTTTGGCTTTATTACCCTTTCTTTAGAAGGGAGTAGTTTGTGCATCAGATTTCTTTGCTTATCAAAATGAATAACAAATCTTTCCAGTTATACATTGTTAATGAATTTCAATAAGTAGTGTTAATCATATTGTACTTATTAATTTACCCGGTTTTAAAAATTAGAGGTACAAGAAGGAAGGCTGAATGTAAGAGGCTGTCAAAGATTTCTCCTTTTTTTTGTAGTCATTTCCATAACTTGGATCTATTTTCAGTAGGACCAAAAACTGAATAGAAAACATTTAACCAACTGGAGCTGTGTAATAATCAATGTATGAATATTTTTCTTCAAATAATATAATTACTGATTTGAAAAAAATATTGCAAAAAGGTAAAAAAGGAGCTTAAAAAATAATGAACTACAGAATTTTGAGAAGTTGTATTATATTCCAAAAGAACTCTGAAATTACTCTGACTCAGAATTAGGAATGTTTTTTAACAGTTTAACAGGACAGTATAGAAAATACAGTCAAATTCTTCACAGAGATTAAAACTGATCGGTCAGGAGGCAGCAGGCACAAGATTCAACAAGGTTAATTCTGATCATTTATTAAAGATTTTTTTCCCACTCAGAACAAGAGTAGTCCTGCAGTAGAACAGACTGGAACCTCCTCCGCTAATTGGAGATATTTACATAGCAAGGTACTGAGCAACCTGACCTGAGTTGTTCCTGCTTTGAGCAGGTTTATGGATCAGACATCTCCTCCAGTCTCTGTCATGTTATGATGCTAGCCAGGTCTGAGGGACTGAATGACCATTTCTAACCACTAGGTTTGCATGCAGTATATATTTTCATGTTTAGTTTTGTCTGCAGGAAATCCTGTTGATGCCTGTTAAGATTGCTTCATTGTACAAACCAAATCAGAAGAAAACCCAGAAATATTTAAAATTCCTATTTCAGTGACATACACTTGATGTAGATTAAAATATTGATATTCTTACACCTCTGATGAAACTTGAGAGGGAAGCTGGACAGATCAAAAAAAATCATGTAATCTGACCAGATACTACGGCACTTAGACATTTGAAATGTGTTAATTTGGGTATAAGTAATTTATCTTGAACATATATATGTGTACTAGATGAGTATAACTAACAAAAGGGAATACATGTTTTGTAATACCTGTGATGGCAGAATCATATATAATGTAAAAGCATTGTGCAGAAGTATGAGAACAATTTAACTGCTAAAGGGGCAAAGAAGGATGTATGTAGGCAAATCAAAGGGGCTTATGAGTTAAAACATTCCTTTACAAGTGTTAAAGAATTGCCAAAAGTCAAGATGAGAACAGTAGGATGAGAATGGGCAGAACATCCTTCCAGATAGGTTAGGATATTGACTGGCAAAACCACAGAGTAAGCTGCATAAGGAGCAGGTGTGCCCTCCATTTTTGGTTTCTTGTTGTTGGTTTCTTTTTGTTTTCTTTATTTTTGTTGTTGTTGTTTTCTTTTTTTTTTTTTTTTCTTTTTTTTTGGGGGGCAGG
>VWYN01008758.1:57630-106256 GCA_013400075.1 Hippolais icterina | reverse complement strand
ACTCCCTGCCCTGGGCAGGGACAACCTGCCCTTCCACTGGGCCAGGTTGCTCCAAGCCCCATTCCACCTGGCCTTAAACACTTCCAGGGATGGGGCAGCCACACCTTCTCTGGGTGATTTGTATTCCAGGGCCTCACTACCCTCACAGGAAGGAATTTCTTCCAAATATCCAAGCTAAAAATGCCCTCTGCCAGTTTAAAGCCATGCCCCCTTGTCCCTTATTAAAGGTCAAGGCTTTTTTTCTGCCTCAAATTAATATTTGAGGTGAAAACCATCTGTTTCTACATACAGAACTCTTTGTGGGAGAATTTGTTCCTGCGGACAAACTACACTCTCACTGCTCTTGGTTTTGGTTCTCGAAAAGTTAAAGTTCATTCTTGACCATTAATCAAGAGACAATTAATCCCCTTCTCATCCGGCATCACAGGCACGTGCTGCTCTCTGCATGAGCTGTGACACAGGAAGTGAGGGAAATCCAAGAACAGTTGGCAAAGTTTTTTCCCCCTCTACTTTGTTGAAGATTTGACATTTGACAGCCAAAGATTTGAGCCATTCCTTTGTTCTGCAAGCCATCTGCTTGCAGGAATTTAAAGGGAAAAGAAGTGTTTGCTGGAAATATTGACTTCTGCATGCCATAAAAGCAATTATATTCTCCTCAATGTGGAAGATTTCAGGTGAAATCATCCTCCTTGAAGTGAGTTTACTGCCACCTGCACCAATGTGACAGAAACTCATACAGGAAAAGTCACTTTACTCTAGAAAGACACATTTAGATGAAAAAAGTGAGAGTAATAGTGTTAGGAGAAAGATGTTACTTTCAGTAAACCCTCATTTAACAACAACAACAATTTAAAAACAAAACTGAAAATCTTAGAGGAACTGAGATGATTATGCAGGAAAGCCTGGAATTGACTTGCAGGATCTGCAGAGTTTGCAGGAGACAGCGGTGCATTCTCATCACAAACACAGGTGTGACTGAAAAAATGTGCAAATGTCTTGGAGCAGAGTAATGGGTTATGAACTTGTGGCGAACTCTCCATTTCCTCTCTTTGTGGGTCTAACTTGGTTGTCAGGACAAAAAGGGCCTGAGCAGCAAGGTATGATTTCTAGGAAGATTAAACAGCAGATACTGTCGCCTTATTTAGACAAAAATAGAAAACCCAAGGGCTCTTGGACAAGTCTGAACTTACAGAGATCTGGATATTCAGGTAGACTTATTTAAAGCATATTCTGACAATGTTTAATGATTGTCTTTTTGTAGCTTAAACTATGAGAAGTATTGTATCCCCCCCGTGCAATTTCAAATAGTAAGCTTGAGGATAAGGGTGGAAACAACTGCAGAAAATGATGAAGCTTTGTCAGTGAAGAGCTTGTGCACTCTATGTATCAAAGCAGCTGTTATTTCAGGTCTTGGTTTTGCCCATTTTCTGGTTTGAGTGAAAAAAAATGTAAAGGTGTTACATATCCATCATTAGCTAATAGGAGCCCTGTAAAAAATAAAGGTTAGCAGTAGGTTGGTAAGCAGCTCTCCTTGCTGCTCCTCAAGCTGCTGGTCATGAAGAACAATTAAAAAAAAGTAACTTTTGCCTCATCTCTAAATCAGCTTTAGAGAGAAAAGATTACAGATATGAAATCTCTTAATTTAGATCATTTCAGATCAAATTTAGGTGTTTCTCATTCAAATAAACCACCAAAAGTGGATTTTTCTAAGAATTTATAACTCTCTGAGTAGAATTAAATTAGAAAACTGAAAAACAGAAAGAAGAAGCACCAGATTACTTTAAAGAATGACACAAAAAAAAAAAGAATTAAATTACCTGAATATTCATGTTGGGTTTTTTTAACACAATTGCCTCAGAATTTTTAAGTCCAAAGATCATATCTCTCTCGAGCACAATGGTGACAATAAAAACAATTTCCAGCTGCTTATCAGGAGCTCTATGTTATCATTTAGCAGTTTGCTTACTTTTTGGACTGCTTCCCTTTCCCCCTCACCTTTGTGACTCACAGAGCTGGCCGCTGGTGAGCAGAAGTCATTGGAAACACGACATCCACTTGTCTATAGGATATTTCTGGGCAACACTCCAACATTTCTTCGAAGCATGCACTTTCCTCATCAGTGTATCACCCAAGATCTGACAGCTTTATTAAAGTGTCTTTTCCTTGCGTTTTTTGCTACCTTTTGCACATGGGATGGCCTTTTGAATTCTCAGCAGCTGAGAGCTGGAACACACTATGAAAGCATTTCAAGCTAACAGCCTTTCCACTGCTTGATCTTTTCTGTCACAGATTGGATCAGTTACTGTCCAATGAATGGAGCTGTTATTCGTGATATTATGCCCTTTTCAGTTTTATTTTTTTTATTGAACCTTGTAGGAGATGATATTAATTGAGGGACTTGGGTGTGATGTGAGGGTAAAGCTCAGGGAGGGACACAACAGTGTGTGTCTTGCTATGGCATCACCTCATGATGCTAGAGTTACAGCTTTAAGCCTTTTTTTTTTTTCCTTTCTTTTTTGTTTCTTTGAAAGAAATTAGCCCTCAGATAGCCTTCTCTCAAACTTCTTTGCAGTCTCCAAACAAATATTGGGAATGCTGTTTGGTGAAATTGATGCTCGGGGTGAATTCTCTAAGATACAGGACATTTTCTTAGAAGCCTCAGGTGATGGGTACTCAAAGCCTTCATCCTCCTCAACCTCTGTTACATCTATTCCTCTCTATCCTTTCCTTTTTGTTCCTTCTCTGCTCCCCTTTAAGAAACAGATTTTTTCTTTCTCATTTTGCTTATGCCATCAGGTATCTTTATTTAGACTACTATTTCTTCGTGAAATCCCATTAAATTAATTGGAAATAAGGTGATGTGACTCCTAGAGCTACCTGAGGTTTTAAAAATGGATAAAACTGCTTTACATGCAAAATCAAATTGTATATTAGTAATTGCATTTTGCCCTACATAAACAATATATAGGAATCATTCAGTATTAAGCAGAAGTGAGGAATGCACAAGCCTGGCTTAGAAGTAGCATTGTTATACTAATACCTATAAGGACTGTAAGGTTTCAGGGAACAGGTTATCTAATTTTCACACAGCATTAAGCACAAAGAAGCCCAATTCCCTAGAAATTACCACAATTAAATAAATACTCTTAATGACCTCTGCGTGTTTAAACTTCTTGAGTCCTGTACTTAGTGGACTTGCAGCACTACCACTGTTAGCTTATTGTAAAGTTTGTTCATTAGTGACTGACTTAGATGATGAATTAGCAAAAGGACATTTACCCAGAGGAGGCAGGGATGTGTGCTGCTTGTAGCATAATTTAGGGGAAATTATGAGGAATTTCAAAGGTAATGCAAGCAGAACGAGGACATTAAAGAACTGGTTTTGATCTCACAGTGGCATAAGCCAGGAGGAACCCTTTGGATAAGGGCATTGCTAGGATGGGAAACGAGGAGTGGGTGTTGAGAGAGGGAAGGGAAAGCAAAGAGTAGGAAAGGATGGAGTTAATTGAATTTTGTGAACATTGAGACTCCTCTTGAGGAAAGTTGGAGAGAGTTTTCAGTGAGAGTAGAATGTGTTATCTATCACTTGTGGAGCCAGGTATTGACAGTCCCTCCCTCTTGCTAGCAGCTGTGCACCCACCTCAACACCCAACACTGGTGTTCCCACCCTGGGTCTACAGAGGTGCTCCCTCATCCTGCTGTCAGCAGAGGGAAGGAAAAAGATCACGAAGGAAATGCTCTCAGGCATATGAGACAGGACCTTTGGTGGCCAATGCTGGGACATTTATTCTGTCAGAATGGTTAAAATTAGGGAATATTTATTATCTGTACACTGGGAGAGCCCTTGACAAAAAGCTTTAATCTGCTCCAGACATACTATAGTCTGAATCTTGTATGTGGCTGCAGCAGTGCTTAGCATGATTAGGTATAAAATTTGTATTGAGGAGGTTACGTTCAGTAAAGAGAGAAAAGGAAAGAGATGATCTAAAAAGGCAGAAAATCGAGGGGAGTAAACATAGAACATGTAATGAATTTCCTAAAAGTCTGACATTTCCATCACATTCTTTTGATGCATACTTAGGAAAGTTTATCGCAGTATTCACATCTTTCTAATTAGATGGAACAAGCCAGATGATTAGAGCCGTGAAAAAAACATCAAAAGGTTCACACAACTTTTTATATAATTAGAAGGGAATTTTCATAACCCCTAAAAGCAGGATTTAATTGTGTAATTTAACATACAATTTAAATATCAAGATCAAACTAGCAGGGCAAGTGACTTAATGGGATAAATGATATTAACATCTAGTGTCAAAGCTTAATTTAAACAACAGAATGTCTTCATTATGCAAAAGAGTCAAGCAAACGAATCGTTCAAAGGGCCTTTTTTTCAACAAGCCCTTTCCTATTGTTTCTTTGAAAACAATGAAATCAGCTGTGGAGCAGCAACATGCTGAGAGACTAGGAGAGCACGACTGGCTTTGTCCATCTGACCTCCCTGTGACATTGTGGTGCAAGATCTTATAAAACAAGAACCTCCTGCAGTGCTCACACAGAGGACCTTTTAAGAGCTGGTTAATTTTACTTTTGTAGCTAATTAAATGGGAGGGGGCAGAGAGTGCATGAAATGTTAAAACCCTTGTGTTGATGCTGCTGAGCTTTGTTGTTTTAAAAGTACCAGCAGAAGCGTTCATAATTTGTCACTTTTCACAAAAACCCCAAGAGACAAACTAAGAGCATTCAGGATCCCCAGGACATGGACAGCTCTTGTGTCCAGGGCTCAGCAGTTGGACTTAAAGGAACAGATTAGAAATGTATAAGCTTATTAGAGTGAAATGTGACATTCACCCACATCAGGGCAGATGAAGAAAGGGAAAGTTTAAAAAAATTCCTGGAAAATTAAGGCCATGCTGGGGAAAATGTCAGTGACTCTGAAGACACTCAATTCCTATTGAAGAGTTTCATGATGGCAAAGGTAGAACAGTTCTGTCTCCAGTGGTGTCCAAGACTGCAAATGACCTGGAACTGTTTTAATGTGTGCAAAAGCTGACAAATAATGTCCTCCAACAGCCTCTGTCTCCAGAAAAACTCACCATGAACAGGTCCCGAGCACCGATGTCAACAGCAAGCAGAAACGCTTTTTCAAACCTCTGGTACCTGAAAGAAAAAGAAAACATGTCGCTTGCTGAGGTTAATTTAAGAGCTGCATCGAATTTTGCTCATGTACTTCAAGTTCTTCAGTGTCACCAAAAGTGATGCCAAAGCTTTACTGGGGAAACTTGACAGGCTCATACTCAGGTTGCAGAACTGTGAGGTAGGACAGTGACTACCCTTAACCTCCTTCATTGTTTAAAACCTTCACCAAGTGGTTCAGTGTTGAATCCCATCAGATCTGGCTGAATCTGAAGGGAGCTGAAGATCCTAACAAATCCATCCTTTACAAAGATAGCAACCACAACACAGATGAACAGTATCCCCAGCAATGCTGGTAGGAACCTCAAAATCCTCTACAGAATATACTAATCCCAAATTTCACATTTCTTCAGAGGTCCCTGTAGAAGTTTGCACTGAGTTTTGTCCTTGCAGACCCGTCGATACAGCTCTCTGAAGAGGCTGATTCAGCTGAGTCATGAATCCTCAGGGACTAAAAGAGGTGGGGGTGACACTGTTTTGTCTCATAACTTAGCCCAGTATTATCACAGACTCCTGAGAGTTTTCTGAGATCTTACAGCAAAAAAGATTGCATCTGTGAAGTAAAATAAGGGAGGAAAGAGCAAAATCACAAGCAAACACCACCTCTAGATGTGCTGCAGAAGGCACCACCTGAGCATCACCCAGAGATGCAGCAGAGCAGGAAGGGGGCAGCGTGAATGTGGAACTTCACCTTTAAGGACCATTCCTTTGGTGGGCTGAGACCTTGCTGAACAACAGCTCCTTCCATTTGTGGTGACAGACCAACCCCTCCATCCTACCCATCTCCTGGGAGCTGGGTTGGTCCCTGGGCTGATGGATCAATCCTGGACTGATGGATTGATCCCTGGCTTTGCTGAGCCAGGCTTACCAGAGAAACTTGGGGATTGGCTTAATCGGATTGGTGACACACCACTTAAACCTCTTCAGAAAGTTCATATAGGACTTACACCACCCAGAGACCAATATGTCTGGGCTCCTTGAATCCCTTGACTTATTGGTCAGAAATTCAGTCAAGGAGTGGCTTCACCTTCCACCAAGTACATGTGATGCCATCTCGTATTCAAGCTGTGAAGATTGCATAGATTACCTCAGTCTTCAGATGAGGCTCTGGTAAATTTTTTAAGAGGAAAATATCTGGAGTTGTTATATGAGAAATTATGGGTACGAGCTGGTGGTGAGAAAGAGTTCATCCCGACAATTTGGGAGCCTGTTCCAGTGGTTGAAGGTTTGGATGGTGGGGGTGAAGGTCAATCAGAATGGGAGGCCCCCATTCCAAAAATCTGCTATCCAAGACTTTGTATTTGGGGGAAAGTTGAGTTTAATAATGGAAACACCCAGTTTTCCAGGGCCATGGTATTGGGAACTTTGAGAATGATAACATCAGTAATGGATGGTTAATATGGTAGAGAGGCATACCTCACTGAAAGCTGAACACCACACACCATCTCCTGGGGGTTACAGCAAATACCCACACGGGATGGAGGGACTGGGCAAGGGTGCCTGCATCCTCCTGTGTGCAAAACTTGGGAATTCCACAGGTGCAGGAGGACACGAGCCATCCATCAGAAGCTTTCTCGGGATGTATACAACATTGCTCTGGCAAATGCCAATCCCAATGGAAAATTCTGCATTGGGCTAATGCCCTTATACTAGGCATGGATAACCATTATGTGACATTGTACTATGAGAGAGTGATTTTATCTGCACACATTTTTCTCTATTGCACATTTTTAACTGCTTAAAATTAGCTACGAAAATAAGATTTGGTGATTATTTTTAGAAGTGCAAACACCCTAATTTTATTTCAGTTGGGAGGTAAAAGATTGACTCCATATAGAACGATTTTGTATTTGTCTCATTACAAAGTGGCTAAATTTTCCCCCTTTCCACCAGTAAACAATTTCAACAATGGATCAGTTGTAGACACTCGAGGTTTGGAAGGAGATGATTGCTTTGCCCCAGTGGGGAAAAACCAGCACTGTGATTTCTCAGGGTTAGAAAGGTGTAGGCTGTGCTTGTCAAACGAATATTGTCAGACAGCATCACAGGGATGCCAGAATTTGTACAGCTCTCATAGGAAACGGTGGGCAGTGCTGCAGCTCCTGCTCAGGTGTGAACAAGAGGAAAGATGGGAATCCTCCTTTGCCTGGGTGGATAAAATAATCCCACATGATGCACCACACCGGGATTCCTGTTCCCGGCCAAAGCCTCAGCGGTTTCCTGGCTCCCTCCTGTTACAGCCCTTATCGCTCTCCTCTCCTCCACCACACACTTGGAATGATTCATCAGATTGCAAGATAGAAACCAGAGAGGACTTTTCCTCAAGGAATAACATTCGTGACAAGAAGGCATAATACCTTAGCTTAAGTAGAAAAGGAAATGCACTCTCCAGGTGAGGTTCCTAAGAGGTGGAGCGGGGAGCCCTTCCCTCCCTAAAGCTAATCTCCCTGCTGTGCCTTCCAAGTACTAATTTGCAGCCCTCCTCACAGAACCAGTTTAAGGGAGGGGAAGAGATAAATTAAAGTTAACCTCTTGATCACCAGAGAACAGGCTGTGCACCCCCACTTTTTCGTGCCTGTCTGTGTATCTGAGGCTTTCCAACATGATTCCTGAGATGGATTTTCCATCAAAACACCTTGTTTTGCAGTGATGCTTTTGAAGCCATGCTTTAATTAAGAAAAATAAGTACATGTTAAAATATGTGTATCTTGAACAGCTATCATTTTTTTCCTGGCATATTTTTCTTTTCCATTATGGATTAAATACACATTCTTAGTACTTAGAGGGGAAATTGGAAACTGAACAGAAACCAGCTATGTGACTGCCTAAAAAGAATGTCTGTATCATTATTTTGTATTTCCAAAGTTATCACTATATAGACTGTTTGAGTGACATTTGCTTTAGCCAAGGAAAAAATGCCTGCAACCAAAAAATATAAAATAACTTTCTCATTTGATTGACTTGCAGAACAGAATCATGGCCTTAAGCTGTAATTTCTTTGCAGTTTCATGAAGATTTCAATTATTCTTCCTTTAATCAACATACATACTTCAGTCTCATTATGGCCCCTATTCATAGAAGTGTGACATTAACCCATTATTTTCAGATCTGTACTAAGGAAAAAAAAGGGAAAAAACCAACTAAGAAAAGCTCTTCACAAACCAAGTGTTGCAAATAACAATCATAGTTACTTCATAATTTTTTATAAATTGAATTGCTTTAAAAGAGGGCAGTTGTTACAAAGAAGAGTGACAACTTTGCTTTACTTAGGCCAACAGTATTAAATCAGCCAGGAACATCCAGCATTTTTTAACCTAACTTTACTAGAAGATAATTGTTATTCTGAATCCCTTTGTTATGAAAGTTTTGTTGGTTTTAACGTACAGAAACCATTAGAGAGAGGTCTATGTAGCATGAGACCAACCTCAAGCTAATAATATCTGTTTTATAAGCACGTTTCATCCTAGGAAGACCTCTTACTGTTGTTAGCATGCTCACTTAACACTTTATCAGCTCCTCAAACAAACAAAATACCCCCCAAGTAAAACATTCCCCCTTTTGTTCTTGTGCTACAGCCACCAGGTACAGTATTTGCTCTTTAAATTGGAATCTCCAGGGCCCTGGAGTTGAACAGTGTCTTCCCATCCCTTCCTCCACTTTGCCCCTCATTGCTCAGCTCACAACTCCAGCACTCGAGACTTGCACGTCCCTTGAAGAAGAGAGATAAGGAAATCCACCTGCAAACCATGAAGTTCAGCCACTTGTTTGGTCAAATGAAATACGACCTTCAAGATTAGAACTCTGAAACTGCAATTAGCTATGTAGGACACATAGGAAAACATTTCCCTGCAAGCCATTTAGTGGACACAACATTAACTTCAAATTCTCATGTAACAAAAGAATACTGTTATTATAGGCACTTCTGGATGTATTCTAAAAAAGTATAAAAAAATTTCTGTTAGTATGGGCAAGGAAATCAAGAGAAATGTGAATAATATAACAACAGGCATGTGGTTCAAAAATAGTCAAGGCTGAGAGGAATCCAGACTTGCCTTCCATGGTGAAATAACAAACCTGCTGCCTACCTGTACTTTGGGAATATGACATAACTAAAAAGATGCCAGGAAATAATTTTATTTTAAAATAAAATATATAAGTAATAAAAAAATATAATGTTATCTGTAACTTCAGAAAGGTTATTCTGTTCACTGGCATAAATAATAAGAGAATCAAATGCCTGGGATTTCCTTCTGTTGGATGTTCAGAAATAAAATAATTTGAAATAATGTTGATCCAAAAAAAAGTGTATGGATTGCAACCTGCAGCAAAGGGAAACAAAGTCTCTTTGGTTTTTAGAAAATGTTCAGAAAATATATAAAAAGGCAAAATTTTTTCATCTGCATTCCACAGCTCCTAAATTGAACATGGTCACTTAAAGACAGAGATACATTTTTCCCACTGAAAATGGTCACCTTGAAAACACTTGTAATATTTAGCCATAATTATAAAGTGCCTCGTAAGACCTCCAAGAACCAGGGAAATAAAATAAAAATCATGTGGAGGGAGGAGGAAGGGAAGGGAGAGGGAGCTCATGCAGGCAAGCAATATAGTGCAGAAAAGGTGGAAACATTTCTTTAGGGACTAGTTACAACCAACAAGCCTTCTTAGACATGCTCATCGACCATGTAAGCATATTCCTTGTGCTGGGCTGATAAAGGAGGGCTGCAGCAGTTTTTTTCCTTGTCTTCAATAAGAGTACACAACATTTAGAAAATAATCTGCAGGGGAAGAGCCGTGGCACAAATAATATTTATAAGGCAATCCTTTTTAATGGAAGAAATTTCAGAGTCCTCCTCATCTCACAGTCCAATCAAGAGTGATATGCATTCAAAAAGTGGATATTAAATATGCACTGAGCAAACAGAACAGGAAAAAATGAATATTGAAATAATTTACATGTAATCAAACTACACTGAAATTAAGTTTTAATTGTTCAGTATTCCATGATGCATATGCAGATTTTAAAGTATTCAGAATATCAACCAAGTGTTTACTTACATCAAGCAATTGTATTTACGCATACAAAACAGATGATGAAAATATGTTCAATCAGCTACAGCTCCCAACATTTACTGCTGGGTTTACATGATCACTTTTAATTCAGTTATTTCATTTAATATTTCAATTTAATAGCTCATTCTTTCATTCAATTTCTAGGCATCTTGCCCATTTCTTAAACACAATAATAATAATTATTCATAAAAGGAGCTGTTTCCTCATAAATTCTCATATCAGCAATTTTTGGAACAGAAACGGTTTTCATGCTTTTTTCCCCTTCAAAATATGTTGTTATCATCTGAAATATTTTCCTTTTAAATTAGACAATATTCAAATAAAGAATAACATCTGCAAAATGACGCTGAATCCCGTTCTGTTGGAATTCTGAGCCAGAATAATTAAAAGATTATTAGGTTAAAGAACCTAAAAAGTGTGTGGCTAGGTTGCTAAGTGGTTGGTTTAAATGGGGACAGATTAGTTTTTTCACCAACTGTTGAGCACAACACCGATGATTTAGGCATGTAGCTGATTTTAGCTTCAGAGCCCTTTTACAAAACCAGGGCTAAAAGGACTTACATATTTCACAGGAAAAATTCTCATGTGTAATGGTCCTTAAAATGACAACCCTGAAATTCCATTGACCTCCAATGAGATACTTTAATGTAAAATCTCAGTAAATTCCGAGGACTTAGATTGCTGTGTAATCCATGGTGTATAAAGTGTAGTATTAGTCAAAGATTTGTATCCTGCATTTTATATTGAATCCTGAATAAGCGGCGCTTAAGAATTCCTGGAGAGGAATAAATACATTAAGATCTCACATTTCTTTAAAAAACTCCAGATGAACTCCCAAAAAAACCCACTTTAAGCAAAAGCCAACCAAAACCTGAAATGATTTTACCCTAATGAGCTCAGTAGGACGCCCTATTTTAAATAAGGTGGTTACAGAGAACTGAATGCAGCCTGAAGACCAGGAACTCTCCAAAGAACTTATTTTATGTTTCCTCCTACACAGGTTCAGCACAGCAACTCTTCCTGTTCCCAAGGTACCCTGCCAAAACGTGCTCCAGGCAACACTGTCCTCCTCCCAGCAGGGCATCCAGGGAGAAGGGCATCCCCTCCCAACAAAGCTTTGGACAAGAGGCCACGTGGACCATCCTTGGTGTGCACATGCCTTGATTGGCAGAACTTCTATCTGCTGAACTTTCACTGCAGCTTTTTGGGACACAGATAACCTCCTGCCTTCTATTTAACCCCAAGTGGTTGCTGATTTTCACAAAACTTGCAGCATTTGCTCATTTCTGAGACTTCTACCCTCTGTTAAATTGGCTGAGATTCCCCCAAGATTCTGAAAGTTAGCAGGAAAAGCGGCAGAAGGATCAGTGGGTGCATTGGGAAGCTCCACCCCCTGAGATGCCAGCAGCATTATTTTGCCAGCCTCCTGCTATTATGCCACTCTGTTTTTGGATTATGAGCTCCTTTGAAGAGGACACACAAACCTCTGAGGAGGGTTCACAGCCTTGTTACCTTCTAAGCCACCGACGAGGAGAAAGTGCTGCAGAGCACACCAAAGGCTAATGGAGAAACAGCCACTGGGTCTGTGTGTGTGTGTGAGTCAAGGGGATAATCCCCTAAATTGTATCCTAAATTGTATTTCAGATGCAGCAGCTCTAAAGGTTGTCCAGGTATAATCTATACATCCCTTCAGGCCCAGATTTAGCAAAGCATTAACATATGGGTTTATGACCTATAATTTTCCGTGGGCCCTAAATATGGGCATGTTAAGTGAAATGCTGGATTTGTGGCCTGAGTGACCTGTTTAAAAAGAAATCCCTCGTGGAACCTTTCAAAGGTCATACACAAATAGGTCCCAGGTAAAGCCAGCGAATAAACCATGAGAAAATACAGTATACAAATACAAAACCACAAGTATCTCAAGGCACCCAAAATTTCTGTCACTTGAAAGATACTCTCAAGTTACATTATTTCTGACCTAAAGGAAGGCCACCCATAACTTTATGGATTGTTGGGCGTAGAACTGAATGCCCTTCACATCAAAGGGTACCCTCAAAAAGTAAGCAAGGAAGCAAACAAGCAAACCAAATTAAAAAAATAGGAAGAGAGAGAAAGCTAATAAGGGGAGCCAGACAGTATGACTCTCTGGCCAGAGAAAGCCCTTGAGGGCTCTAACTGGCTGTGAATCTTGAGGTCATTCCCAAACCAACCATAAAAAGAGTTAATAATCTTACTATGTGATTCCTATCTTCTAGGGTGATATTCTGCTCCAGGAAACCAACATGTATGAAATAGTTCAGGTGACTCTGCCCTACACACTTCTTCTCAGGGCAGAACTTTGAGTCAGATTTTCAAGTGAACCAAGCTAATTTTTGAATGAAGTAGTTTAACAATAAGGGGATCATTTAAACATTTAAAATACATACTTAGCAAGAAATAGTTTAGATGTATCAAATATTTTGGAAAAAGCAGGGGGCCTAGGTATAAAAAAAAGATATGTCATTTATTTTTTGAACTTTGCTCAAATTAATTATAAACCAGCACTATTGTAACATTCTGGAACTGCCTCACACCTACACTGAAGAAACATTTGTTTAAAGATCCTGATTCTGTGAACATTTATGTCACACACTTGCCATGTGATGCTGATCATTCACGTTGGCTTGTGCTCCTGCAGGATGGGCCACTGAAGAGTGGGACTGCATCCCCTTCCTACTGTGAAGGAGAATTCTTTTCACATCTGTCAAGTGCTCTGAAATTTTCCAGAGCAGGTGCCATAAAAGTCTGGACAACAGAAATTTATTACTGTCATAAAATATTATTACATAAATTGAAACCATTACAATTTGTATCTTTTTAAACTAGATCCTGTCTTTTCTTGCGATCTGTACTTCCTTTCAGCTTCCTACACTCCTTATTTCCTTTTTCATACTCATCTTCCTTCAACAGGACATATTTGGTTGCCATAGCACCTTGCAATTTTATCACTGTGGCTTTCCTTCAGGTTTCTCTAAGCTGCAACCAACACCCACCCAGCAAACAGAGGCTTCCCCCACCCCCAAACCTCTTCATTCCTCCAACCTCTCACTACTTAGTAACTTCTCAACAGCCTATCTTTATCTTTAAATACAGACACACTCCAACATACTCTTCCAAAGTACTCTGGGCTAAAAACAGGTGTTAATTAAAAATGCTGATAAGAGTCAGTGACACCTGTTGTTTCACATTTATTTTACTCAACCCTGTCTGTTAAATCCTAGCCTTTATTGCATTAATTCGCTTCTGCTTTTCTTCTTTTCCAGCTTTATCCCTCTCACTCTGGTGATCATGTAAACTTAACAGTATGTCTTGAAAGCTGGATTTTATTGAGCAAACATATCAGCATGTCTACACACCAAAGACAGCTATATAACAGAGGCCCAGTATCATCGCTGTGGTTAAGGATGAGTTGCTGCCTCTATAATAAATCCCTATTGTATACGTGTGATATCTCTGCAATTTCGAGCTGCAGCAGATGGAAATTTGGTATTAAAGTTAAGATGAACAGGCCCTTTTCCTCCTTGGCTTTCTATGAGGTACAGGGCCAATTCTCCCTCATGCCTGACGTTGGATAAGATGTGCTTTTTTAGTGCTAAGGCTTCTCAGAGAAAATACATTAGCTCAATATTTTCTAAAGCTGGCTGCCTAAAGATGAATATCTCCTTACAGAATCATGGTGCAGGGCCAAATTTTGAATCACTTGCTGAGTTATGGGCCCATTAGAGTATATTTACCTTTTCAATCTGTTTGTCAATAGCCAAATTATTTCTTTATAATAAAATAATGCAGTGGTAATGCTCATAAAATTCCCCCATGTCACAGCTCCATTGCAGCAAACAGAGCTGCAGAAGAGATAGACAAGATATCGTCCGGAACTTTGTAAGAATTTTGACACATTTTTGAGGGAGCAAATGGAAAACTGTGGAGTCTGATGTGCTTTTTCTGCACAGCATCGTGTCCAGAACATAAAACATAGGAACAGCCTTTTGCTGAGACTGAAGGAACTCCTGACCTAATCCCACACCATTAGCTAGGAGAGAATGTCAGAACAGGACAAACAGATGGTGACACTTCCCTGAGCAGTCTCCTGGTCTCCAACAATTTCTGATTCAAGGATTTGCTGAGCCAGAGGTGGTTTCCAGGCCAATGTTCCTCAGTGAATTCCTCTTCTCTGAACCTTGCCTTTGAGCTCACATACAATTTTATCATCCACAACATCCTGTGGTAAGGAGGCTCGTATTTAATTATACATTATGTGAAGAATCACTATATTTTGAAACCGCCACATGTTAGCTTTGCTTGATGACCTCTATTTTTTGTATTAGAAGAAGCAGTGAGCAGTCATTTACTGTGCTCTTTCTCCCTAGCACTCACAATTTAATAGATTTCTATCTCTGCTGCCTCCTCTTTAGGTCGAGGAGTTCTAGTCTATTTAGCCTTTGCTTTCACTAAAGCTGTTTCATGCCTTTAATCATCCTGGCTACCCTTCCTAAACCTTTTTGAGTTCTACTATATCCTTTTACAGATTATGGGACTCCAAAACTACACACAAAATTCAGGTGAACTGAAGTTCACTGTTTTCT
Organism: Hippolais icterina; assembly: GCA_013400075.1. Lineage (NCBI taxonomy): Eukaryota > Metazoa > Chordata > Aves > Passeriformes > Sylviidae > Hippolais > Hippolais icterina. The sequence goes on along the minus strand of VWYN01008758.1, from coordinate 91,368 downwards.
TGTCTAGTCCTTTCTAAGAATTCCTAGTTTGCAACGTGCTTTTTGTACTTCTGCTGAGCACTGAACTGAGTATTTTATAGCTGCAGAATTATAGGACCAAATTCTTCTTCCAAAATAATGCTGAGCTCAGATTGCATCAGGTTACACACGAAGACTGGAGTCACACACCACTGTGTACAAAGCGCTTCACTTTGAATTTATTTACATTTAATTTTATCTTCAATTTTGACACTGTGCCACTGCATCCTGTGAAGCCCTTTTGCTGTTCTTCACAGCAGGTCCTATTTTTACTAGTGTTAATAATTTAGTGTCATCAGCAAATGCTGGCAGCTCACTATCTGCTCCTTTGCCAGGTTACTGATAAGTATAGATCTGCTATAATTTATATATATACTTATAATTTCCATTGGTGACCCTCATGACAACTGACCATTTACTCTTACTCTGTTTCTTACCTCTTAATTAATTACTTATCTATGAAAGGAAAGCTCTCCTCTAATCCTGCGGCAACTTGGTTTCTTTAAGGCATATTGGTGGAAGACCTTCCAAAAAGGTCTTCAGTGGTCAAACTTTCATCAGGAGCAGCTGTATAGCCATTACTCACATGACTGCTGACATGATTGGAGGTTTGAGACATGACTTGGCTTTACAGAAATCCTGCTGATTCTCCCCCAGTTAGTTGTCTGCATGTTCACATATTTTTAAAATATAGTTTCTACTGATTTCACTGGTGCAGAGGCTGGACTTACAGGGCACAGTTCTCCAAGGTCTCTCCAGACTGTTTTAAAAACTGACTCAATATTTTCCATGTTTCTGTGCTCAGGTGCTAAGCTCATTCTAAATGTGAGGTTATACACCACAGTGTGTATTTCAGATGTTTTATCCTTTACTACATTTAGAAATTCTGAATTAATTTTACCTAGTGCTGGTCATGTATTACCATTTATCTATCTCTAGCTGATACTTCAGCACTCACCAGTGTAAACCAAGAAACATTCCCATTCTCTCCTATCGTGGCCATCTAGTCAAAAGGAGATTTTTAAAGAGATCTGCATGCCTGTCTGCTTTTTGTAACTTTTTTGTAAATCTTTCTTGATATATATTTTTTAGTCCATATGCCTCTCTCATTCTATTACAGAAACTATCTGAGCATCTAAGATCTTTCTGTTAACTGGCCAGTAATAATGTGATACAGGAGCTAGGCATTTACAGTGCAAATCATTCCATTTATCTTCAAACAGCTCACCTTTACATGGCTAATTTAAGCTAATTAGGTAGGCTCCTTTTGTAGTTAATTGATGGGGATAGGCCCTGACGTTTGACCTTATCTGAGATATCTCCCTTCAATGGGATTACTCATCCTTTGGGTGCCCATGTCTTTATCCTAACTACAGAGGGAGCCCAGATGAGCATGTAGGACACATGAATTCTACATTATTAAGGCATGAGAGGTGCACCCCCAAGACACTCCATCCAGTTATTGGGCAAATGGCTCTTGCTGACTTTTTCCTATATTTTCCTTTTGGTGTTCTTTCCTTCACAGGCTCTTGAAGAAGAGCTCTTCTCCAGAACCATAAAAGGCAGATCTGCATTTGAAGACAGAAAGCCTAGGGCTGCCTATTCAGTTAGCTCTTCCTGCAGGGCACTGGATGGAAATGGGAGAAAAGTCAGCGAAAAGGCTGAGGAAGTGAGAGAAAACTCTGATCTGATGAGCTGAGAACGAGCTATTCACAACAGAATATTGCCAGATGGTCCACATACAGTAAAGGCAAGTGCAATGGTGGGGCTCGGGAAGACTTTGAAGACGAGTGGAGAAAAAGTGTCTTGGTAAAGAGATGGGACATGAATTGATCTGGAAAGACTTCAAAGAAAAAAATAAACCTTAAATTCAGTTCTTGGTCAGGACCTCGAATTAGGGATTTTTTGAGTGCCACTCTAAAACAAGATGCTATTAGTAATTAGGTGGAGTTGATGGAGAGAGAGAAACTGATGACCTGGGAAGGCTGAGGCTGACCTACAGCAGCTGCTCAAGGATGGAAATATGTTGCTAAGGACGAATTTTTGAGGGTTTTGTCCATGAGTATGATATATTTGCATTGTTTCTGCACTCAGTGTATGCCCAAAGCCCTTAAGATTTCAGGGAAATTGCACAGCTGGTACGGCAGGAAAAAGCCACCTTACGAGGGCAGATTATCAGTTGCACAGCACAACAGTGGTCTCCATGTGGGCTCAGCTTCTGAAAGTAGCAATATCAAAGTCAGATTAACCAGCATGTGGGAATAGATTTGGCACAAACAACACCAGCCCAGCACAGCTATTTTGTGTTCCTTTTTCCTAGTGCAGTCCCATGGGTGGGGACATAGCAGAGAACTGGATGACTTCTGGCACTCTGGGCCACCAAACTGCATCTCTTGCTGGCTGTGCAAAGTGGCTCCAGATTATAGCAGCTCTGGGACTGCTCTAAGTGTGTGTAAGGGGCCATTCTTCCCATCCTCCAAGCAATATTTCTCCCGTTAGGTTGGGCAACAAATCTTGCCCAAATCTCTGGCAGCGATTTGTCATGGTTTTATCCTCATGGCATTTTGTTCTCAAGCAATTATGTCGTGTAATTCATTGTCCCCCCCACCCCAATATTTTGCTCATTATTTCTTATATTGTAATTACTGCTAGAGAATTAAATCCTAGAGTCATTCCTGTAGCATCAAAGTATGTGACTGAAATTGAAAACTGTGTTGGAGCTGGTTTAAGGAAAGATATCATTAACAACATAGGACTGAAACAAAGACAGTCTAAACTTTTTATGAGATCTTTACCCTCTTTAACTGCAAAAATAACCTGGTTTCCATTAAATAGGTGCCTTTATTTCTTGTTTCTAAAACAAGTCAAGAAGCATGACCAGGGGAATCTTTTCATGTGTAGTTCCATCACAGCAATATAAATTCTCATTTATCAGTGCCGTGGTAATATGAAAACCTTTGGTTTTGATCGTTTTTCAAAAGATGGCAAAAAATGACTCTTCAAAGTCCTCTCCAAGAGGTGCTACTTTAGTGAAAATGCTACTACTGAACTTACTCCCATAGAGATGAATTGTGTTCATGTAGCCACCATAGAGAACCCGACTGCCATCAATGATCATTTTATCTGAAGGCATAATTTAATGCCTAATAGGTTACCTTATGAAAATAAAAGACATTCTTCGTCCTCAAACATGTAATCATTAATGTTTGTACATATTTTGTGACACACTATGTACCAATATAATTATAGATTCTACTTCTAGAGTGCTCTTAAAAAGGATCATAAAAGCTCTTTGCTCACCCAGTCTCTCAGTTCCATACAGCTGGCATCAGATGGGATTGGGAACTATTCCTATGGAGCTGAGGCACTTTTTTCACCTTTGATTTAGGGTCCTATTTAGGATGGAAATGCTCACAGTGAATATCTACTTTGGAGATTGCAGTGTAGTGATATGGGAACCTGCTTACCAAGGGGGTAGTTAGTACTGCATTAGTGATGCACCTGCAGGGCAAAAGAGCTTTATTTTAGCTTTTCAAAGGCTGGCTTGGACTTAAGTGATAACTGTCTGTGTCCAGGCATCATGTCCTGTAGTATGGCAGTGCATTTCAGAACTCTTGAATGGTGAAGTGGTTCATAAAAACCCATGGTGGCTGGAAGCAGGTCTCCCCTGATGCTCATGACCACTTACCTTCTCATCTTCTTCAAGATTTTATTTACAAAGGAGCCCTATCAAATTCTGTGTGCAAAGTCATATCACTTGATGAATGTTCTGCCCAATATGAAGGTGATTTTTTGCATTTACCCAGTAGCTTCTTACACAGAACACTGTGAAGAGTAAAACACTTCTGAAATTTCTGAAGGAGTAAAAACAGCAAAAGTAAGAACATGGCGGAAGTTCTCATTTTCAGATTCATACAAAGGAGAATCTTTCATGAATCCATCCAAAATTCTACCACTGAATGTGATCAGAGTTGCACTTTTCTCTTGAAAGATGAAAAGGCACTATGTTGTTATTTACATCAAAGCTTTGCTTTGTAGATAAACATATTTGTATATTTGTACTTGGGGGGAAAAAAAAAAACAAATCGCATTCTCTTAATGAAATTATCAGATTGAAACCTGCAAGTGGTTTTGAAACTTAGTATTTTTCCAGGTAGGGAAAAAAAAACCCCAACAAAACGATCTTTAAACTGGGGTATTCACAAACACAAACCCAGAATTACAAAGGAGGAAAGAGCACAGCAGAACTGCAGAACTGTGGTTGCATCTTAATTCTGCAACTCCTGCACTGCATTTCAGACTTCACTTTCAAGAAATGGAACACAACAGAGCAAGCATGTGTGTTTGTGCCTGCGTGCCCGTGTCAAACAAACAAGATAATTTCATGCAATAGAAAATATGACAAGCACAATTTATGAATGCTTGATCAGAGTGAGGCAAAGCCGTGAGTCAGCGATGCCGCAGCCCAGGAGTGAAAAACTGTTCCAGCTGCCCAAGGCTTCCCAATAAATCCACCTCTGCTCAACATTTTACATAATGATATAATGCCTTCCATTATTACAGGCAGTGACATCATAATAAAATACCAGAGTGCTACTGAAGTGGCAAGGAACACCTAAGATACATTTCTGTGCTTGTAATTCAGTTCCTGTATTTTTTAATTATAGATAAGGATTTAGAGTGAAAATAATTATTCGTTCCATAAATACTGTTGTAATGGATCCCTGGCATATAATTAAGAGGCCTTTAATTTTAATTTTGTGTACTGAATGCTTGGGTTTGAAGGTATTCCATATTTTACATTCAAGGCCTATATCTGCAAAGCTCTAAGCTTCTATTTTGGTGGAAGCTGAAGTTGATGTGTGGTTTGCAAATTTAAGAACTTCACTTTTTTAATGATGGATACGAATAATATGGCTGAGTCAAATACTCAAAGAATTGCAAAGAATTTCCCCTTCCTTCTAATTGCAATCTGTTTCAATTTGCAGTCAGTGCTCCTTTGCCCATCTCAGCTTGGATGGAGCATCCTCTTCCTCAAGTGCCCTCATGCCTAAAGAGGGAATCTGCCATCACAGCATTCAGCATTTTCTAGAAACTGACTTCATTGATGGCAGAAAAATAGATAGCCTATAATCTCTCTGATAATGTGAAAATGGATGTCCCCAATTATTTGTAACTGAACATACCACTTTTTGGCCTACAGTAAAGAGAAAAATCCCTGGCACATGATTTTTACTACGTGAGGATAGCCCTTCTGAAAAGGTAACTGCATTTCTTCTCAGTTCTGGTAAATGCAGACACTCACATCTTTAAAAGTACAACAATAAATGGCACTTTTTTGGCAGACTCAGCAGGCAGGTCAAAGACTGTCTCAGCATGTAGAATGAATTAATATTTCTCTCCTGTAAGTTGGTCCTTCTAAAAAGGCTTAAGGCAGATTGGTGGGGTATTCAAAAGAAAGCTGGAGAGGGGGGTGAAAACTTTTGTTTACATGAACATTTTTCAGATTTAGATCTCAAAACATTTAAGCGTTTTAATGTTTTAATCTTGTATGAAAGGCTCCACCCTTCCCTGTCCATCCCTGGTGTGTCTGGTCTCCTCTACAGCCCACCACACACCCCCTAAGCTGTCCTTCCCCATCTGCCTCTGTTCTGCCACTCTGCCCTTCTTGCAGGGCAGTGCACATTCCCATAACTGCCTTCAGACCTTTGTCCCCAACACCTTGTCTTTTATTCATGCTCCTAACCCCACTTCCCTGACTCTTCCTCCCAAACTTCTGAGTTCTTCTCCTTGGTTCCTTATCTTCTAGGTTTAACCTCTGTGAATCTGCTGCTTGTCCTTTCTGAAGCCCAAATGAACTGCAGAAGGCCCTACTCTGTGCCAAGAAATACTTTTTGAGTATCAGCCACTATTTTTAGTGCACATAATTTAGAAAGCACTATGCTTCCTCCACATCTTGCTGCAGTAGGGTTCAAAATGACCACTTTGCTTTTGAGTACTCATGCTCACAAAAGAGTAACAAATGCCCCCTAATGCTGCATCAAGTTTACAATCTCAGTTTACAGGGCTTCTGCAGCCAAGTCTTCTGGTTTGGTCATGCAGACACATCTGTTGTGATGAAAAAAATCACTCTGAGGAGATACATTAGCTATTTGTAACTAGTCTGCAAGTATTCAGTGCTAAATGAAAAAGGGTAAAAGAGTGAATAAATCAAATAATAGAATCATAGAAAGAGCAAATATCCTGAGTTGGAAGGGACCCAAAACCAAAAAGTTGGTGATTGCCCACTCCTCTCATTTGTTGAGGTCTCTGCAGCATCTCCCAGCCTTGGAGGGAGTCAGCAGCTCCTCCCAGTTGTGTGTTGTGTGTGAACTTGCTCAGTGTCCCTCCCAGTCCTGCATCCCAGTCCTTTAAGGAGATGTTGAAGAGCACAGGGCCGAGGATGGAGCCCTGCAGAGCCCCAGCAGTGACAGGTCCCTGGTGTGATGTCACCCCATTTCCTGTAACCCTTTGTGCCCCAGCTGTGAGCTCAGCCAGCACAGGATGTGTTTGTCCAGCTGGGGGATGGACATTTTATCCAGAGGGATCCCATGAGAGACAGTATCAAAAGCTTTACTGAAGTCCAAAAGCATAACATCAGCTGGTTTCCCTTGATCAGCTGGGTGCAGATCAGGTTTGATAAACAGGGCTTGGAGCTGTGCTGGCTGTGGCCAGTGGCTGGCTTGTCCTTCAGGGGGTTTTCAATACTTCCCTCAAGAACCTCCTCCATAATTTACCAGTCACTGAAGTGAGTCTGACAGGCCTGCAGTTTCCAGGGTCATCCTTCTTGCCCTTCCTGAAAACTGGGACAATGTTTGCCAGCTTCTGGTTAGCTGTGATTTCTCCAGATTCCCAAGACAATTCAAAAATTGTGGAGACAGCCTCACAATGACATCAGCCAGCTCTTGGAGTGTTCTCAGATGAATCCCACCAGGCCCCATGGACCCATGGGGGTGCAGCTGGAGCACTGAATGGTCCTCAGGGCTCAGTTCAGCACACTGGGACCCCCTTACCCCATCACTGCTGCTGAAGACAAAGAAAGCATTAAACATCTTTGCCTTATGGCCCTGTTTGTGAGGTCACCATCCTCTTCCTGTAGCAGGCTGATGTTATTTCTGCACTGTTTTTTGAGATTGATATATTTAAAACTCCCTGGTTTTATGGTGTCCCACAGTTCTGGGCAGCTTCAGCTCCAGCTGAGCTTTGGCCCCACAGATTTTCACCCTGCAGTAAGAACAGCATCTCTGTATTCCTTTCATGTCACCTGAGCTTGCTTTCCCTGACAAACAGGTAGTGGGAGGAGCTCCTCATTTTCAGTGTCCTCATGGTCATAACATGGTGACCTGAGAAGGCAGGAGCATAATTCCCTTCTCACTTTTCCTCCTGTTCTGAACCCACAGCTGCAAATCAGGCCAGCAGGAGTGCCTTGCACACTCACAATCACAGGCAGATGCAAAAGCAGCAGCTGCAACCTTCATGTGCCTGAATTAGTGGGCACTGTGCCTCCCTATGATCCTCCTAGACATTGCATCATGCCTGCATGGCATTCACTCACCCAAACCCATGGTTTACCATTCCCCAACAAATTTGTAGTTCTCTCTGCTTAGCCTACATTTAAATCATTCTAGTCACTTAAGAAAACATCTAAAAGGAAATAAACACCAATTAAGGCACAGCCACTTTAATGCAATAATGATCAGCTCTGAACATCATTTCCTTGCTTTCTATCAGATAAATCTCCCATATTCGAACATTTAATTTTGTACTTAGATTATGTCTTCTGAGATAAGCTTTAAGCATTACCATCTGTTCTGCAGCAATCACATGATCCTATCACTTTGATTCGGTTGAATACAAATCCCTTTGAAAACAGGAAAACAGCAAAATAACCCATTTGCTCCAAAATCTGCCACAATTATAGATTGTTGCAGGGTTGCCTTACAGTGGGAGGTACAAGACATGAGGAGACCCTTGTGCACACCTCCTGCTGTGCCCCACGCTGTCCAGGCAGCATCCTGACACTGAAGGTTCTTGTTTTAGGAGGGTTGAGTCAGTGTTTCAGCTGCAGCCTCGAGGGCTGGCAGCTTAGCCAGGGCCCCATGCCTCTGCATGCCTGCTAGCACTTAGAAACAAATCCTGAGTCAGAGGGAAGGCACCTTTCTCTTGCAGATGTAAGAGCACTGGAGTTACACCTCTCAGCAATCTCTGAGGCATTTTTTCCTGCATCTGCCCTCTGCAGGCAACTGGCCCACGGCCACAACAAGTTGGCCACAGCCACAAGAGCATCTTCCCTGCTGGTTTCTAGGAGAAAGGCAATAACAGAGTTTGCACCCACTGTTGTGGCCATGTGTGTTAAGAAAACTCCAGTGAAAGACTGGTGTGCATTATGCAAATATTGGATCATTTTTCAACAAGGAATGATTTCCCCACTGGAATGGACCTGTGCACCAGAAAGATGATCCTCCTCAGACTCCAAATGTAGAAGACCATACAGAATACTTTCCTTCTTGATTTGAAAGAAAGCACACTCTGTGCCATCAAAGTAACTTGCTTTGCCCATGCAGACGATGTATATACAACCTGGATGAATCACTGCAAAAGGGTGCATTGCAAGTCTTCTCACCATGTCCAGCCACACTCCTTCTCAACAAGGTGTTACAAACATTGTATCACTCAGAATGTAATTTCTCCTTATTTTCATCCACTGGATAATTCTCAAAGGGGATGTCTCAGCTATATTTGTGACCAGGTTAAACTGTCACGTGTCAATATTTATAACGGATTGAAAAACATACAACAATAAACCAATGCACTATAAACTCTTGCTGGATTTGTTTTTATTTCTCTTGGAATATCAGAGCAGCTTCCCTGTAAAGACAAGGTGAGGAAGTTGGGGGGCCTACAGGGAAGCCAGAGAGGGACTCTGCCAGGAACTGTAGTGGTAAGACAAGGAGTAATGGCTACAAACTGAAAAAGGGGAAATTTAGGTTGGATATATGGAAGAAATTCTTTACTGTGAGGGTGGTGAGGCACTGGCACAGGTTGCCCAGAGAAGTTGTCTCTGGAAATGTTGAAAGCCAGGTTAGATGGGGCTTGGAACAACCTAGTCTAGCAGAAGGTGTCCCTGTCATGGTGGTTGTAATGAGATGACATTTATGGTCCCTTTCAACCCGAACCATTCTATCATTCTACATAATTCACAGACAATTTCAACACTGCATTTTCTCCTCTTCTCTTAATGGCACTGAAAATTACTGGAACGTGAAGTTATATATGAGAATTTTAAAAGTGAGTATAACAAAATGTTCAGATTTCAGTGGTGCAAAGACAAGAATGTCCTGGACTACATAGCATTCTTTTGTGTTCTAGCATCTTTTTAAACTCAGTGTTTTCTCCAAGTTTGTAAGTTCGTTCTACAACTAATCTGCAAGCAGTTGGTGAATATCAATCTCTCAGAATCATGTTATCTTTTTTTCTATCAAGCTAAATGGGAAAGGGTGATTCATTTTAAGTGTATTGATGACAGAAGAGCTCTGAATAGCACTTTATCTGCATTAGTCTGTTTGAAAGGAACAAAGTGCAAGTTAAACAAACATTAACAATGAATGCATTTTTTTTTCAGGGGTGGTCCTTTTGGAAAACGCTAACCACATTAAAGTAGCTAGTTCTTGAAGTATGCAATTTATTTTCAGCTGACAAAAGTTGAAACTGTCACTCACCTGAGCAGGTGGTGGAAGAACCTTCTTGCATATCTGCTGATGGGGTCCCTGTACTCCAGCACAGTTCTATCCAAGAGAGGCCTTGTTGGAGCATAAAAGGTTCCAAGGCTTGCCTCAAGCTGTGCTGTGGAATTCAAACACAGCAGCAATGAAACAAGTGAATTAGTTTCAATTACAACAGGTCGCTCATGTTTGCAGTCAGTCAAATTCCTCAAGCAGTGATGAAATGCGATGTTGTTGTAGGACAGATGAAATTAAAATATGACAGATTGTACAAACACAAACGTGCACATAAACTTTGGCTTGGAGGCACAGCTGACGATGACTTTGAGCAACAAAAGCTATCAAAAGGATAAAGAAGTCTATAACACATCAAGTTCTCACCAGCAGCCTACAACTAAAAGTGACTCATGAGACTAATACAGTGTGAACAAGATCGTCCAGTAGAGATCAACTCTCAATTAGCTCAAATCATCTTTGTCCTCTTAGGCAAACAACAAGGGAGTTCAGCATTTCAGGGATTATTGTGTCAGGTCAGCAGGTAACAGAACCCTCTTTGTGATGGCCTCGAGGTCTAAGGAACCTCCTTCGGCCCACAGTTCTTTAAAAATTTTAAATAAAAGGGTCTAGAAACCCTGAGGGTTTGACAGCATGTAGTGGTGGGAAACAGCATAACCTCCCTCATAGTCAATAAAATAAAGCCCTTTTGTTACACAAGTTCTCTCTTCTTTAAATACTTTCTGACAGCTATGCTCCACAGCTCAAGCTCTTTGGCATTTTTCTACACATTTTTAATACAAAATTATAAACAATGCAAGTAAACATACAGTATATTTATGTGTCCCACATGCTTAGCTGAAAGGAAATTAAATGATCAATAATATTTATGCTCTTTGACTTTGGCTTGAGAGTTAACAATGTAGTACAAGGCCTTATAAGCAAAAAAGGGAGAATTTGATATAAAAGTGTTTGCTGTATATTTGTGGTGCTCCACAAGCAAAATATAACCTATTGTCTCATTAGGCAGACAGAATCTCATTGATTTATCATTATTAACATTTATTTGAACTAGGCATTTCTGTATTTAGTGATAATACAGAAAGCATAGTTACATTTGATTTTATTAGGCTTGATAGCACTAAATGTGCTAATAGTACTGTGTTAGTTACACAGGCAAACTGTTAGTAAATTAGTTTTGTGTTATCTCCAATCTAGATAGTAAGATAAGTCGAACTTTAAAGGTATTTTCTTTCAAAGCAGCAGTCAATTTAGATTAAAATAGAAAAAGAAGCCATACTCTCCTGCCATTGCTGTTTTCTTGACAGCATGTTTTGCACTTGTGAGATATTTGAACTGACATGGAATATGAGTAACTACTAGCACAGTTATACATTCATTAAATAGCCCAGCTTGATGTTGAAGGCAGGATAAAGATCTCAAAGATAACTGCCCCATCACTGTAAATAAAAGGTCCCACTGGGTTTTGCTAATAAAAAAGAAAACAAATTACCATGCCAAATTTGTTAGATTTAGATAGAATAACTCCTGGATGGAATAAAATTCCTTCTGCTGTAAACAGTGTTAGGGAGCTGCATGGGGGAAACACACAGACATCTCTTTATAATGTACATATTTTTTGAAGAGTATCATAGCCAGCCCTTTCACAGGTCCTTTTCAAAGCATGTTTTATTTACAGTTTATATGTTGTGTTTGCAACACAGAGGTGTTTTTGTTTGTTTTTTTTTTAATCAGATCCCACAAAATGGGATAGCTGATGGCTTGGCAGCAATGTAGGACACCTTGGAGTTTTTCTATCATCAAACACACCAGAATCCTAAGTATTCTCTCTTCCCACAAAAGATGCCTGACCTCCAGCTGTCTGCCTGCTAGACTGGAGGATAACACCTTCACTAAATCAAGGCACTTCAAATCTTGAAGTCTATTGAGTTTCAAGATAGACAGCAAATCAAGAGGAAGGCACCACACCAGGCTTCAGCAGAGATGGGGCTAAGCCTAAACCTCATAATTTCTTCTGAGGGACCCCAGCTACTACTGCAGGGGCCCAGATTACAGTGAGGACAAATGCTATAATCCTAAAGGAGGCAGCAGAGGATAGTGTATTCAAGGCCTTTGCATCTTGTAATGAAAGAATGACCCTTTGAAAGCACCTTAAAAAACAGACTAAAATCTCTTGTCCCCATTGCAGGAGAACATCCCTCTTTAAGCTGGTGCTGTCTCAGCAGGAATATAACATAAATATCTCAATCCTGTATTAACTAACCTGTGTCTGTAACACAGGCTGAATTTATAGANGCATTATTTTAGTGTCACTACCGATACAAACTAAAATGCAGCCAACACACTGGTCCAGATTTTATTGAAATTACTTGTGCACAATGACATGTGATTATGAGGCACCATAATCTGGCTGACTGTCTGGATTCTCACTACTGTCTTCTTTATACAGGCAATAATCCACACATGAACTACCAAGACATCACAAAAAATCCATTAGGAATATAAACAGTCTCTTACCTTCCCTGGCTGGTGTAAGCTTTTGTTTAAGGAGGTGGTTGCAAATGGCACTGAGGCAGATAAAGCACTGCTGACCCATCGTGTTCCAGTTCATGGTGCTCAGGACATTAATTGCCTCCTGTATCTCATCATAAGAAATGTACTGGTGGATGATTTCCACAAGGCCCAGTTGTCCTCTTGTGAACACACCTTTAACAAGAAATATTACAACCAGAGATAATGGGTTTATACTTTGATACAGGCTATGCAAACCAGCAGCTGACTCCTTTTTAGCACAGGTAAAAATAATTGCCATAATTTGAAATTAAGTTGATGGCTTTCAGTATTATTTTTTTAATAAGAGATAGCACCTTACTATCTTGGTATGCTTAGACTGAGGGTGCTGGACAGCAGACAAAAATCATCAATGAACTTCACACATGGACATTGAATGAATGCAGCCAAAAGTCACTGGTGACAACATCACGTAATGAAGTTTGGCTTAGACAAGGTAGAACAAGTTTATCACTGTTGTAAGGTAGGTAATAAATTCACTTTCACACCATCTCCTCCCTGTAGGGAAATACTGCTGGAAAACACTAAACCCCAGCACTTGTCTCAAACAGATGTAGCTTTGCATACAAGTGCAGAGCAGCTCCAACCTCAAAGCAACTCTTACTCAATTCCTCTCCATATTGCAATTGCTTTGGAACTCCCTTCTAGCTTGGCAATATTCTCTGAGTGGAGCATTTTTTTCTGAGAGGATACCATGGAAATTATCAACATCCTGATACTACAGAGTTTTGAATTACAGTGGCACATGAAACTAAGAACAAGCTTGCCACACAAATGTCTCTTGACTTGTAGATCTCAGCTTCCAAACAGAAAAGGTGACTCAAAAGCTGCAGGAAGGAATGTTATTTATTTGTTACTCTGACTAACCAAATGATCATGTGACATTAAAATCCTCCCATGGCATTTTAGCAACTCCTGCTCATTTTGGGTGGCTCTGATAGAATACTCGTTATCAATACTCCTCCAAATATTAAAAAGAGACCAGAATAAATTTACTGTTTCTCTCTAAATAAAAATACAATTTTTAGTGTGTTTTTAAAATTTTATTTTTAATTTTAAATTTTTTAAAATTTTCTCTATTTATATTCTGATGTTGTTTATTGAAACTAAACACATGGAAAAAGTTCTGATGAGAAAAGGAACAAGCTGAATTTCAACACTAGTATTAAAACCATAGGACTAGCTGGGGAAAACAAAGCCTGGTAACAGAGAAAAGCAAACCTGTTATATATAAAACATACCACACAAAACTTAACTGCTGTGAATACTGTTTGTGATACGAAATAAGAAGTGAGGGGAAAAAAAGTGGAGGAAAATATCTGAATTTAGCCTGAGGAGAAATAAATTGCTGAGAATAGATGTTTTTGGGGAAAAACCTTACATATCTACATTTAGTAACAGAGAAGTACTTAATTTTTTTAGCATAATTGAAGAAAGGTTTTCTATTGTATTTCACCTTATATTCACATGCATTAAAGGACATTACGCTGGGTAACAGCCATGTTTAACTTGTTAATATTTAATAGTTATGGCAGACTTTATTCTTCCTAAATGTTTAGTGTTTTTAAAGTATTACTGCAGCTGGGCAATCTCCACATTAACCTCTCAGTGAAGATGAAAATACTTATTTTCATGTTAATGAAATACAATAGTATATTTAAAATGCTTTCAGAGGCCAGCAATGCTGAACCACTGGCACCAGTTTGGCATTATCCAAGAGCTGGTTTGACATCAGTGACAAGAAGTCATTTTTGGAAATGAGTTTGGCACTAGACACCAAAAATATTTGCCATTAGTGGTTGAGGGTATGTTTAATATGACTTTTTCTTCAAATTAATCTGGATAGACAGCATAATGGAGATTCACAGAACTTGTCCAAAACCATAATGTAGCTGGAAGTTAAAAACATATTTGCCTATTTGCACTGACATAAGTTTCTTAAAAGACTTCTGTGGGAAACAATTCCAAGCCATGTGTTACTCATGGATTTTATTTCAGTCCTGAATGCCTGTCTGGGTCTTGCTGTCACGAGCCCTAAAATTTTCGCTATAATTTATTATTGCATTTAATTAATTAATTTATTTGTTCTGCACTATTTCTTAAATAGCAGAAAGCTAAAAACTGCTGAGGCTGTGAAGAGGGACTCACTAAACAACACAGTGCTCCCTTGGCAGACAGTGTGGCAAAGCGAGGAGATGAGGTGCAAAGCTGAACACCAGGATGAAACAGAGAGCAGCACATTTTTGCATGGTGGACTACACAGAGGGAGAGAAGCTCTGCCTCCTTCCTGGAAGAGATTTTACAGTAATTATACAGAATGAATTTTAAAATGTGATAACTTTCAGCTGTAGAGGTCAACATCTTCCCATTTGGATGCTTGACTTCTCCTGGGTGGTGCGCTTCCAGGCAACCTGCTTGGGAAAAAGAGGTGACAGCCAACTCACTGCCTAATTGATTTAGGAACGGTGCCCAGGGAGACAGTCCAATTAAGTTTACAAGCTGGCAATTAGCAGGAAAGGCCTCTAAATCCCTCTACTGAGAGCCTGCTTGCCTTGGTAGGAACATAAATGTGCTAAAGATAGCAAGGGGAAAGCTGTGCATTCTGGAAAGCTGTTGTGAGAAAACCTCACCAGGGAGGACTGGAGAAAAGCAAGGTAGGGGTGGGCAGAGTGCCTCCTGCTCAACTCCATCCCACCAAATCAGGACAGAGATAATTTAGAGGTTTGCTTTTTTTTTTTTTTTTTTAAATGGCCAACGTGTACAAAACCATCAAATAGCTGTTATAATTAGTGTTCTGGGGTACTCTGTAACTATTAGACATGTCATTGAACTTAATGCAGCTAATTATCTCAAAATAAATGATAACCTGTAAACAGGGTTTTTAAAATAGTTTTTCTGAATAACAGCAATAATCTGGATCAGCTCTTTTAAAACTACACAACTATAAGTCAATCCAATTTTTTTGTTACTATTATGATAATATTGTTACCTATTATATTAATTTACTTTTCTGCAGTGGCACACTTGGTTAATTTTTTTTAATTTTAGTCTTTCAAATTTTTAGGTCTCTGGTAATTTTAGACAGGCTTTTCCCCACAAAAGTACATGTGTGTCTCATTCAGTAAAGAAATAAAGTAGATTTTCAAATCTTACTATCACCTATTTTGTTATTTTGGTGTATTGTTGGCTTCTTTTTTTTTTTTTTTAATAAAAAAGGCTTCTTCCTAATCTCAAGAGTTTTATACAAAAGAATCATTAAAAATTCCCATAAAGATCTACAGAAGTAATTCTGTTTTCTTGGACAGACAATGGGCAAAATGCTGAAATTTTCCAGGATGGCTGTTTGCCCTGCTGAAACACTGGCTTGGGAGTCAGAGGGTTTAAGCATGATTGTTTTTTTAGCTCTCACAATGGGCTTGCACCACTGTAACTTGCCTGACTTGAATGAAATGAATACACTCTTCACTGATGAGCCACTGCAGGGGTTTTATTCTTAGTTCAGCCACTGTGTAACTCTTGGAAAGCCCTTTAGCTTTTCTTTACTGCTTCTTGTTTTTCTGCTTGTAAAAGGAAGTTAGTTGTGGTTTCACTCTTTTAAAGTCTCTTCATACCTTAAATGAGAAGTGCTATATAAATTCTAAAATTAGCATTATTACTTCTTTTATTCACAACTCCTTGCAAATTAATTGAGAGGCCAAACTTCTCTGAAGGTTATGGAAATCATTCTTCTCCTGTGGAAAGTCTTCAAAGGAAAAAAAAGGTGCAACTTCATGTACTGAAGCCAGGAAGAACAGAATACTGGACAAGTATACCTCATAACATGCAAAAAAAAATTGGTAAAGAAAATAGAATTACTATTCTATTATTAAATATAGCTTATTTTAACTTGTTAGGGTTATTACTACAGAATGAATACAATTCTTAAGATTATATACTACTGATTAAATGAATTTTCCAGAGGAAAAATTATTATGCTTTATTAAAGTAGTGAGGAACATTATGGGATGCTGATCAGACAGCAGATTGGGATCCTATCCTATGAACAGGAAAAAGTATAAAGTTATTGTGAAACATAAAGAAGTCCTTGGTATCTTCAAATATTTTTGGAACAATTTGCTTTTAAGGGTATGGTCTCATATACCTAAAATTAGGGTGTTAAAACCTTGTGGGATACAGATGTTTGACAGCTCGAGGTTCTACAGATGTGCTTAGTAACTTACCAAGTTTAAAGTGAAGCACTCCCAAGGGTCCTTTATCAAATCTAACCAACAAAAGATCGTGAACATCCACGCTGTCAGGACTGGGAAATGCACCTGGAGGAGCAGCCCACTGGATCTGGATGAGGCTGGTGGGCACCTCGCAGTGCTTACTGAACTGCAGGGTTGCCTCAGGTGAATAATCCTGTGCCAAGAGCTGAATTTTAATTGGGGACAGTGCCATGTCAAAAAGCTGCAGCTCCCCTTGAGAGCCGCCCACCACCAGCACGGCTCCGGAGGGGTGGTAGGCCATTACAGCAGGGAGCAGCTCTGCTTGGGCCAACAGAGTCACTTGGCTGTAGGCTTCATACAGAACCACTGACGAGTCCTCACAGCCCAGCACCAGTTTGTCCTCTGTCCCATCCCTGCAGCAGCTGGTGGCCCTGGCTGGCAGGGGGATCCTGGTGACGGCGGCGCACTGGATCCTGTTCCTGACGCACTTGTAGACGCAGCTGTCGGCCATGGGCTCCTTGGCCGCGGACACCGAGTGCTCCACCGTCAGCACCTGCTGGGGCTGCAGACAGCTGAACCTGGCATCCAGGGGCTCCCACTCCGTGCGGATGTAGCTCAGCACCTGGCAAAAATTCCAAAGCCTTTTGGTACATGTTTGTAGTGGTTTGCTCATAAAAATTGACCCCTGTGAGTGAACGGGCCTTCCCATGGATCGGTCACAAACAGTCACGTTCTTAATTGAGTGGTAGAACTGGGATTGTAGGTGTGTAGTTTGGATAGAACTGTGTAATATCACAGCGTGGAAAACTTGGAGTTTAAGGTTTTAGAATATAGCAATATATATAAAGCAAGATGGAGGATTTAGGGCAGAGGCCAGTCCTTCTTTTTCACCTTCTTCTTAATGAGTCTAAGTAGCATTTTGTAATTGGGTAGAAAAGTCCACATTTCAGGCCATAGATAGTTAGTTATTGAGTTAAAAATAAAAATAACTTAGGTGTCATTTCTTAATTGGACATTTTATCCTTAAAAGGCCCTGGAGAGAGAGAGATACAGCTCCATTTTAAGTTTGTTATCTAGAAGTGCTGTAGAACTCACAGTTTGTGAGACTGCAATATAGATAAGAATTAATAATGTGGGTCCATCCCATTCTCGAAATGGAGCTCTGAAATCTACTCTTTTAACATTTAAAAGGTTAATTCATTTGATTAAAAAAGCTCTGCAATAGAGTTTGAGTCATATTTGTTTGTCTGGACCTATGTAACAGGTTAGCAGAACAGAAGATAAAAGAGAGGATGGTCCTAACAAGTGATGGTAAGAGGAGAAAGGATTGATGTAAAAGAATAACTAACTATTCACAAATGGGCTGGGGCAAAAATCTGAAAATTCCTGGAAAAATCTATAGTAAGTGACTCTGAGCATCAAGCATAGAGGATTTTTGATTATTTGCTTTGGGCCATGGTAACAGAAAATATTACATTGTAGAGGTAGAAACAATGGCATGTTGAAACAGCACCTACTATACATTGCCAAATGAGTAGGTGGTAGATGTTCTTCGGTGCCATACAGTTTTAGATGCAGAAAAAATGAATTTGTGATAGCATAAAAGTGAGGACCATTACAGGGTATTTGAAAGTTAAAAGAATGGGAGGAAGAACACAAAGGCAGAATGTGACAAAAACACAGCAGCTGCCAAAGAGCAAGAATCTGTAGTGTGGAAACATGGGAAGTACCTTGATGAGGTGGAAGCAGCAGTGGAGCCCAGTGAAGGTTCATGTACCATGATAAATGGGTTTGAACGAGAGGTGTTGTACAGAATTTGAGCAGGGAAACCGTGGGAGAAAAAGTCAGCTGTAAATAAGTTACAGACCAGCTCATGAAAAGCTATTTCATAAAAAATAGAGAGAAAACCTGTGGCCCTAGAAGAATGAGAGTAGTGGAAGTCAGTCACAGACTTGCTGGTGTTTGTTCAAGCAGAAATAAAGAGTGAAAGGAAAATGTGAACCTAAGCTGAGCCCTGCCCTCATGTATACCCACAGCAATCTCCACATTGTAAATTAGAGCTGCTGACCTGCCACAACTTTTGGAAGCCCCTTGAGTCCAGATGGTATGAAAGCACAGAAAGAGGTAAAAAATGTGATTAAAAGGCAGAGAGAGGATGAGGAAGGAAATCTAGAAATTTCAGGGTGAAAACAGAAAGGCACACATAATGTTAAGGCTATTCAAATTTGATTTCCACAGATCACAAGACCAACTGAATATGCAATTTAGCCTTTCATCCTGTAAAGGAGAATAAGAAATTCAGATTTCTTTTGGCATACTACCCATTAATCTAAAGTAACTGATAAATGTATAACCAAGCTTTTTGGGATGTTGATCGGACTGATTAGGATGTTTTGTTCTGACAGTTTACTTATTTTGTCAGCAAAAGGGTTTCTCATTCAAAAGAAAGAAAAAAGGGATTATTGGAATTCTCTGGCTGGCAACCAGATGACAATTAATAGAAAAGTCTTTGCTAGTTTTAGATGGGTGGCTAGGGATGTGCAAAGAACCACTTAATGCAAAAGCACCTGATGCAGAAGCCAATGCACCCAACCTGTGAAAACCACATCAACCAATCTCAACAGAGATCCATGAAAATATGTATCAAAGGGGAAATAAAAGATTACATTACATTTACAGCCTGAAAAGCATTTTCTCACCTCAACCTTTCCCTCACCAATGGCTTAGCCTCTGCAACTAGTCATTTTATGCCCACAAAACCTTGCAGTAACTACTGTGCAGATGTTAGAACTGCTGAAGTGTGTTTATTAGGGTGTTAAATTGCCTGGCAAGGAAATTCCTAAAAGATGTTATTGTGGACAAAGGATTACTGTGACCACAGAGTTCTCTAACCCCAAATAAAGACAAAGTGAAGCGTTACTGTTTGTTCTGTAGTTTTCCCTAGGAGTATGTACAGAGACACAGGTAGCTCTCTTTCAAATGTGTGAAACAGAAATCTTGCCCAAGCAAGTCTTTAAAGCTTCCCTAAC
Source organism: Hippolais icterina (assembly GCA_013400075.1). NCBI lineage: Eukaryota > Metazoa > Chordata > Aves > Passeriformes > Sylviidae > Hippolais > Hippolais icterina. Next base: position 71,766 of record VWYN01008758.1, on the reverse strand, counting down.
TTCAGTGAAATGAGCCTTGAGGCTCTCTGGGACTCACATTTCTGTCTTCCTGTGGTGAGTTTCAATGTACTGCATTATTCTGCCACATATTTTGACCTCAAACCAGTATTTTTCTCTGGACAACCCTTCAAAAGCTCCAAGAAAGTCATGAAGATCCACACAATAATCAGGCCTATGAGAGATGACAGCCTGAAAGCACTATTAAATTCTGAAGAGAGATTGGCCTTGAAGGTTAAGGCAACAGAGAAGAAAATATGTGAAACATGGATTTTACAACTCCATAAGGGTGACTGGAGGAAAACAGCAATGGAATAGTCACAGAAAAATAAATGTTGCCATATGATTGAGAGTCAGCAAGTAAACTCCACTCAACTCATCATTTTGTCCTGCCTTCTTAAAAAGTAGAACAAAATGATGATCACTACCTTGAATTCCAAAGGAAGTAAAACCTTGCATTTTGAAAGACTAATCTAATAGTCTTGAGGTAAGAAGCTTCCTAGCCTTACACAGTTTTGAGAGCAAATCCTTGAAATGAAGTCTAGGTTAGGTCTGGTTGCTGTGTACAACACAATTCTAAACAAGGAAAAAGTCCCTGCAAGGAGAGAAACTCTTTGTTGCCTTTCAAAACATAAGGTTTGGCATAATCTTTAAACACATCAGGCTTAGAGGAAAGCTTTCTAGACACTGCTGTTCAAATTCTGGCTGAAAACAAGAGAAACATTTCTCTTCCTCAGATTGGAACAGATAAGCTGCTTCTCATGCATCAGTGGCCTCATGTGCCTCTTGCAGGAGGAGAACCAAGCCGAGAGACCTCTTTGTTCTGCCTTCCAGTTCTGCTGAATGGATCTGGTATCCAGCGTTCTGAAGGGGAAAAAATGAACATTCTCTTTCATCTGAGAGGGAAGATTTGGGTTTCTCTGTCAGAAATTTGTTTTATTATTCGTTCTGCGTGCCGCTAACTGGAAAACTAAAGCAGAGAGTCACACAACTACAGAAACGTTAACAATGCTAAGACAATGCTTTTAAAGATAAGAAGTCTAATAATCAAAATTTTTTTTTTTTCCAAGAAGATGGTATTTACCAATTGTTTTTCTATCTGTTAGGTAGAAAAACAAAAAAATACTACATGGTAGTAAATGTAGTGCATACAGTGCTTTAGCTTTCCATTTAAAGGAATCCACTGAGATTCCTTCCTGATGAGCAGCAGTTATCTGGAACTTTGAAAGGTGTTCCTTTAATTAAAACATTTAACAAAACACTTGCTTATGGAATGGCAAAGCAAAAGCTGGAGGAGTTCCCTCAGAAATGGGTAGAACAAGTGTCAGATTTGTGGAGGAGGGGACAGGCAGTGGATCCGAAAAGACAGAGCTGTAATATCACAAGGCAGGGTGTACAGTCCATTCAGTGTTGAATACCTCACATAAATCTTGGACTAAGCACTTAGCCTCGAATTTCAAGAAAAGATTTCTGGAAGTATTTTGCATGAAGTAAAACCAATTACTTTCTTTAAAATAAATACATTAAAAAATTTTAAACTTTTATGACATGAATGCTACAAAAATGCAGTACATGCATTTAAATACTGTCTATGTAATTTATCCATATTTCCTTTATTAATGTAGCAGTCATGCACCACTACTGCTCATTTATATTGTTTTCCCCTTGCAGTACTGCCCTGGACTCTGCCTCTGTTCATCAGCAGGATGAGGGATGCTACACATGCCAGGTTCCCAAATCCTAGAGCCAGGAATCATAACAATCCAAGGAAAGGAATCTGTTAATCTTTGTAAATGAGAGGCCTGTTATGCTATTTAAAACACTCTCTTTCATTTTATGTTTGAGAGAAATAATAGTGCTAGCTTGTATCACTCTTCTCAGTGAAAATCTTTGAACACTTAAAATTTAAGTATTTTGCATACAGTGCTGGGAAAGGATAAAGTCCACATAGCAAAACAAGCAAGAGTTTTAACCAGTAGTTCTTAAGCAGAAAATTGGCTTACCAGGCAGATGAAAAAAAGAAAACAAAAGAAACAGAGAAATAAGCTTGCTGTGACTGAATTATGTGTCTTTCAGATGAGAAAAAAATATGTTTGATTTATTTTATGGATGTTAAAAAAGTGCTTATTTGATTTCACACAGTGAGGTTCCAAATAGCATCAAACATTTTAATTAGAAATGTAAAGTGGGAAGTGTGGTCCACACCAGAGTAAAGTAGTTTTAAATATGGCCCAGTGAAGTTGAAAGGGAAAAAAACACCCTGTTTTAAAACATTTCTAAATAAAAATGAAAGGCTCCTGCTCTAGGTCACTTATTTGGCTTCATTGTATCTACAGACCTACATGCAATCTTATTATTTAGATCTTCAGTCAACACTTATTCTTATTTTCTTTCAAAATTTATCATCATCATCATCTTTATCCTGTATTATTCATTGAACTTCTAACCCAATGTGACACTGAGGATTTCACATTCTTTGCTGTGTGTGTGTGAGAGGCATTTCAGCCATTCAGACACACAGGGTAGGTGTTTTTCTGAGCACTCCAGTAACTGTAGGACAGCTCACACAGAAAAGATCTGCTGTGCTTATTTCACAAATCCGAGGCACAATGTGAAAGCAATAACTATTAAATATTATCTCTTGGGAGAAAGAAAAATAATACTGTCTCTCAGGGAAATTATTTTTTTCCACAAGATTGAAGTATAATTTCAGTCATTCCCACTAGCACCAAATGGAGTGAAAATAAGAATGGCGAAGACAAATGCAAAGTGCTACAGTAACTGAGCCCTGGCAGCAGCACCTCCTGTTAATTTGTGTTTGCAGAATAAAGTTCATGTTGATTTTAACATGACTTTCTCCCAAAGCATTTAATCCAAAGATGATTTCACATCAGATCCTATTCATTCATAGCAAATTGCCTGAAATAATTTCTGGAAGATTCCTCTTCTGGTTTCGAAATCAAAACGCCAGCATTATCTCCACAGGGAGACAATTTAAATAACATTCTTTGATCATTGGTACTTTAAGGTTAAAAAAACCCAACAAAGCCCAAACAAAATAAATCAAATCACTCCTCAACAATTAAATAAATAAATTAGAGAATGGATGAGTTTACTGGAGGAAACCCATGCAGACAGGAAAGCAGACTGATGTCCCAACAGACAAATACTCCTGCAGCAACATGCATTGTACACGCTACCAAGAAAAGCACTTTTATTTCTTCAAGGGACACTTCTTCCCCAAATCTTACAGCATGCAACACAGCAAACACTGATCTCAGAAAAATTAATCAGTAAAATAAGTCAGGATTTGTGGGGGGAAAAGTTATTTCTGTTTGTAGAGGAACAGTGGTTACCTGTAGCTTTAATAGCAGCAAATGCTAAAAATACAAAGCCACGTGGCAAAATCCAAATCGAATTTCTAGTGTGTTTAAAAAGTAAAATGCATTTCCCTCCCTGAATTGAAAAGCTGCTGGAGCACACAACGCCCCAAACACTCCACGTGCAGCGTGAATCATCCCAACACAGAACGTGTAGTTACAGGTGACGATCATGATGAGGGCTGCAGTTGTCTCATCCCAGAGCTATTCCTGCCCTCATCCTAATAAATACTCCTCTGGTGGGCAGCCAGGATCACTCAGAAAATTCTTTCAGGCAGGAAGCAGTACCACATAAGTGCCCATTTGCCTTTGCTCTGCCCCAGCAGCTGGCAGGTTGTTCTGTGGTTTCTGTAGGTCAGCACTGAGGTGATGGCTGTGGGGAGCACCCATTCATTTCCTTGGGCTTGGTTCCATAAACCCAACGTGCCAAACAGCTCTTGATGGTCTTGTTATTCAGCAATTTCTGGTTTTCTCCTAGTTCTGATAATAATGTTATTTTATCCAGCTGATACTACTATTTTCAAGTAAAATATTACTGGTATTACTTGACAACGTTTCTTTTTGATAAATGCTCTAAACTAAGTTCACACTTCTCATTCTTCTTGTATTGACAATAATCTTTCACTGAGAGCAAATGAATATTACTGGTCAAATATAATAAATATAGATTTATTTTCATGAATAACAATGGCATGTCCAGCCTTTATTTCAAATCTATACCTGAGGAATACTACAAATGACAAGGGATTAGAGGCAAAGAGAGGCAAATAAGCACGATTATAGAACCACTGTATTTTTGTGGTATCTGACCCAGACAGTAACTGTTTACAAGCTGTCTAGAAATGCTAACTATGCTTTTTCTTTCACATATAAGCTATTAAATGTCCTTCAGAAGTTAAAGATGTTAAATTAAAGTCTCCATCCAAGACTGTAGGGGAAAAACGCATCTCAGTTAAATGCAGACTGGGGGTTGATGCTAATTCTACATCTGCTGTGTTATGGCATTCTCCCATCCATGCAGAGGAATTTAATCCCTGCCCATAAGGAACTCTAGAGAAATGCAACAAAAAACCTCAAGCAAAGAGCACCATGAGTGACTCATCATGGACATATAGGCTAAGGGTAGAGGCAGAGTGACCTGAGCCTTCCTGAGCATCCAAGAGCTGACTACATGGAACAGCCTAATTGACAAACCAGCAGGACACTTTGTTACTCATACATGACTTAGTTTTCCAAAGCCCTGGCACACTGCTTGGTATTTTTTTGATAAATACAGGAGAAGGAATTTCATCTGAAGATACAAGAATTAAAACAGAAAAGTACAGGCAAAGAATCAGAAAGGGGGAAGCAACTGAACAGTCAAATTTGGCAGCGCTGCTTTTAAAAAGAAATTTCTTATATTTCTGTTACAATATAGGCCAAATTAAAATGATTATAACTTCAAGCCTGAAGCCTCAGAGAATGTTTATTATCACTATTGTGTAAAGCACCTGTGATGTGCTTGGGACTATATTACAGTTTAAACCAGAAAAGGATAAAACAAGGTGTATCAAAAGATGCAGAGGAATGCTGTGATTTGGAAATGTCCCTAAAACATATGAAATGAAACACACAGAGCTTTAAACTGATGGGGTAGTTTCTGCTAATTTCTTAAAAGAAAAGAGTCTCTAAAAACCATCTCAGGAAACAGAGACTGCAAACTGCTATGGTGGCATGAGGGAGATTTCTGGAAGACACGGGAAGGAATAAAACAGGCACAGGAATGTTGGTCTCAGAATCTGGACATACAGAAGTCATGGTAAAAAAGAAGGTCTGAAATGTTAGTGGGATGAAGTTTCATAATAACTGGCACAGGGCTGGAAAAGCTTACAAAGAGCAGCCTCACATTTTAGCTCCCAGAGTAATTTTTTTCTGTGTGATTTGGCATAGCTGCAGGGGGAATGGAGAACTGCAGGTGTGGATCAGGCAGAGGAGAGAGATGAGTCAAAGATGACCGCAAGTGGAGAGAGGTCAATTGAAAAGAAGTAAAGAAGGCAGAGCTGGAGGTAATTTAAACTTCAATTCTGCAGTGACTAATGACAGAAATAAGAAAAGAAAAGCTGTCTCAGCTACCTTTTCTCTTCACTTTCAATAGGTAGAAAATCCCAAGGGAAAGGAATCTCACTTAAATGAATATTAGTTATCAAAGTAATAGTTTCAAGACATTAAAACATTTACATCTTCCCTAATTAAAGAGAGAAGGATGCTGTTTGTAAGAGTAGCTTATTGTTAAGTGTTACTTAGGGGTTTTCCCTACAGGGAAATAGTCTGCTATAGCTAATCCAGAACAGCTATTCCACAGTTGATCCTCGAGTTTGTGCTCTTCTCCCACAGTCAGTGCCTTTTTAGTTCATATTAGAAGTGGGTAAAGATAAACTGAAAATAAAATTCCAAATACAGAAGCATCTATACAAGATGTTAGTCCAGAAAAGCTCTTACATCTTAAATTCAGGCTTTGGATCTTTCAGAGTCTGCCCAGATACTTTCATTTTTATATCTCTACCTAACAAAACAAATTGGATTCAAATATTCTTATTCTTTGCAAACAAAAATTAAATAACTGAAATGAAAACATCTGCCTATAAATACAAGCTAAGCAGGTGTCAGGAGCAGGGTCAGCTTGTGGCTTTGTCCTTACTCACAGCTTACATTCCCACCTGTAGATGGGGAGTTTTAACTTTTCCTTTGAGGAAAATATCAGTCCCTGATTTGACCAATAGCCCTAACAAAAATTTAATCACCATCTGGGCATAGCTAATATTTTATGAGAAACACTTGAAAGAGATGTAAATTGCCTATCAGTTAACATTGCAGACAATGCAGAATAATTGCACCAGACATACATGCAACAGTTATAATTGCTAATTCATATTAGAGTTTTGAGTGGAACTCTGACACTTCTATTTTCAGTTTCAGCAGCAGCAAAGCTATTTCATGATAAAGACCTAATTTCCTGGCTACATTTCTCAGGCTGACAGTTTTGATGTGAAAATAGTAAACACAGTAAATACGGTGCTTTTCTGTTAAATAACAAACCTTTGTTTTTACTGTTAGACTGGCTGATCTTCCTGTCTTATATTTTAATCATATCTGTTCTTTACATCGACCAGAATATGCATTTAAGCAGAACAGCTCTTTAGCAAATTTGAAAAAATCATGTAACAAGACAGTTCAACACTTTACCTCCAATTTGCCATGTGCACAGCCTAACAGCAAGAGGTTGGCTCTCTCCCTCTGACAGGAAATAGGAGACCAAGGCCATGCTCCATCACTAGCTGCTGACCACCAGCAAATGACCAGATCTTGCATACAGTTTATTGCCAGGTGACGTTTCATCCTTCTACCTTCTGGTCCAAGTATATCAACATAAGAAATCTGATGGAAGGAAAAAAAAAAAAATGCAGGAAATATTGGAGGTGATAAAACAGCATGGTAGGAGCAAATGGGAACGTTTACATTGGATGTGTGAGAAATAATGTATATATACACAGAGTGCTGCGTACATATATCTTCATAGGGGCTGTCTGTAAACGTGGAAAATATCTCCTCAGACAGAAAGACATGCTCACTCTTTTATCTGTGGGGAGGGGATTGGGATGGAAAGGAATATGAGTTAAGAAGGAATTTACTGCAATGACTCCAATCAATACCAAAATGTACAGTCATGGTTGCTTGACAGCATCGACCTCCACACAGGATTTAAGCTTAGCCATATTAAATGACAAGTTCTGCAAAGCTGACCACGGAGCTAAGGCTAGTGTTTAAGACATAATCAAATATTAAATATATTCTACAGCATTTGAGCAAACATATATCTTCCTTCTTCCTCCCCAAATTAAGGGATGGAAACACAAACATCCGCCTTGCAAAAGGACATATACTTCTCTGCATAATGTTGGATGAGCTACAGCATCATGCGTAAAGTTTATGCAGCTCTTGAGAATTGTGCCTCTTTCTCGGGAAGGATTTGTGGAATTTATTATTCAAACTCTGTTATTTGGAGCATGGTTATTTGAAAACATGAGCGGTGCACCATCTGGGTGACACATGCCAAGGAAATATAGATTGCACCGCATTTCTGCTTAAGGAATTAATGGAAGGTTGATAGCTAGGGGAAAAAAAAACTATCTTGCCATTGCTGGTCAGCAATAATCGAACCACTTTCTGGGGATTAAGCGCATGGCTAAGCCTACTGGACCAGACACTAGCAAAGGGCAGGGGGTCTTCTTATCAGAGAAATGCTTCTGGAGCCAGTCTCACTACATGACAGATTGCTTTCATATTCCTGTCTGCAAGGCAACAAAGGCTGGCAGTAATGCGATAATGCCAGAGTGCAATGGGTGTTAAGAACCCGTTGCATTTATGTATTGTATTTAGTAAATAATCAGGCTCATCCAAATTGTGATCTCAGCTCTCAACCAAGGCCATTAAAATCAAGGTTAATGCTTTAATAATCCTTTGCTGTTTTTTATATGGTCAAAAAGAACCCTTTTCTATTTGCATGGTCATAATATTATTGACCTCTTCATCCCATGAATACACATAAAAAGGAACTGAAATCAAAGTAATTACCAATGTTGTTCTCTCACGGTAAACATTTAACTCCTTGTTCTGTCTCCTTCAGTAAATTGAAATGGATTAAAAAAACACAGACAGGAAAAACTTGAAAAAGTCAATATTTTTAGAATATCCTGTGTTTTACTTGTCAAAATATTTTAACAGGCAAAGATGAAACATGCACAATAGTTAGGAGGTAGCTGCTACTTGAATTAGAATAGCTAATTTGGTGACAACACATTGATTAGGCTAGAAAGCACAAATACTTCCACAAATATTAATTACTCCTGTATTGTACTGTTAACTGTTCGTAACAGCCACAAATCTTTGTTGACCTTTATGTCTTGCATTAGACATGTCACTCTCAAATGTGGAATAATGTCACTGAGAAAAGGCAAATAATAATAGTTGGTTTTCTATTTTGCTGGTCTTCAAGACTGTTGTGATTCATATAATAAGTCTTCCTTCATTGATTCAAAGGGCAAATAAAATTCAAGGTGGTATCAACTAGAAAGGAACAGCATAGGGAAATTAATTCATTCATTTAGGTATGCATTGCATAAAAACCTCAACTTCTGGATAAATATCAAGCTGTGAGGAGGAAAGCATGGTTGACTTGTTCTTATTATTGACAGAACTCTGACAGTCCAGCACTGCTGCCAATTTTGCCCACCATGAGCCTGGACATTGAACAATGTGAGGTTGCTTATCATAACAATGACAATATGTCAGAAATTTAATTATATCATTACAAACACTTTCCTCATTTTAGAAATGGGACTTTAAACCCCACTACTACATTTCTCATGACTACGCCAAAAGTCAGAGGCAGAAATGAAGGTTACAATCAAATTTCCTGAATCTTGGCTCCAGGTTTTAATCCCGTGTTAGTTCTATACCAGTGCACGCTACCTTTTCATTCAATTTCTCTTGAACAAAACCCCAACTCTAAAGAACCATTTTTTTTCCCTAAACCCACAACATTTGTTATTGTTACATATTGTTCCATACAAGTTTGCTCAGTTGCAATTGAGGGGCATCTTATTTTTCTACTGAGAGTGACATTAGTGCCATGCCTGTGATCTTTCAGCTTTTGAAGTTTGACCAAAATCAGCCATGAAGAACTCTAAATCAATGCAGAGAGCTGACACAATATTATTGCAGAAATGAATAATACTTTCTGCAGTCTCACATTGGTGCAATTCTGAAGATAATAAAAATTATATTTAGCTGCCTAACCAGCAAGCCTCACACAAAGGAACATTCAATTAAAAAATGCAAATGCCCTTTTTTTTTTTGGCTGGTGGAGAAATATTCCACAGTGATTCCCATTGATTTCAAGAGAAAGCAAAGTTAATGTTGAGCATGGAGGTGTTTTGAGAGGCTCAGCTGCGTCAGCAAAGAACTGAATTTAACAACCCTATTAAGGAGCACAGCAGATACTTCTGGTTTTCCTAAACATTAAGTCAGGAGCTGTGGCCCTCACACTTCAATGACAAAGGCAGCTCACCACAGCTTCTTCGTTAAACTTTAGTGCTATTAAGGAAAAAGCCCCAGCACACAGCCTCAATGAACGCCACAGGCCAGGCACAAGGCACAGCATTTTAAAGTAAAGTATGTATCAGCTCAGTTCCCAGTGAACAGTGAACTGTCTCAAATCCACGTTATAGAGGTTGGATCAATCTTGCAAACACAAGCCATTGCTGAAAAGAGGCCCTGAACTGAAACAGCCTGGAAAATGTATTAGATATTAATCCTAGCAGAAAGTATTTCTACCGAGCAAGTTAAAACACATTACGGCAAAACTTAAATTAAACATAGCCTTAAAAAGCTTGCCTTGAAGATGCAAGCTCCCTTATGTGAGGAAGTAAATTACTGAGGGGTTGTCAAGGGGAGAATATTTACTAGCACAAGATTGTTTTCTTTAATGCTTATCCAGCCTGATAAATACAAACTCTCTCTTTTGCTCACAACATTCTACATTTCTTGAGAAGAGGCTTGACCCTTCCTCATTCTTGCAGTGAACTGGATGCAGCCCCTTCCCTACTTCAGCTGCTCAAAGTTAATTGCCCTGGCTGATTATTTTTTCATGTTGCTGTAGCACCAAGCACTTCCACCTATGGAAGTGGTGTCCTGATGCCCAAGAGCTCATGGTTGAAGTAAGTTATATCTACCCAGCCCAATCCATCCACGACACAGTGAAACTCATCTTGAGATGAGCTGCTTTCCACTGACCTCCAGACTGGGTAGTTTAAAGCTCAGCTCAGCTCTCTCTAGGCTACCTTTCAGCTGCTGCTGTTACTGTAGTGAAGACACAACCCCACAATAAGGGCTGCAAAAAAGGGAATATTTCAATTTTCACTAATTGAGACACCAAGGCATCAAGCCACTTGCCTAAGGTCACACACATAGGTGGCCAGTGGTGAGAGACTCAAGCTTCTATATCTCAATTCCTTACTCAGTGGCTCAATTCTAAAAGCAACTCTCCCAACAACACCATTACTGTAAGCAGTGGGGAAATTAAGATTTCTGCAAAGAATTACAACAGTCTTGGACCTCAGACAGACGACTGAATTATCAGAGCTTTGTGTGTTTGTGTCTATCAGCTGAGTCACAGTAACTGACCATGTGTGTGTTTTCAGCCCACAACACACAAGAGGCAAAACACATTAACTTAAATCTTTTACACTGAGGTTTGCCATTACAGACTTTGCTTCATGCTTGTTAGATGCCAAGAATGTGCCAAGGGTCACTTACTGCTGCTCAATGGACACAAGGTAATCCTCGTCGAGCAGGGGTAACTCAAAATGTGTGTCTGAGCCTGAAAATAAACACTGTACAAATCTGGATCCCTTGGCACAGTACTTTTAACTCAGAATGCCATTCTAATTTTTTTCTTTTACTTTTCAGTGACTGCCATTTTTAGAGTTTGAGCTGCTCTGGTCAATTATACAAAGATTTGCAGTTTATGTGGCTATACAGTATCAATGAACACTGGTGATTCATGTATAGTTCCTGCAATATTTGATGTATAGTTCCTGCAATATTTGCAGTCCATTGGCAGCTATACCTTAGAGTCCAAACAGGAGAGTTTTTCCAGTCTTTTGTTTACATCAGGAGAATCCATCGTCTTTGTAAACTGAATAAAGCAGAGTTGGTTGTGGTCCTCAAATGACAAGATGATGAAATTGTCTGTAAGAACAGCTGGAAAAAAAAAATGAAATAAAAATTGTCAGCACTGTAATACCTGTCTCTAGGAACAAAACAAAGTAGTGAACACTCCACTGAGATGCTGCAAAAAGCAATTTTTTTCAAGACAGTGTCTTAAATATAACAGTGAAAGCCCTGCAATGTCCTAAAACGTATCAGTGTGTCATCCTGTCAGGACCCTCTTGGAAATAAGAAATACAGCCTAGGGAATACTCTGATTACATATACCTGAATAAATTATCTTGTATCAAAATGCCACTACACTCAAATACACATTTTATGCCCTTCCACGTTAATTTTCATCTCTGTATTCAGCCTTCAGTATTTATTTTTTCTGATGGTTACATCCACCTGTACTTTCCAAATGGACCTCATATAGCTTAGCGTGTGTTAAGGGTTATAAATGCAAATTAGTACTCAAGGTGTATCTGGTATTTTGGCACTGTAAAGTTCCTGGTGCTGCTGCAGACACCAAGGAGGCTGTTACATTCAAGATAAGGCTTTGGAGGTGTTATGAATTCACTGAAAGCTTCACATGGGGGTTACCCAAACAATATAAATAATGAAGATGGAAGAGACTCCCTTGGAGTCTGAAAAAGCTCAGTGGAATCCCCACTGATATCAAATTAGTGCAATATAAATATGATTAATCTGTCAATGAAAATTACTTAGAAAATTGTATCTAGGGTTTTTTTCCCAGGTGTTTCCCAGCTATTCAAGCAGCAGCCACACTTGAAGAGATGTCTGAGTATGAAGTGAGGCACTGGGATAAGTAGTACCAGATCACTGATGGTTTAAAATAAAGCCAGAAAGCTGTGCTCAGACTGCAACCTCAGAAACCTCTCCTAAAAAGAAAATGCCAATTAAAGTTGAACCAGATTTAGAAACAAACAAACAAACATACAAAACAGTGGAAAAACCCCTGAAAAAGAAACAAACAAAAACCCACTTACTACTAATATTCCAGATTCTTAAATCTAAATTTTACGTATCCTTAAGTAGATTGACAGTTTGGTCTTACATATAAGCCTGGAAAACTGGCTACTCAGCTTTGCTTTTCTTTAGTCTGATTTATAACCACTTGCATTTTCCAACAGTCATGTCCTGGCACAACTCTGAAGTATCTGGTATGCAAATGCTAAAGGGTAGAGTTTAGAGCCAAACAACTGCCTTTGAAATGTAACATTAACACAAGCTTTTTTGGAGAAAAAAAAATAAAAAAGTGATAAAGCATCTGATAAGGTGATTCAGAAGCTACAACTGAGATCCTGCACACACATGAAAACTGAAAACCACTGAATATGGCATCCTCAATGTATTGTACACAGTTAAAACATTTTGATGTCCTCGTAGTTTGCATTAAAGATGAGCTGCAGCACACCTCAGATGCTGAAGAAATTTTACCTTTAAATAATGAGAATCAGGAGCACTTTCTTAAATGCAGGAGGATTATAAAAGCAGTAGTAATTCTGTATTTTGTGCACACAATCTGACCTTTATTCCAAATGTTGAGAGGACATGCTACTCTGAATGAGAATGACAACATTTCATAAGTTATTCTGGCAGATTGTAACCCTTGTCCATTTCTACATATACACAATTGCTGAAGTAAGAACTATTATTTTTATACAAGCTTCTTGTGATAAATGTAGAATTTCTCTTGGCCAACTTTATAATCACAACCATAATTTGAAGTCAGATTTGGAAAGATGTGCTGTTTCATTGAATTAAAATTAATTTCCTCTAGGACAACATTATCTCATGTTTCTCATGTAAGGATAGTTCAGTATAAAAATTTGTATTTTGAGCACTATTTGTGTGGGTAACAAAAGCATCTTCTTTTATTGTCATGAAAATAAAAACTGTATTGCAATGAAAGTTATTGAGTGGTTTGCTTTTACTGAACAGAGGCAGTTTTATTCCACCTACAGATTTGGGTCTTAGCAAACATGGAGGTTTAAGAAAATCTTGAATAAGTGAAATCAAGGACAAAACATTATATAATGTTATTTATAGAATAAATACAGTTGTTCAATTGTAGTAAAACATATTTGTTGCTTTATTAGAAGTATTTTCTGAACAAAAATTTCTATGACATATTAAGCCAAAGTCAGGCATGATCCCTATAATTTATTCTTTATTATTTTTTTAAAGACAAAATATTCCAAATAATTTCCACAAACTACTTGAGAATAACTTTAGATTCCATGTTTTCCTACTTTTTGTCACCTGAAAGTAGGAAATTCTCCCCCCAAAAATAGAGTGTAAAAATTCATAGATGGAATTAGTAGTCCAGTAATTACGGTGAAGAGTGAAAAAAAGAAGATAGTAAATGTGTTTTATGCTCTCTGTGTAATTAATTCATAAAAAATGAGGTCAGGGTTAATTTTTTTATAAACAAAGATTCTACTAACATAGTTATATTAATGTTAATTTTCAAGACTAAACTACAATATATTGCTAAGAAAAGATCAGAGAGATACAGTATTGTAGTTTCTTAAAATCTGGGCTAATATTCAATAGGTGCCTGGGTAGAGAGAGAATTAAATCACTAAAGATCAAACCTGAACTAAGGGCATATTCTTTCTAGAANCATGGAGGTTTAAGAAAATCTTTAATAAGTGAAACCAAGGACAAAACATTATATAATGTTTTTATAGAATAAATACAGTTGTTCAATTGTAGTAAAACATATTTGTTGCTTTATTAGCAGTATTTTCTGAACAAAAAATTCTATGACATATTAAGCCAAAGTCAGGCATGATCCCTATAATTTATTTTTTATTATTTTTTTAAAGACAAAATATTCCAAATAATTTCCACAAACTACTTGGGAATAACTTTAGATTCCACGCTTTCTTACTTTTTGTCACCTGAAAGTAGGAAATCCTCCCCCCAAAAATAGAGTGCAAAAAATCATGGATGGAATTAGTAGCCCAGTAATTACGGTGAA
>VWYN01008758.1:13621-57553 GCA_013400075.1 Hippolais icterina | reverse complement strand
AAGAAGACAAGATAATAAATGTGTTTTATGTTCTCTGTGTAATTAATTCAAAAAAAATGAGGTCAGGGTTAAATTTTTTATAAACAAAGATTCTACTAACATAGTTATATTAATGTTAATTTTCATGACTAAACTACAATATATTGATAAGAAAAGATCAGAGAGATACAGTATTGTAGTTTTTTAAAACCTGGGCTAATATTCAATAGATGCCTGGGTAGAGAGAGAATTAAATCACTAAAGATCAAACCTGAACTAAGGGCATATTCTTTCTAGAAGGATGTAATGTGGGGTCTACTTTTACAGAATTTGGAAGGTAATTCACATGTAATATGGCTCACACCAAAATTTCATACTCCTGCTTCTGCAGAAGCCAAGATTGATTTCTCAATGACATGAGTCATATCATAAAGCTGTGGAAAACGGACATTTTTGTAAGTTTTCTGCTTCATTAAATGAAAACTTAATTTGCAGCAGTCACTACAATAGTGAGATTCTGGGTATCAAGTAACTAAATCACAACACCTCCACATAACTAAGGTTACCCAGCCTTTTTTTAATAACAACTTTAATAATAACTATCCCATGCAATTATTCAATTGGCCAATGTTTGGTTCTATCCAGTCTTCCCACTGAGGAAATAAACAGGACAAGCTCAAATATCACGTTCACGGCGATTACAGCGCGTAAGAAACCGAATTTTAGAAACCCGTGCAGCATTTGACAAGCCAGCCTGAAAACTTTGATGTTAAATATTATTCTTAAAGTGCTCTTAGTCCTGAGGGTTGTAACTATAGCATTACATGCAATTACTTGTTGTGTTTGCAAGTCCCCAGTGGCAATAATTAGTCTACCTGTTGACATACTGTTTCTCTGCTCTATTGTTAATGCAAGGCAATTGATTTGCACATGGGTGTAATTACCATCGCTGATGGTGTCGGAGATGAGCTTCCCCACCAGGGTCCTGTCAATCACCACCTTCTCCAGCTGTGGCCCAGAAAGGCTTAGGGACACCAAAATACCTGAGTGAAAGAGGAGCTGGATCCAAAGAGTGAGAAAACAAGGCGTCAAAAATCATTAATAAAGTGAAACGTTCCGAGGTGCGTATTAGCAGCCGTCCATTACGGAGTAATCTAATTTTCAGAATTACAAAAAATGAATTGTCATTGATGTGAAGATGTCTTATAATGACTTTGAAAGCTGTTTCAATGAAAGAGAGATGTAACACAACACTGAATTGTAAGGGTACAAGAACTACAATTGCTGAACACTTGAAGAAGTAGCTAAGTCTCCAAATGTTACTTAAAATGCACTGAATTAAGTCTGTTAAAAATGGAGATCAAAAATCTGTTCTGAAGGAGGGAAGGAATTACACTGATCACTCTATCATCCACAGACCTGATACTTTCTGTATAAAGTAACTGCATAGCCTGCATGTAAAAAAATATAAAGCAAGGTTTAATATAATTCTATATGATTATCACAGATTAAACCCAGCACCTTTGTGCTGCTCCTGTTATTTCTGATCATTCATACATTGTTTAAATAAATAATTGCGCCCTACCACAGAGATAGCTGTGAGCTCCCAATTAATCCATTCTCTTGTTGACATAATGTTTTAGATGTCTCTCTTAGAAAGAAAGAATTTAAACTACTGGTCAGGGTTATTTCAGAGTTAATTGAATATTCATGCCTAATTAGTTTAAATTAAATGATACATATAATCTTGAAGACTAAGTCACAGTATTTATCAGCTCCTTCTTATGCAATATCTTCTATGAGAGAAAGAATGCTCAGTGGGAGGAGTTATGAAAAACATTTATTTTTGCATAATTAAACCATTAGTCATTTTCTGAATGCAACTACTACAGCAAAGGAAATCAGAAAATAAAGCCCACAAAAGGAATTCTCAGAGGAAAGACCTCTGCAGACAAGTCCAGAGGGTCCACCAAAGGCCAAGGATCCAGGACTTCAGCTCTTACTTCTGCCTAACAGCAGATTTTTAAAGAAATCCCTGTGCTTTCAAAAATAATAACTACTAAAGAAACACTTGTTCTTTTAAGAGAATTTGGCAGAAAAAAATCCCTGTTTGTTCTGTGCTGGAGCTGTGAGACAAACATGGTTGCAATATTATCTTTAGAATTTTCTTGCAGTGAAACCCACTGGATTGTATAATAAATAGAAAGCATGGGGGACAGGAATGGAGTGATCTAATTGGGCCTGTCCCTTGTGCAATGCTCTGCTCCCAATAATTTAGTTATGGAAACTCTCATTTATACATATTTTGCTATGTTGCTATACCTCTGTGCTCTCCAAAGAAGAGAACAAGTATATTTAAACAAATTATTTTCCTGCCCTAACACCTTTGACCAACATGTTTAAAAAATAAATTCTAGTGGTGTGTGAAGAAGAAACAAATAAAACCTTGTGATGTGAAATTAAGTTTTAAGAACTTAATTAATTTCTAAGAAATGATCAGCTCTCATCCTGCCAAAGTCTAATCATACATTCATTTATAGATATATATAGATATATATATAGTCAGTGTTTCAATATTCCCTGTCATGACAGATGTCCTTTAAGGTTTTGTCCTAGTAAAAATGTTAGACACGCTTACACTCATGCAGCTTTTATTACAATCTTTCGAAACTTCAATTTGCCCTTATGTTGAAGTTAGATTAGATAAAATCACAATTTATTTCCAACTTGGTAACATGAAGCCCAGCAAGGTTTGACTACAGTTGGCTATAAGTGTCTGAAAAACCTGCTGGAAAAAGTGAGGGTTGAAACCCAGGAGCTACCAAACTGTGATGTAAGCAACAGTGAAGCCAAATCACATAAATACTCTAGAAAGCTCAGTTCTAAATAACTGAATGGATATCAGCCATTGACAGAGGAGAGTAAAACACCCCCTAATCTTTCAGTCTTATGTGCCAACAGAAGGGATGGTGCAGTCAGGGTGTAAATTCACTTTATGCCTGTGTATTAATTTCCTGGTAATGGCATAAATCACACCTGTTATAGAGCTGGAATGGAAATCAATGAAAACCTCTCCAGTGTTTCAGGACAAGACATTTATATAAATATAAAAAGTGCTAATGGGTGTGCTTTGCTTTACATCTATGAAACTAGTCATTAAACCAGTGTTATGGATTTTCAGCAAAACATTCTTTGTCATTATTCTCCCAGGAACTCTGAGATATTTGAGAAATCTTAAATTGTATTTTAACAAATTTTTGTTATAATAACTTAGTGTGGTTGGTCCAAAGGTTAAGGTCATTCTTCTGGGAACTTTTAGAGTCTAAATTTTAAAAGTTAATCAGAGACTTTACACACTATATTGCCATGCAAGGTTAGTATTTCTTCCATCTCCTTTTAAAAATGCTTTGGATTAGAAATGAGGTTTTTTAAAAATTAGAGTTTACCATGAAGTACAAGAAAAAGAAAGAAAACAGGGCAGTGGTGGAGTCACCACCCCTGGAGGTATTAAAGATGTGTAGATGTAGAACTTAAGGGCAGGTTTAGTGATGAACTTTCAGTAATTAGGTCAAACAGCTGGACTCACTCTTAAGGGTCTTCTCCACCCTAAATGATTCTATGATTCTGTGCTATCTTTCATCAAAAATATTCCATCAAAGAGAAAATATTTATGTGCTCAAATTGAAACCACTATTTCAATTTGCTACACTCTGTGCAGTCTGTGCAAAGACTGTTCCATGGTAATAAGATTTAGGTGCTCTTACACGTAAGTTTGGCTAGTTAAGCTCATATTTTGGTGGATGGGAGCAGTCCAGTCACAAGCAGGAATGAGCATAAAGCAAATAGGGAAGATTGCAAACTTGGCTTGAACAAGGAAACACACTCCAAAGGGAGCAGCCCATCAATGCTAAGGATTAAAAGCCAATATAAGAGGCATTATTTACACAAGGCACTACATCATTCCATCTAACAGACATTAAATTAGGGACAGAAATTCACCATGATGAAACACATCATAAATTTTTCAGACTAGAGTACTGTGATGGGAAAAATAAAACCAGAAGAGCTATCTCCAGAGCTTAAAAAGTCACAAGGTGTGCCTAAACAAAATATGAAAGCATGACTTCATACCTATTGGAAGAATAAGGCATAGTACTTGAATGCAGTCTGAGCAAAATGCTTGGCCACCTGGTTATTCTACATACTGGGAAGGAAGGGGCCACTTAATTTCTCTGTTACCAAGGAGCTGAATGTGAAGACTTTGTATTATGTATTTTATATGCCAAAAATGGTTCTCCACTGAGCAGGAAAGGCATAAGCAGCAGAGGATACTCAGAGGAAGTCTTAGCCTTTCTTTTCCCGATAGCAAAGTGCTCCAATATGTATTTGAGATAGTTTTTATTAAGCAAAGGACTTAAGTACAGGTTCATGACTTATGGACTTTAGTACAACTTAAGCATCTACTTAAGTGGATCCCTTTATCCTCAGAAGCCTGAGCCCTTGACTCCTCATTCATGCAGCTCAGCTGCTTATCAGCCCTTCTACCTAAAAAGATACCTGTGGAGCAAAGCCAGGATTTGCTTCTATCTGATTAAAATTGGAAGAGAAGGAAAATATGCCTGTAAAAAATATTGCTGCAAACTGTTTTCCCTTAGAGAGCCCAACTGACAAAGGAATATGCAAAAGGAGAAGAGAATTGCAAAGCACTTCTTGTTCAAGCAGGTTCCCAGGGTTTTTCCCCACCTCTTCATTCCAGATTGCTTTCTTTGCCACCCCACCATAATTACTGTGTTGCATGCCTTATTACAGATGAAGTTATTGTTGTTACATGTTACTGTTTCACAATAATCAATGCATTTGTACTTCTAGCTCCAAATATCTAAAACCACACAGCACATTAATGGCTGTGATCAAAAGCAACCAAAAGAATTTAATATGAGGGCAGTGTTCCTCTTAGTAATTGGGGATGGGTGCTGGCTGCTCATGTACTCTAGACAGAATGTCTTGGGTTTGATATCAAATGTGCTCTGTCACCATGCCTCTTGTTAAATCAGTTTGCTAATGGGCATTGTAGCTGATAGAAAAAGTATTGCTGTGGATGTCAATTCAGAATCCAGTCCTAAGTATGTCGAGATGGCAACAGAAAAGCTATTTATACACATACGTAAATTGCAACACAAATACAATGAAATGAAATCAAAACAATTTAGCAAAGTATACATAAATCTTTTTCCTTAGCAGGTAACAGATATGATTCATAGCTGGTGCTTGGCTTTTGTACAATAAACTGTATAACAATGTTGGTATGTGTTTAATTCAACATCATAATGCAAATATAAAGCTAAAAAAAAAAATTTGGAAATCAAATGTTTGAGCTAGATCTCATTTATTTTTACTGCTTTATATTGTAAAACCAAACCTTAACCAATGGCATCATTTCATAGGAAGATTTCATGATTTTGTGGCAAAACTTAAAAGCATTCCAAAGAATTAGAGAAGGAGACCAAGACAAGAAGCAGCCAGAGCTGAGCTGAGTAAACTCAACAATACTGATAAAATTATTTCCTTAGGTTATTACTCCTTGGCAGGGAAAGCTGAGGAGTACAGTGGCACCTTATTGTAAAGACTTCTTGTCTTTTTCCTGTCATCCTTCTTTTATGGCCTATTTATTTTCCTTTGACATCAGCTAACTGAAGATTACAGGATTATTTCAGCAACTTAACACAGGTCATCCAAGTTGGGGGTCAGAAGCACCACACAGAAATGGTGTGGGTTCAGATCCTGTTGGAACAGAGCTAAAGAGAAGATCTCAGTCCTTTAGGACTCAACTAAGCTCTTTTAAATACAAGAGCAAGCTCCTTGACAAAAATCCCTGTACTGTCTAGGTTATGTTTACATGAACTGGCACATCATCTATTTCAGAAGCTCTAAGCAGTGCTGGAATGAATACTTAGGACTGCAAAAATAAAGGACATTGGGGTTTTTTTGGTAATGGACAAGGAAATAAATATGAAACTTCTAATGCAGTGATTGTTCACCAAAAAAAAAAAAAGTAAAAAAAAAAAAGTTTTAAAAAAGTAATAAGATAAATTTTGATGCATAAAATGAAATACTAACAAAGGTAGAAAAACAGGCCAGCATTATGGTCATTCTAGGCAAACTCGTATAGAAAAGCCAACTTTGAGAAATACATTCATGCAATGGACAAGATAATCTGCAGGCAAAACAACTGGATTTCTCACTGGGGCATATGCACGAAGTCTAATTGGCCATTTGCACACAAACAGTTAACATGATAGCTGGCTTTATTTTTGGCAGATGCACGTTTAAAATTACAGCCCCCAATTTTTGCCTGTGGGCCACTTCTAAGCTGGAAGTGCTGCAGGAAGAGTGTTTCCATTCTTTAGGCATTAGGAATAGTGGCAGGCACACTGGCAGCAGCCCTATGCTTGTTTTACACCAAATCTGAGGGAAATCATACCACTCTTTTAAAGGATAATCTTGTTTTCATTGCATCCCCTTTCAGTTCTCTTTCCATTTGTCTCGCTCAAGGTACAGCAGCCACTGAGTTTTTGGATGGCACATTGTTGTTACAATACAGAGGGAACTGCTCCTGGTTAAGCAACAGATATGGCAGGTTCAAATGTAACTAACATTTAATGAAAAAAATGGGAAAATGTGGCTGTTGAGTTAAATATTTTAATTTCTGTAAAGAAGTTTATTTGACATTCTATTGCTACTAAAGACAAAGGAAAAATATACTGTAATTAAAATATGCTCAAATTTAGCCATAAACATTGAAATTATGAAAATCAGGCTAATTTCCTACATGTTCTTCATGCTGTTTGTCTGACACATTGTTTTAACACTCCAGAGTTAATGCAAATATGGACTCTTCCCACTAGCTCTGGTATTCATCCAAAAAAGGCTGTGAATGCAGCAGTGTTATGCCACAGATGACACCACTGTGTGGTAAGCACTGTTTGCTGAAACAGTTAATTAGTATTCTATTTAGAATCAAAAAATAAATGTACAACATCTTCTCCAGAAGCTTCAGAACTTTTGCATCAAAGAGGGACAGTCCAATTATCGCTGCCAAATGCTCAAAGACAGATGAGCAGCAGAAAAACAAACCATCTGACATCAAAATTGATAGAAGCCAGCTTTTCTGTTCTAGACTCTTCCAAATGATTAATTTTTCTCTATTTTATTTTCATTTGTTGGAGGTCTTTTATTTTCAGGAAGACAGAAAGTGGAATAACACAATTGTTTTGGCAAAACATCCGAACCCTTGTTGGAGATTTCAATAATCAGTCACTATTAAACAAAAACCATTTTGTTTTGTGATTGAGAAACCAAAAGCAGAATTTAAGGACATAGAAATGACTGTGATTTTTATCTATAACTTTCACTCTGGTTATGTTATAACCTATAACATCACTTATACTCTGGCCTTAGAAGCCATCTGAAAAAACATCCCAAAAACTCAATTTATTAAACTACCCCTTTACATGGTTCAATAGACTAAGATGAAAACACCCATCTCTTTCCTTTCCCATCTTGTAGAAGAAATAAGTTAAATTGTATTTGTCTCATTCATGTTGATGTAAGCCTGAAATAACTTAGAGGATTGTGAAGTCAAAAAATAAAGAGGAGTTTAACAGAACTGATAGTCAGCCAAAGGTGTTGTATTGGAAAGGGAAGATGACACATCCTGGCAAGAAATTTCCTTTTCCAAAGTATGCATTGTACACACTGCAGGTGGATGCTGATGAATGGGAGGGGAAGGAAAATGGTAAAGGGAGAATGGACAAGGAAAGCAAATGAAGAGACAGCAAACTGGAATGCAAATGAATGCACTCACAGCTAATTGACTTGGTATTTCTTAACCAAATTCCTTTCCTAATCAGAACAATAATAACAGGAAAAAATGATTCCCCCAAATTAGCAATTAATATTTAAATCAGCTCTAGAAGATTAACATTCACAGATGTATACTATGTAATTTGTATGTGAATGATATACATTTACTAGCAGTAAGATCTGATAGGCAAATGTAGCTTAGACAATCATATTTTTATTATTGATATGAAAAGTCTACATACCATTTGGCATGTCAAGCATTTAAAAATTTTGCTATTCTTAAAGGCATTTCTGGAATTTTAGCTGTACAGTGTTTGGATATTTAACAATCATTCTGCTGACACACATTTGGAACTACTTGAACAAGAAGAAAAAATTATGAGTCTGAAAAAGCATAAAAGTTAGAAGACAAAGTTCCTTTCTGGAGACAGTAATAATACTGACAAGTATTCCCCATGCCAAAGCAGTTTCAAATATGATGCATTTCCTCATGAAGTTTGTATAAACATATAAAACTCACTACATATGTTTCTCAGAAGAAGCACATGATTATGGAGCACTTCATGTTCAGCTCTCCTCCCTGCCCTACACTTCTTAGTAAGGATGTGAAAAAGGGTTTCTTATACATAAAATGTGGAACTCATATAGCCAGAGAACATAACTATATGTGTGCTACGTCACAATATCTTTTATTCCATAACTTGATTAATGATCTAGTTGGTTTAGAGTGATAACTTGCCTATGACAGAAGCATAAAGTAAGATCTGTGACAGATATGTAGGTAATTAAGACATAAAAATAATATAACACAGATTCCAGGCCTGTCTATATATTTTAATACATAGCTGCTCCCTCAGCCTGCTATTTTGAGGTACAGGATGTTTTCAGTTTCCCCAAACAATAATAGCAATAATAACAATAACAATAATTAACAATAATAATAGTAATCATCATCACCATCATCATCATCCTCTCACAGAATTAGGGCCTTTTAAGGTAATTTCTTTGTGTTGATAAACCCCAGGCTTTTTATTTGAAGCATGTTTTTCAGGGTAGAAATTTAAATAAACCTAATTTACTTAAGAAGGGCCCACATATTAAAAAAACTCCAGTGATTTTCTGTTAATATTTTAACACTCCTGCTCCCATCACTGAATGGCTGTTCAGCACCAGCAACAGAACACTGCAAGACCTTTTGATGACACTGTACCTGACAGGTATGTTTGTTCTTCCATTTGCTCAGCACACAGGGACTGTTCTGCATTAAGTCCTAAAGGACAACAGAAAACAGAGAGTGGAGTTGGCAGCACACATTGTCACTATCAGTTACCAGACTGTCTGATTTTCCAGTTTACAGATGAAAAATGCCACACAAAGATGCAGCTGTTTCAGAAGAACCCACCACACAAAAGCACATTTATCATCACTGGGAGAGCTGGATCTTTTAGGAAAATTAAAGCTGTTGAAAGAGGTTTGAAAACCAGATTAGATGTTGCTGTGCTTGAACCTTTCTGAACCGTACCTCCACCTCCTTGAGTGCATCTCGCAGTTTGTCCGGCCGCTTGGTTTTCAGGATCCAAGGATAATCTCGAGCTGTCAGATAAAAGTGAGGGAAAAAACATAAAGGTGATAGAGAAATGCACATGTATAAGTGACTGTATATAGATACATTTACATGTGTGTGCAAACATACATTTACATAAGTCATTTTTAAAAGTTCTATGAGTTGAACTTCCTTTTCTGTGGAAACACAAGCCCGGGGTTTCTAGGAGTAACCTTACATGTAAAAACTCACCTACAGCTGGAAGGAAATGGTTTCTCTTGTCAAAGGATCTGTTTTTTGGAAGACTCAATCATAGGCACAGCTGGCATGTTCTATCCACAATGACCATAATTTCCCCATGGCAATTGTGTGCAAAGCTTACCCAGCTGCTAGGCACTTACAGTGAAAAAGTATCTGCTGTTCAGTATATTAACTCAGTTTCAAGTTTCAAGCATCCTAAACAGATTCTATTCTTCTGAACTAACATTTCATTGCCTAATTTCAAAAAGCAGGCACTAACATGTCTGCAAAATATATATGCATGAATATATGCATATATAAAAGAATTAACAACAGGCAAATGGGAATGCCATAACTTACGGAGTCTAGTTATTTATAGGATGTTCTTAAAAATTTGGTCTGAAGAATCTGTCAAGTCAAGCAAAGAAGAAACTGCATGACTGCAGAAGTCCTTTAACAAATTTATTACTGTTCAGCACACTATTGTGAAAATTCTGGCCTAAACATTTATTCTAGCAATCAGGAGGCAAAGCTTCCTCTGGAGTTGCCAGTAATTGGCTTGTCTCATGGCTGAGAATCAGGCTCTAACAACTTGTGAAATTTCTTCATTTAAAAGTGAGCAGTTTTCTGTTCATAAGTGCACAAAAAAACCCCATGAGAAACTAGAACACACTGTTTATAATCTATTCCTATTTAAAGGAAACCTGATGAAAAGTTTTGAGCTCCAAGCTGTCAGTTTGTATGCCAACTTCCAGACTGAATGACTTAGCAGTTATGCCTAAACCTCCCTGCAAAAAGGAGCTAACAATAGAAGTGCTATACAGTGAAAAAATGAAGGATTTCATATATCAACAAAAGAGTACACCAGCAGACAACTTCTCTTTGTGTTTCACTGGCCTGAAGCCAGTGTTGGTGAAACTGTTACGATAATATTAATTAGGCATGTAAGATCACATTTTCAATGGGCGCCTTCATAAATACTGGAATATTTATCCACATATGCAAAATGGGAAATTGCCTGTACAGATACCAAATTATCTGTACAAATCAACAGCCGGGAATAAAGTTCTCCCCAGCGCTCCTCTTTCCAAAATGTGCTGTGCAGGCTTCGTGCTGCATTCCCAGGGACAAGGTGCAGCAGCTTGAGCTTCTTTTGCCTGTCACACGTGTAAAAGGCACCACTGGAGCTGCTGGGGTTTATCTGGGCTCCTCCTTTCACACATGCAGCCCTGTGGGGTAACACTGCACTGAGCACAAACCTGTGAGGCTCCTCCCTGCCTGGAACCCTCCCCACCTTCCCTGATCCCACCTAACACAGCATCCTCTGCACTGGGTGTGTGTTTGCCACATGGCTGCACCTTCACATCCATCCCCAGTGGAGTTCCAGCCTGCTCCAAACACACCTTGCAGTGATGGGAAGAACTAACCCTTCCAGAACACATTTTGCCTTCATATTGCATGCACAGTTCCAAGGGAATTTCCATTTGGATAAGCTAACAGCATAGACATTGCTTGGTGCAGTTGTCTAAAAAAATCGATTAGATTTTTCATGTTTGAACATTAATAGATGCTCTGGACAATGCAGGAGTTGTAAAACTTGAGCTAAAGAAAAGTTGTACTAATAGGAAAATCTTGAACTGTCACAGTACTGCTGTGTGTGATGGCATGAACTGAAATTGCTTTTAACCAGGTAATGCAGGGACAGTGTAAATGTCTCAAAGCTAAAATCATTCTGTGAAGGCAGCTGATTATTAGTCTGGAATTTGATTTTTTTGGGCTGAAGGTATTTTAGTTACAATTTCCAGTTTTAAGCCAGTTGGTATTGCAAGTCAAGAGATGATTGGGAAAATGTTTATTGCTCATCTGCTAAGTAAATTTCACAAGGAAAAATCTGGATTATTTTTGTGATTCCTTTTGACAATGGACTTGAAAAGTAATACCACGCTACCATACTTAGTGACAGGGGGAAAAAAAATAGATTGCAAATATACCAGGAAGGAATAATTATAAATTTTCAATTGTTTTGTGCTGTGTAGTTCTGTGATCATCAGTCTTAGATGACATGTGCAGAAAACTACACTGGAAGCAGTCTGAGGTTATTTTAATGCTCTTCCAGAGGCATAACCAATCCAAATTTGCTATTTGATCTTACTGTGAGAAGAAACTCAGAAAATATCCTTACATTCTGCTAGCTTTTGCTTCTCTTCTAAGTAACTGTGCTTCATCTGTGATGCTGAAGGGAAGAGGATGAAAAGATGAAAATTACATAATGGTGGGTTTTATGTGAATATTTTTCCTTTCCTTTTTTTTCTTCTGTGGTTTAAAAAGTTTTTTCATATTCCTACATAAGTCAGGGGAGGGAAACCTCCTGTGTTTCCTTACTCCATAGAAATACAGAGGTATATACTAACAAAAAATTTGAAGCTGCATTTTTAGGAGCAAGCAGTCGGTGTCAAACACTGAAAACATCCTAAAGTTTTGTTTAGTTTCAGTTATAGTTATTTATATTTTACCTGGTTCTTTCTTGTCACAGTACTGGTGGATCCCAATGTCTTCATCTGCACAATTAAATGTAAATACATTAAATCATGAATGTGGCACTAGAAACAGAACACAACTTAGAAAGCAAAGTTCAGCACCTCAAATTTTGCCTGCTAAAGCAGGAAAATATGTTAAAATAAAATATATATACTGAATACCATTGGGACTTCCAAGAACCAGCAGAGAAGGCATGAAGAAAGATGTGACAAGCCCTTCCATTTATTTGGAGCTGTCATTTCCATGGCATACACTTCAATTCCCTTCCAGCTGCACACATGCAAAAGTATTTTTACCATCTTCCTAATTAGCACATTTTGTGTTCCTTCTCAAGGAAAGGTAAAGATCATGGTGAAAAGTGTGTCTTGGAATAATTTAAAAATGTTTTCTGATGACCAACACAGCTGAGCTAAAGAGAATGGGTTGGAGGTTTTTTTAAAGATTAATGAACTCATAAAGTTGCTCTTTCAAAGAATCCAATATTCTTAACCTACAGGTATTATCATTGAGCTGGTTCCTGTGGCAAGGAAATTTGGACATTTCAGCTGCACAGGGACTGCAACCCCACCAGCCAGTTCCTGATGTGGCTGACAGGTGAACACTTAGGGGTGCCATGGCAAGCTCCACTGGGCACGTCCAAGTACAGCATTAGGTTGTATTGTTTTCAAATAATTTAGTTTGTCACTGCATCCGTGTCCTTCTAAAGTCAGACAGGTGTATTCCATGGGGAGAAACTCCTTACATGGAAAAAAAAAAAATGTAGGAGGGCACTGAAAAGGCAGACAGGTTTTAAACCAGGACCTCATTCTCCCTTCTGCCCCAGAACTGTTGAATGAGGCACTTAGGCAATGCATAAATGGAAGCAAGAAGGTCAAAAGTGGAAAATAGGCAGAGTATTCCACAGCAGAGCTTTAATTACAATAAATCACAACTGTGTTTTTACTTAAACCATCGGATTTTTCTATGAAATACAGCTTTTGAGGTTTTGCTGTTAATGTTGTCATAGAACAGTTCTCTTACAAAGACACAATGAGTCAATATTTGAGTAATAACATTCAGCTGAATATCAATTGATTATTCAAAATAATATTTCAATAAAATTATTGTATGGTACAATTGATATGATGTGTCATGAATAATTTTTTGATATGGTCCACTTATTAACCAGTGGGTTTTTTTAGAATTGTATTTTATGAATAGCAAGGCAAGATGAATTAAGGAATTAGTCATATGTCTTTTGGAACAATCAATTCATAAGACAAATGTATCCTTGTAGATACAAATCCTTGTAAAATTTCAAATAATCATGCAAAATACCCAGAACATGCAGTGATCTTTTATTTTCACATTGAGTACAAATCACAATGCCTCTGCAGTTCACTTGACTGTGGATCATTCACCCAAACCAGTCATTAAACTGAAGCTCACAATCAAGTAGGCCATGGCTTCCCAAGAAGGGAAAAGCACCCAATCAAATATAATCTTAACATTTTTCACTTGAAAGGATGCTCCAGTTCCATGACAAAAAACAAGCAAAGAAGCTGATCAAATCCAAGCACTGTATTCCTGCTAATTTTCTTTCTCCTAAGTATAAAAACCACTTCATTTGGGTATTCAGAATTTTATATTAGTTTAATATCCATCAACAAGCTTTGATGATTTGTTTTAGTAACAGGTAAGAGCTCACCTCTAATACGTAAGCTGGTCTTCAAAGACCACAGAAACATCTCAGTCAGGCAGAAAGACATCTGGTGATATATGGAGCCTTAGCCCTAGCAAAAGAACAGGGAAAGGAACTGCATGAGTCAATTTCTTACCTTCCATCACCAGTGAAACAGCAAGCATTTGGAATCTAAGTGCTAGAAGAACCTGGAACTGATGATATTTTGTTATATGTAGGCTGTTGTTTTTAATCACAACTAAAATGAATAATGCACAGGAAAGGATAGGATAAGTAATGTAGCACATCAAACACAGAGAGAAAGCAAAAATCCTTTGAATGCACAACTGCTCTCACTAAAGCAAAAAACTTTGTGCTTGATGCTTCTAATATACACATTATTATCTATATTTACTGTATGGTTATTACCCTGACATATGCAAAACTCAATCCACTAGTTGTGGATTTTGATATGAGAATTTCACCTTCAGGCCAAATTTTTTAAACTCTGGACATTGGGAAGTGTCAGTATAGTCAAGAACCAAGTTTTGAACACAGCATTTGCAGGCATTAGTTATAGTGTCAAAACAAATGATGGCTTTCTAAATTAAAAAAATGAGAACCACTTAGAATATATAAATTAAAACAGATGTGAAGCATATAGAATATGAATTGAAGTACTATGTTATTAAGTGCTTGCTAGGTTTTTTTGAACAATCCCTCTGAATATTCCCAGTGCAGGACATGTTGTGTTTCAAAGGAGCATTGGGAATTTTCCTAGGCACGGTAACAAGCAGACTTCCCCTGAGTGATTTTCTGCAGTGCTGTAGTCACAAATGGGCCACCAGACCAATTCCTTTCACTTCTTCTGCTAAACCTGGGGACCCACTGAAAGCTGGACTGAGCAGAGGTGTCCACACAATGCAGCCATTTAGAACCACTGCTACTATGGTACTACATTTAAACTTTTTTTTAAAGCAGTATCTTCACTCATGGTTCCCATGAGTGCCATTTAGATAATGAATCAATTTAGATAATAATTGCAGAATTTTTATTACACAGTATCAGATCTTTGTGTCAAGAGTGCTACGCTGAAAAATACGTGCAAGAATCTCAGGTAGCACTAAGGCAGCTGAGAGACCTGAGGTATTACCACTTGAGCTAATATTTATGTTTGAAGAACTGCCTAATCCACTGAAATTGCACAAAGTGGAAACAGCATTTTCTTTCCACTGATCCCCAAATGTACAAAAAGTCTTGCTGACTTAGTAAATCCCATAGTTCTGTCAGAAAAACCCACAAAAACAAAACAGCAAAAAACAAACAAAAAAAGCTCACACACACAAAAATGCACACACACCACACATCTAGTTAAAGGAATATACCTTCCTCTAAGGTAAGATGAGGTTTGGAAAAAAATGCAGGATTAGGAGCATGGTGGTCTGTTGAGCATGAGAACCATTTTTGGTATAAATATAGATGAGGGTAGCCCATCTTTTACCATATGGACTAAAGTAAAAGGAGTTTGTACGATATAATTTTATCTATTTCCTCATTTTTTACTATTTACCTACTTACATTAGCAAGTGAAACAAAACTTGCATTCCCACAGACCTTAGATTAGAATCTCTCACTAATAGGAAGTCATCAAATTGAGTGAGCTTCCCAAAATCCTAGCATGGCTTGATAAAACAAAGCCCACACACCTTCAAGTGGCAGACGATGTGTTCAGCAGGAGAGAAGGCACATCTGCCCCAAAGCAAGGGGGTTTGGGGTGCCCACCAAAGCTGCTCTCTCTCCTCTGATCAGCAGGACAGGAGAGAGAAAACAGAATTAAAGGCTGTGAGGTGAGATAAGGGCAGGAAGAGATCACTGTCTGCCATCATGGGCAAAACAGGCTTGACTTGGGAAAAATCAGTTTAATTTAATGCCAGACAAGATAATGAGAAATAAAATAAAATCTTCCCCCCACTACCAAAATCTTGCTGCACAAACCCAAAACACAAGGTAAGACTAGAAGACTTTGGCATGACAGATAATCTAACATAAAATGCCTAAATTATTCCAAAGCTCTTGTATGTAGGCTCCAAGGACACTTCTAGTTGTGTCCTCCCATGGAATATAAAGCCATCCCATAATGCTTTAATGCTGCTGAGTGCCTTCCCAGCTGACAGGTCAGAAAAGAATTTCAAGTCCTTTTTTTTTTTGCTGTCAGACACATAGAGGGAATTTGCCAAAAAACAGAAGCAAGTTTTCAAATGGGCACTAAATACTCAGTGTCCAAGATGCACACTTTTAAGAAATTTGTCCTCAAAAATGCGAAAGAAAGAGAAATTTTGTAAGAAAATGTTAAAAACTCAGACTTCTAAAGAAGACCCTTTCATTTCCATACTGAATAATGAAGAGTAAGCAAAATTCTCTTTGTACCTAAAAAAGAGAGATTTGTCAATTACCGGAATCTTGAGAGTTTAGATTTTTTTTTTCTCCTCCCTTTCCTTGGACTCTGAGCACTCACTAACCAGCTAATTATTGGAATGCTTGTTACTGTTGTGCCAGTGAAAATGGACAACTGCCTGAAAATACTGTTCCAGTCTAACAAACTCTAATGTGAAATACCTTCTGATTAGTTGCATTCTACAGTAAAAATAAAAAAAAAGAGAGAAAATTTGCTTCTGTAAATTTTGTTACATTGGCATTGTCAAGTCTAAGTACTTTTTTCAGAGGAATGAATTATTCTTTCTCATTCCCTTCAAAGGAATACATGCCAACTTTCAGAGTTATGCAACTGTATCTCACCATTTCCCACATCATTATGTTCCAGCACAATGGGGATGAGGATGATGACGACAAAGTGATCTTTTTGTATTTGAAAAGTGCCTCTCAGAATTTCCAATATTCCTTTTACTCCACGAGCTGGACCCTGCTATTGCAAAGAAGGTAGGTGTGAAAACATAGAAAAATTCCTCCCCTTAACTGAGCTTTAAACACTCTATCCCTCCCCTTTTAAAATTGATTAGAATTTGGAAAAAAATGGGTTGGAGTAACTTTCCTGTTAAGGTAAAACTGGAATTCAGCTTAACAGCTGGGTTTTTTTCTGGCTCTCACAACATTTACTGCCTGCTTTCACAATGTCACCACAAACAACAGGGATATTTTAGTGGTTGCAAAAGCTTACTGACAAATGGAGATGTTTTGCAACGGTCAGCCTGTGCCAGTATCTGCATGAGGATTGTTTTGTTTAAAAAAAAAATCTTCAGCTTGGTAACTATTCATACAGCAAAAAACCTGCCCTGCCACTTTATAACATCAGCAAATGCTGAAGTTGATATCAAGAATCCTCTCTGATGCCTCCAATATAGGTTCTGTCATGACAAATAATTAGCAACTGTGCACTGCCTGAGTGATCTGAGGGACTGGTGCTGCATTTCTTCTCTTTCCACAGTCACCTGGGAGAGTGGGGCTCTTGTGAAAGGCAGTGCTCAGCTCCCAAGGTGAGTGCATCCCAAAAACACCTTGGAAAACACGCTAGGAGCAGCCTAGAGCTAGAGAAGGGGAGATGCTGACTGCTACAGACCATCTGAACTTGGAAGTTCATGTGCTAGGAGAACAGCTCAGTGTGACAATACTATCCAAAGTATCCCTAGATGAGAAAACCCTGTAGCTGCCATGATTCAGGGCAGGCTGTGATGACCATCTGCCCATTCCATCAAAGGTGGGCCCAGGAATGTGCTCCCAGAAAATCAGTATTCCTGGTGAAAGAGCAGTGAACAAGTGGGAGTATTGTTGGGACAGTCATGACCCAAAGAGTGACACCATACAAGTTCAGAGGGCTTCTCTTTGTTATGGCCCCATGCTGTCTTTACAAACTTTTAACAAACTTCAAAGACAACCTCTAATTAGTTAATAGCTTTCTTGTTAATTATTCTGTTGGTTAGTGAAAAACATTTTACTTGACTATCCAATCTATCTATTCTCAGATTGTTTACATATTTTCTTTACTGATTCTCATGGGACAAATCCCTCATTATTACAGGTGCACTTATTTTTTACCCTCAGAATAGATTGTTGTGTTAAAGGAACTTCTCATTCTTAAAACAGCTTCATGTGAGAACTTACAAAAATGCTTGTTAGCTGCACTTAGAAGAAATGACAAGCTAGATTTTTACTCTATTCCTATAGGGGAGTTCAAAATATTGTTTGAGGCACACTCCCAGGAGTGGAAGCAAGGTAAAATACCAAGTTAGTCAGGAGCAGGTCCCTCTGTGCCACGGCAAAGTCACAAACCTGCTGCAATGGCATCCTCACTTGTACTAGGTGAGGTTCTTCAGACATGGGTTTGGGCAGAGGTTATAGGACAAAATGCCCAAATAAAAGAAAACACTGCAGAATCCATTTTCACTACTTTCATGCCATCAGATTTTCTTGGCAAATAATCCCATACCAGGAATTATTTTATAAAAATTCTCACAGGCTACCCTTTTGTGTTCTCCTATTCCATGGAAATACACAGTCATAGAATATCCTGAGTTGGGAGGGCTCCACAAGGATCATCGAAGCCCAACTCCTGGCCCTGCAGGATTCTTGAACTCTGGCAGGCTGGTGAGCCTGTCCCAGTGACCGATCATCCTCTGGGAGAAAAACCTTTTCCTAATATCCAATGAAAACCTCCCCTCACCCAGGTTCAAGCCATTCCCTCGGGTCCTGTCACCATGGAGAAGAGATCAGTGCCTGCCCCTCCTCTTCCCTTCGTGAGGATGTTGAAGACTCCACTGAAGTTTCCTCTCCTCCAGGCTGAACAGACCACTCCTAATTGGCTTCCCCTCCAGACCTTTCACCTTCCTCGTTTGGACACTCTAATACCTTAATGTCTTTTTTATGTTTCTGGTGCCCCAAACTGCCCCCAGCACTGGAGGTGAGGCTGCCCCAGTGCAGAGCAGAGCAGGACAATCCCCTCCCTTGCCCAGCTGTGCCCAGGACAGGGATGTCCCTCCTGCTGCCAGGGCACTGCTGACTCATATCCAACTTGCCATCAACCAGGATCCCCACGTCCCTTTCCATGGTGCTGCTCTCCAGCCTCTCATTCCCCACTCTGTACATCCAGGGTTGCCCCAACCCAGGTGCAAAACCCAGATTGTTTTCATCTTTCACAGGCCTAATTTTTTTCAGAGAAATGGAAAATGTGATAGCTGCAATGAACTCTAATTCACAAAAATACGTATTTTTTCATTTGGTTTCGGATTGATTACACAACAATACTGCTGTAGATGCCAGAGCAGATTACCTCAATCTTACTTCTGTCTCCTTTCCCCCACCTTGCAAAGGTTAACATCCAATCTCTGGCATTTCCACAGCTCACCCACAATGGCTAATTTTTAACTTAGACACCTAAGGTTCAACAAACAAGGTAAGTCATCAAGCCATCCTACAACACTTCTCTATTTCTGTGAAATAATATTTGGAGTAGAAATCACTGCCTGCTTTTTCTTCCTCTTCGTGACCAATTTGTCCTTCTCCAAGGAGAGAAACTCCCTGCAGCACAAGTATGATTCAAAAATTTAGGAGTTGACTGTGAAAGTTAAAGTTTAGATTGAACTACCTGTATTAGATCAGTTGCTACTTGATGCATGCTTTATGTTGATACAACAATTTCTTTGTGTAAAACACATAAAATAAAATTTTAGACATACTTTCTTTTACATTTTTTGTTACATCAACTTAAAATTGTGTAATTATTTATTTAAAAATAGACCAGTTAATTTTTTTTCTCTATCATGTTCTCACAGATAAAAAATGCAAAATATTCTCCCAATCTTACAAGACTGGCTTCATCCTTTTATAGCTGTATGAAGCCACAGCCTGTTTGATATATAATTAAACACACACTGAAATAAAGTTAGTAAAATCATGGGAATTTGTAAAACTTCATTTTGTAGTCTGGCATTAAACAGAAACAATCCAGATTCTTCCTTCACAGCTACAGGTTTTTATACCAAGTGCCAGCAGTACAGCAATTGTAAGAAAATGCCTAATTTATTTACATATGTTGATAGTTTTAATTTGGTTTCTTAAGAAAAGTGCTTAAGAAGGATGCTTATATCTGTGTGTCTGTCTAACCTTTTAAAGTTTTTAATCCACTGATCTAAATCAGCCAGAAGTAACCTGATTTGTTTTCTCACTAAAGAAATTGCCAAAAATACGTAATTCCTGATAATGCTGACCCAATCTGCAGGTGGGCACAAGGAAAGACTGTGCAGGCATAGCTCAGGCTCTGATTGTTTCTGTAGATCTATCCCAGCTGGATGATCCAGCCAAGTTCTCACCTCTGACATTGGCCCAAGAGCTTAAAATAGAGCATGAGATGAGCACATGTGAACAGTTTCCTGTGTGGAAATTTAGGTTGTAAGGCCTTGGCTCAATGGGCCATTGGTAGGACCAGATCTGAAGTTTTAGTCACACCACTTTTAAATTTCACAAACGTTTGGATGTAAGGCACTGTGGAAATAGCACTGAATGACACAATTTAGTTATGTCAGAAGTTAAATGGGTGCAAAGGTGGCATTCTGATCTACCCTCCCTTCTTTGGATTTCAGGGTCAGAAATTCTGACACCCAGCCAGGAAATAAGCTGTTGGGACTGCATTTTTAAATATTTCATTCATTAAATTGCAGAAGCTTGGGTTTATTTTCTGGTAAGTAGAGGTTCCAGTCTCCACCTTTCACATTGCAGTGGCAAAGCCTGAGATGCCTGTACATCACTGAAACTCTCCAGTGCCTGACAAAAGTGCACCTGGGCTGGAGTTTCATTTCCAGTGAGACTGTGTGAATGCTGGTCTGTCACTCCTGATCAGGTGAAAAACACCGTGGCACTGAACCCCCCTGTCCTGTCTTCAGCAGCACAGTGGGCTTCATTCTCATATTCATTTACTTCTCCTTTAAATCCCTTTTCCATGGAGGAAAGAACTGTAGATTTCGTAGTATAAATGAAAATCAGATCCCCTGTCACTAAGACCAACCTCTGATTTCAAGAAGGAGAAATACAGGCATGCTTCCATAAATCTACTCAGGGCATAATAATTCATATTGCAATATTGGTTTAAGAATATTTTCAACAAACACAAATAAAAAGTTCATCAATTTTCATACCTCTGAATCTCTAGGCAAATATTTGCTGTCACTATCTTTTTATCTTCAGACTCTAATGACTCAGAATATTTTGGCCAAACACATGATTGAAGCAAATTCTTTTAATTATTCTAACTTCCCCAATCTAAATAGGAAAACTATTTTGTAGATGGGTGAACAACACACAGGAGCACTTTGTATCAAAATACACACTGAAACTTCTATTGTAGGAAAGGCCTAAATACTGCTTGCAGAATAATCATGGAAAGGAAATACATTATCTGATAACTCAAGAATTCTGGCATGAAAATTATACATTGCAAATATATTCCCATATGCTGTAAAATTGTATCATATTCCATTAAATTATTTTTGGTGAGGTTTGTTTTATTGTTTGTGAATCTGAAAATAATCCTCTTTTTTTGCGATGACAGTTCTATTTACTGAGTTTTCATACTTTGATATATTGGCATATTTAACTATAAAATATACATAGAGCTCTTTAAGAACGTTATTTGATGCAAAGTTACTGAAAATCTGTAAATGCTCTAAAAAGTGTTCTGTAAAACAGAACAAATATTAAACCTCCAGCTGATATCAATTATTTCTTGCACAATTAATTGGGCAAAAAGGCACATGGGCCATTATTCAGAATGGGAATTGTTGGCTTACACAGCTGTCTAGTTCATCCTCTGAGCTCTGAACTAAAAACTCTCTCTACTAGAGAGAGGGTGCTCAAGTTCAAGGACACGTGCAAAAATACTACAGAAAATCCATACGGGGTAACTTGTTGCCACCAAATCGATTGTTCACTTGTCAAAACCCAGGCCCAGGTTTTTGCTGAGTTATCACTCCAGGAGAAGATGACAAGGATCAGAAGCTGAGTTCTGCCACGTTGCCGTGGCTCCTGCCCTCAGAAACACTCTTCCAATAGGCATTATTGGTTGGCTCTTTGGAAAGACAGCTATTGATTAAGTGAACAGATAATGAGATTAACAACGGTGAAGCAGAATTAATTTGAGGGAGGTAATGCTATTTGTCAAGAAGACACTTAGGTTTATGTATCAGCCACACCTCTGACAACCTTAATGAAGCTGAGAACCGTTCTCCAATTGATACTGCAGGCAAGTATTACAATCCATAACAGCTCTCAGACGGAGTGGGTGTGAAAAGTTAAGAAGGTCACAGAAAATAGATATAATTGACCTGGGTTTTTACTTCACAGAGGGAAAAGTTCATATACACATTTTGATAAAGACCCTGAAGGCCTTTATATAAACCAGATAGTAGATAAGTGATCCAAACTACAGATATCCAGTGCTGACACAACATAAGGCAATTACAGAAGTACTAAATGTCAAGCTGCTTGACGACATTCTTTTAGATAGCGATTGCTGTTGTAAATAACCCAATTTTTCAATACTAAAGGCCAGTAGGTCATAAAATTTTGTAGCAGTGTTTTCTTATCACCAGCCAAAGGAGAAGAAAACAAAATCTCTTTTTTTTTTTAACTAAGCAGAAAGAAGGTGGAAGGGCCCAGGCACAGGAAAAGTCCTTGCTCCACTGCCCTACCATTGTTGCAATTAGTGTTTGCAAGGAAGTTTATATTGGCAGCTCTATAAATTAGAACACTAGTTCTCATTGAAAACGAGTGATGTAAATGTATGGGCTTACAGCAGTGCTGCAGACAGCAGATCTAAATTGTTTCTTTCCATTTGTGCCTCTATGCATTGGCACCCTGGTTCATCAGCTGCCTTGCAGCAAGGGCTGCTAGGAAATAAACAGCGATCAGAACAACAATGAAGTCCAAAGCAATGGGTTAAACCACAGTTCAGCCTGAATTTTAACTGTATTTGCACCTAAACAAATAAGATTCTTCTACATTTTTATGCATTATTTCAGATTTAGCTGTCGCACAACTAACTAGATCTGTACAGGATGTCAGGTAAAGAGCAGCACTCGAAAATACAGCATGAACAACTATTAAGTTTTCCATTTATGAGCTGTACCAACTAATTTCTTGCTGAACTGTGGAGCTCTGGCCTTTAACATTTTATACTCTGCATGTCCACAGAGTATGCGTTTAAAGAATTTTCTAAAGAACATTGGTAAACACATTGATTTCATTTATAAATCTCACAAATTTGCAAGATACCTTTAAAAAACAGAAAAGTATTTCTGAGTATATTGTATGGGTTGAATAAATTTACTAGAACAAACAGATTTTTTTAGATCTACAACATCTTTAAATGTTGTTTTTCGCCTTCCTTTTTAGAATGTCTTTACATTTAAATAATTTCCAGTAGCTATTTTATGTTGACCTATTTTGTTTAGATGCAGGCAATAAATTAGGCGAGCAATAAATTAAGCTTTACTAATATTTGAAAATCACCTTTGAATAGCCTTTTGCAAGGCTCATTGAGATTCTTGTTTGTGAGCATTTATTTTTAAATGTTCTTTTTTTTTTTTTCCTGCTACACTTGAATTCTAGTTAATCCAGTGAGACTTGTATCTTGGTTTCTTCAATGTAATATTAAAAAACTACAATGCCTGTGTGTCAGACTTCCTTTCAAGAAAGATTTGATTGCAAACACAAACAAAAAGCTTTTCTTCTTTTGTACTCCTTTATGATCTTCAAACAAGTTTCTATGAAAAGGACCAGTATTTTTTCAATTTTAAGCCATACTCACCTTTGCAGTTAGAAAAAAAAAAAAGAAAATTTCATGCTACAATAATTAATTCCTGATTGTAATGTTACAGTACAGTTTATGTTGTGTTCTAATTATGCAGATATGCAAAAAGGGAAAATAACTTTGAAGAACAAAATGCATTTGTTTAAGCATTTTCATAATTACAATGAAACTGTTGAGCAGTGGGGCTGTACACAAACTAAAATATACAGATCTTAATATTGAACTACAAACTCTTCTACCACCCTTGAGAAAACCACGACAGTAAAACAATCAGTCTGTAAGTGCAGCTAGTTTCAGAAAATTACCTCATTAAAAATGCAAAAAAGATGGGCCCAAAATGGTCAAAAGCTCAGATCAGCTTCACTCCACCTCTTATGGGAGCAGAGTAAGACCAGCTGCCAGTCAGATCTCTGCAGTTGCCTTTGCCCAGTATTTAAAACAGTTTTGGTCTCAAAGCTGTCCTACAACATAATGGCAATAGATTTACTAACTTCCAGCACCATTCCTATACATTTGAGTATCTATAGTAAAGAGAAACAGAGTTTTAGGATCTGCAGAGTGATCACATAGATAATAGATAGCATCCAAAACTTTTAAGGAAAACTTTCCTCTTGCTAATAATACCATCACCATTGGATAAATACTGTTAGGTGCCACTTCACAATTAACTTCATCTGTCTGAAAAAGCAGACCATTATAGTAGCTTTATTTGATATACAAAATACTGATGCTGATGGAGAGGCCATTTCAACCACCAGCCCCAGTTTCACACATGCAAGAGCTCAAAATTCTGGCTGGTAGGAACCAGTAGTCCATCTTAGCTTCTGTAAAATAATGTGGTGGTGGAAGACACAGCTATTAGGTATTAAATGAAAATGTAAAACGGATTTCTAGGCAACTCTTAATACTTTAGAAACAACCAGCTAGACTGCAGCATCTTCCCAACACATAGTCAAATTATTGAGAAGAGAGAAACGTGAATTGGTTCCCCCTATTTTTTCAGATAAGCCTGGTGATATGTTCTCTGGCTTCAGGCTAATTGTCTTACTAGTTCAGCTGTATATTGAGGGTGTTTTTCTAGTAGACAGATTTGAAGGAGACAAGACACACAGAAATAAAATATGTGTCTCCTTACTGTCTTTAGTCACAAGTTAAGAGTATCCAGTATATTTACTCATCTATCCTTTCTTTTTATTACAATGCTCTGCTCCCATCATTAACTAATAGATTTATGGTACTTATTGGAAAAAAAGTCATATGAAGCAGTTCTTGTTAATACAAGAAATATTTACTGAAGGAATCAATCCTGTTAAAATTATAAAGCATAATACCAAGAAGTTGTAATTAACTTACAAAAGTATGAGATTAGGTAGACTCCATTTTCAATTAATCAGTCATTGTTACCTGGTTCTAATTTTAAAACACCAGTTGTGAACTCAACCAGTGATTTACAACAGCTACTCAAATATGCTACCAGCAGAAAAATCCATGTAGCTCATTTTCAAAGAGTTTCCAGCTTAAAATTGGATCCTGTTATCATTCAGCTCAGAAGAAAAACAACTACTGGGTTGATTGGTCCAAGCTCCTAGTGGGAGGAGTGTGCACTCCAATATTTTGTTCCAAGGTACAACACTATTCTGATTTGCACAAGGATAGTGCTAAACACATCAAATTGCTGGGAAAACATTATAAATTGTTGCATTACAGATTTCCTTAGTATCTTTTTGTATTGTTTTCATAGGTCTCATCTAAAAATATGTTTGAAAATCTATGAACAACTACCTTTAAAATGACACGACATAACCTTCAATGCTCAATACCTTCAAAGCACTCACATGCTATGAGTTTATTCAGATGGTCCAAATATTATATAGAAAGAAGAGGATATCCAATATCCAGTAATTCACTGTATCCAATAATTCAGTCCATGCTAAAGAAAGATGTTTTACTTTTGCCTAGGTTTCACTCTCAAATTGGAAAAAAATTTACTTGAGTCAGAACTAGACAGTGCAGGCACTAAAGCAAAAATGTACACCTTTTAACAGATAAAAGAAACATAAATGAGTATCAAACAATCTCTTGGAAGAATTAGAATTAAATTAGTTATACAACAATGCACATCAGTTTCACAAAGCACACCCACTGATGCTGAAATTCACGTTACTTAAATATATATGCAAATACTAAATTCCCAAGCTGTGAGTGAATGTGATGTCAGGAAGATTCACCCATTTTAATTCCATGGCTTCTTGCAATGTAAACATTGCCTTTTGAGAAGAAAGGTCCTCACAATCTCAGAAAAGATACTGTGCTGTACATGTAAAACTGGAGACAGCAGTACCAGCATCTCCTCATGTAAATATGCTCCTATGAGCACATCAGCATAGACTGGTGCAATAAAGATGTGGACACTACACCTGAGGGGACATTTGGCTATCCTTTTTAAGGCTTAGGAGGCTTTGTGGCTCCTAAAGAAGCTCCTGAAGAAGGCTTTGATCCCTTTCCTTTCCAAGCTCTGCGCCAGTTCCTCCAGCTGTCAACCAACATTTTAGCTGAGACGCTCTTTGGAAGTTTGGGCAGCTTTCAAAAGCTGTTGGATATCAGAAATCCTTACCTTGAATCTGAAAATTAGTGCAAAGATGTATCAACTTCTCCAGGAGGAGTATTTTCAGAATCACCATCTCCACGGGCTGGCTTTAACAAAGACTTGTAGGTGGCAGATTTCTTTGCTGAGTGCTCGTGACCATTCCTGGGCACAGAACTGAGATGTACTGCTTTGTGCTGTGTTCCACTTTGGAATTCTAATGGCTTTTATTCAATCAGTCTTAGGAACTGATTCCATAACAGCAGAATTTTCTCTCAGAAATCTTTTTTATTTCCCTTCTCCTTCACTCACCTTGCACCAAGGTCCTGGGTCAGAAGTGCAGGCTTTAAATTTGTATTCCTAGGACAAAAAGCTAGAAATCCTGTTCCCTACTCTGCTGCCTGCACACTCTTACAGCAGAGACACAGCATTTTTAAGTTTGCTACTGAATGAGGAATCATGATGATTCTAGAGAAAAAAAACCACCCAGCTGTATTGCACTGAGAGTTTTATTTTTAAATCTCTACAAGCAATGGCAGAAATTTGCAAACTGCATCTATTTTACTATTCTTGCTGCAAATATATGCAGTGGAGTTATAATGAATGAATCTATTTCTAAACAAGGCAGTAATAATGTGGCAAGTGCTATAATGTACAGATGATCATCTCTGTCATTAATTAGGTAAGAGACCAGCCCATTTTTCACTACTATGGGGCCCATGCATATTTTCTTTTGTTTTT
Source organism: Hippolais icterina (assembly GCA_013400075.1). Taxonomy (NCBI): domain Eukaryota; kingdom Metazoa; phylum Chordata; class Aves; order Passeriformes; family Sylviidae; genus Hippolais; species Hippolais icterina. The sequence continues at coordinate 30,591 of VWYN01008758.1, read as the reverse complement.
ACAGTAACAATTATGAAATGTAATCATTTTGCTGTTTTGAATTGTTCCACCTTCTCTCAATCACCTTTGGTTATCTGCATCTTAATCCTCTGAATTCCAAGAATAGTAGTTCGAGAAGGAATGCAAATTAAAGAAAATGGATAATTCTAGGAAACATAAAATGATTCCTTGTTAAATCTACAAATACTTAAAGTTAAGTAAATTGGGTTTCAAGGAAAGAGAGCTCCTTGGTGCAGAAGCACCCTCTAATGGCTGGTTCCTGACTGCTCTAAATCACGGCTGGAAGAGCAATTTAATAGCTCCCCTAAAAAGCAAGGGAAACTGTTAAGATATATATAAAAGAAAAGAAAAAAAGAAGGAAATGTTAATATATGTATGCACACACACATATTCACATTTCACATACAGTCTCTGCTGCATATCCTTAACACAGAAAAAGAGCATCGTGAATCTGACAAACTTTTTTCATTGGAGCCTGAATTTCCTTTTAAAACAATATTCTCCATTTAGTATATAAAATAGCTTTTTAATGTTTTTTAATGTTTTTCTAGGTTTCAACCACTCTTCAAAATTTAAAGACAAACAGAAACTGAATTTCCTCTCTTACCTCGATTAACTTTTACAAAAGAAAAAGCTAACTGGCTGAAGGAAAATGCTACACTAAGTCTAAATCTTAAAATAATTTATGCTAGAAGGAGCGTGGAAGTCAATGGGTCCAATCCCCTGCACAAGCTGGCCAGCTCTGAAGTTGCATCCCAATAGTAAAATACTATGTAAGAAAATAAAAAATCCTTTTGGTGATAAAGCAGTACTAGAAATGTAAACCATTTCTGCTGTCTAAAAATACTCCTTAATAGGTATTTTCCCCTTCTGGTCTATGGTTTTGCAGGGCTTTTTTTTCAATGAAAATATCCAAAATTTGCTCATATAACTGCATTATTTTACCTCCACGCTGGAATGTGTACTTAGAGTACAGCTCCTTATTATTAACTGTTAAGTATAATATCTCAGTGCTCGTACAAAGGCAGTGGCAGATAGAGCAGTTAATAACATGAGAGTAATGAGACTAACCGACCAACTTGCTTCTCAACATCACTTTTCAAATCTCTTTGGGCTAAATTTTCAGTGTGGGGAATTAGCCATAGAAATCCCATTAACATTAATGAATGTTCCATGGTTAACTCCCCATGCTCTGTGCTGAAGATTTACCCCTATATCTCTAAAATAAATATGTACAGATGCCAAAATTCTTTTTATAGAGCCTGAAGAAATTAAGGACTCTATTCTCAAATAATTGACTTATGCACGTGTATCTTTTCCCCCCATGGATCATCTTCCACATATCAGGATGGGTGTAATGTCTGCATTATTCCCATTGAACAGATTATCCAAAGTGCATGTTTACTGCATAAAGGCTGAGTTTAGTTAATTGCATATTTTACAGAACTAATATATAGATTGAGCTGGATTTTTCCCATCATTAAACAAACAGTGGTTGAACAGTAGTCACTGTTGTTGAGAACAGCATGTATTTATACTTATATTTCTGAAGATATAAGTATCAAGGAAAGTCAGTAGTCTGAAAGAATTGGAAATTATCCTATACACCTACCAAAAAGCCAAATTACAACTGGGTCAACAGAAGTCCCTGCAAGCAGTGACTGAGGCGCTGTGTGAAGATGGGGAACAATGTTTGTTATCTTGACTGAAAATACAAAGGTGGGAAGGGCTTCTAGGACCAAAATCAGCAGCTGCCCCCTGTTTTTGGAAAGCAAGAGTGGGGGACATATTGCCATCATTTTTTCCTCCCATTTGCAAGAATATACCCTTCCTATTTTTAAAATATTAATTTAGAAACTTACTTTCCCAGTTAAGCTCATCATTTCAAACTCCACTACAGCTTAAAAAAAAAAAAAGGTGCCAAAACAACTGCTTCAAATCATATTCATTTGCTAAAATTTGGAATAAATCTTCAGTAACACTCTTTTCATACATAAAGGTTTACCTGGCCTTCCTTAAAATGACTCTTCTTGGAGATCAGACTGGAATACATCGGGTATAATACTCAATTTTATGCATCTGTCCTGGAAGGAGTGTGTTGGTGTTGCCACTATAATCTTGAAGAGGAGAATCTACTTTCCTCCCTGAATACAGAACCAAAAAAAAAAAATTTACATGGAGCCTGTACAAATTGCTTTATCTGAAAATAATATGCCAGCTAAATGAAGATAGAGGCAACCCCCTGAAATTGTCCAGTGAAACCATATTTGAGAAAACTCACGCAGAAAAATGCACAATTCTTCTGGTTATACATGGAGCTGAAGATGGCACATTTAGATAGAAATTCTTTTAGCTTATGAGCAGACTCTTGAAATAATTTCTAGATCAAAGATTAAATGTATAGTCCTCCTAAGAATATCAAACTATGCGACCATAAACCAATCCTCTTTCAATAGCAACACATTTAGACAGATTCCCCCTTTCCATTGAAAGGTCTTTCATACAAGTCTTTCATAGCCAAGATAAAAAAGGGAATTTTCCTGGTAGCATTCTTCACAAAAATGCTTTCAGCTAGAACTGGGAAATCTGGAATGAGGTAAGGTCAGACTGGTGGGGGTGGGCAGGAGAATCAGTCATGTAAACAGGTTTTATATTGCATTTATTACAAACTCCCCTTATTTTCAGTTGCTTCTTTGGAAATTAGCACAACCATGACTGGATTAATTCTCTGTGGGTTTCCCCCTGTACTGTTATTGAGCAGTCATGGGAAAACTCAGCCAAATGAGTATGGCTCTAGTGAAGCCATACATCTATGAGGAAGGGCAATCACCAGAACACAGGGTTTGTCTTAAAAAAAGACATTCAAATAGATAGGGCACTTAAGCTGACCTCCCTGAAGTGATGTCCTCATACTTTAATTGAGCTAAATTTTTGATGTTTTATGTCACTGTAAACGAAAAGGAATAATTTTATGGAGCATGTTTGTGGGTTTTCTGGTTTTACAGACACAATCCTACCTACCCTTCAGGCAGCCTGTCACTCACTGCAATGCTTCACATCTGAGCAGGTCTGCCCATGCACCCTCCAAGACTATGTTGACCTGCTGAAAACTCTCTTTAAAGACAACCAGGAATGTGTCTTTTCAGTGCCATGAGAAACACAGACACCACAGGAGCCACATCTTTTTCATACCTTCAGCTCCTGAGAAAACAAAAGGCAAAGGCTTTGGCATGCCTACTGCCACGTCCAGTGTTTCCTTCACACAGTCAGTGTTCCCTTTCCACTGCTGCCTCCCCAGGGAGGGATGCCATCCTGCTAAACAGCAGCGGTCTTATCTCAATTGTTTTGTCCAGAGATTTTTGGAACACAAGTCTTTACCGTCTCCTGGAAGCTGCCTCAAGACATCCTGCAGTGTCAAGACACCTTGCACAGGTTTATCCATAGTGACTAAATTGTACTCCTCTGACCTACTCCCATGGGCAGTATCAGCTGGAGGCCTTAAGTATATTTGTCCATACCTGATGTTGTCTGCTTGTGGCATCATATACAATATTTTTTCCCACCAAGATTTTTGTTTGCATAGGGTAATGGGAGAAGGGGAGAGAGGATAGGCATTTTTGCTTGCCCAATATCATATGAATGTGTTGAGCACTCCATTTATACAACATCCCCACTGCTGTTGCATCTCACAGCAGCCTCCTCCCTAAAAGCATCAGAAATTTCCACAACAGTCCCAACAGCTGTTTCCCAATATTCAAATAGTTTGCAACTGAGGGAGCCTTCAGATGGGAATGGCAAAATGCCTGTTGGCACTGCCAGGAACTCCCCTGCCTACCCAGCTCACTGGAGCGAGTTCAGAGATGGTCAGCGGCCTGTGGTACACTGAATTTTTGCTTCCACCACTGGTCATATCCCAGTTGTGCATCATTACACTGCTTCCTCATGTACATCAGCAAGCAGCTGATCCAGTCCTAAAGCAGCGCTCCACCAAACAAATAATAAATATTCTGATAAATATCCTGGGGAAGGAGGTACTCTCTTCATCTACCTGCTCCTACCTCTTCAGTAGCTGTATGGCCATAACTTCAAATGTTTTGTGAAATCACAGATCTAAGAGCATCTCTCTACAAGACTAAACACGTGCAATCTAATTTCCATTAATGATTATCATGATCTATGACAGATGCTCCGCGCTGCCTTACAGCAGTTCAAAACGGAATGGCAAAATTAATGGACAAGGGGAGACGAACCATAAATTTTCCAGCTTCATTCCCAATACCAAAATTTCTGCAAGTATTACAGGCACTGACATATGAGGAATTGCACAAACACGTAAAAAATAAAAAAGCAACCAATCCACAGCATGGAACTGAGTAACACAACATTGCACGATAGGCCCTACCTCCAGGATACCCCGTGGTTAAATTACAAAAGCAGGGAACACAAAATACATCACTCCAGCACGCTGAAGTTCCAGAGAGGCATTTCACTTTGACAAGAGTCAAGTTGCTCCACATGGAGTAAACAAACTATTCCGGTTCCCCCAAGTGCTCTCCATATCTGACAACACCTTTCTATAAAGATCCTTAAGGATCAGGAAGGGCCTGGGATACTGCAATTCCTGCAGCAATGCATGTCTGAGGACTTTTAAAGGTAGTTTACTGCCGTGAAGTCTCACAGCTGTCCTGGCCTTGGTCCTTTCCAAGGATTCCTTCATGAGATGTATGATATTTGGTAACTACATTCCACATTTGTCAGCCTTCACTCAGCATTGCAAAACACGCACCTAAAAAATCTTCCATTGCTCGATCACGCTAACACAAGTCATATTAATTAAGAATATGTTTGTGTAATTACATGGGAGAGGTGCTTTGCACAGCAGTTAAAGTGCATGCAACATCTATAATAAGCAACCCTGTGTGTAAGACATTATTACAGTACAGGATTCTTGGTCTGAAAGAAAGAAGTAATTTGAAAATTGATGCCAACTCTTTGGTGTTTTCTAGGTCACATAAATTGTTATTAGGATCTGATATATTTAAGTAACAAAGCGCACTAAATAATATTTTATCTGACTCAATAGGAACAATCATTCTATAGCATTTGCTGAATAAAGTCAAACATTTCTTCCAACAAGCTAATTAAAAATGTATCATTTACATACAGCAACCGGATCTGACTGGCTATTGCAAAACTTTGATTTTCTTTAGACCACTTTACCTGAAAGAATAAACATTGATGCAATCAAATTTTCACACCTTAAAGTTATAATGATTACTTTGGTTAGAGCTAACTCTTCTCACAGATGTAATAAGCAGAGTTGCACGCACTTTGTGATAAAGACTTGCAGGCTAAAAAAACTGTTAGCACGACAGCCCAAATGTCCTTAGGCAAGCCAGCTACCCAGTTACTGCCCAAACCAGAGAACAATATATAGGAATAATGTGCACATGCTCAGCAAATCCATTTCTATGTTTTCTTTTTTATTTTAATATCAAAGTATTCCAAAGCTCAATTATGCTTCATTAGGGAAACTGTGACTATCCCACTTAATTATTTTAATATCTCAGGATTAGACAAGGAATGCAGAATTTTGGTAAAGCAGACAATGAAGGAAACACACTGACTGCTCCAAGAAAAAAAAGCTGTATTTCATGTTTTGAGCCAATCAACGATGAGCCGCAGATATTGTATTACAGATGATTGCTTTAATCCTAAGGCATTTTAGGGTGTATTTGAAGTAACACAAGGGAAGCTTGTTTTGATATATTCACAATATAAAGCTGCTAGGAGATGGTTCCTAGATTCACACTGTGAGTTAAGTTCTCTCTCCCCCTTTGAAACCAAAAAAGGAAAATACTTGCAAGCAGACTTAAAGTCAAAATAAACCATCAATTTATCACACAGCTCTCTCCTGAGAGATCCCTTTTACTTCTGCATATCACAAAACCAGAACTCCAGGCACGCTCCCCTCCATCCTGTGCTACAAATCTTTCATTTAAAACTGCTAACTTCTCTCACAAGTTTTTAAACACCGTTTTCACCTTCACTGCCTTCAGAAACTCCACAGGAGCACAACTTTACACAATGGCACCACCTTGTGTTTCAAATACCAACTTCCAATCCTTGCACTGACCTCAACTTCATGCCTTTCCCTCACAGTGGATGAAAAATAAACTTATTTCAATACAAGCATATCAAATACGGTAATTAAAAATGTAATGCATTATTTTGTGATATATAAATATATTATAGAATATAACTGTTTCTTTCAACTGAGACTCATCCCATTTTCTCCCATTTTAAATTTGTGTCTTTCATACCCCAAATTACCTGTAATAAAACCTCTGCCAGCATATTCTTAATTTAGTCTCTGGTTGGTTTTCATATAAAAGAAATGCTTAGATCCTGCTGGATGACCTATTTTGGGGTCAAAGTCAATTAAATTCTCTCTAAAGTAATGTTTACCCACTTGGTTAAATAGAAATCAAGCTACGCGTGTATGTATATTAAACCATTATCCAAGAAATGGATAATTCAAAAATATAAGTCTTGAAAAATGTTTACTTAAAAGATTAAAGGCAGACATTATAGTATTAGTAAAACATGTCATCCAGTGCCCAACCTTTTACTGTTACAGGCAGGGTGGCAGCCTTCCCACTTAGAAGTGGCAAACCACCTGACTAATCAAACAACTCTACTTAAAGTTGTGAATAACTTTGCAAATCCTCATCTGTGTGAGCTGAAATACAAGTAAGTCCTCACCAGGCTGACTTTTCTTTCTTTGGAAGTGGAAAGTGAAATAGTTTTGTACCAAAAAATGGTTTGGTTGCTTACATTTTACAGCATTAGTCTTTATCTTTGAAACTCACTCACTACTGTACCTAGGCTGGATCTTAAAAAAAAAAAAAATCTGTGACTTTTCTTGGGAAAAACAACCATGTTGTTCACAACTGCTCAGTAAAAGAGAACAGTTTTAGTAAATAACATTCACAGAAGTTCCATTAGGATGCTCCAGTGTCCCTGTTCCCAATGCTGATTTGGCAGTACCTAACCCTTTGAGGCATTGTGGGCCATGCTCTTCAGGCTCCTCATTTCCAATAAAACCATTCTATTATTCCCAGGCCTAGTCCAATGCACACTGGATTCTGGGATTCAGAATAATGAACTTTTCACAGTCTAAACTGTTAATGGTGCTCCTGTGTCTCATATGCTCCTCCTCACAAACCTAACCCTTGCTTCAGGTGCAGTCCTTCTCCTTCTTCTACTCTTCTACCTGCTATTTTCTTCTTCATCTTAATGTAATTCAATTTAAAAAAAACCAACTAACCACCACCCCAACCACTGAAAAAACCCCAGCTGTATCTTTTATATTACTGGCTATACTCAAGTCACACTTGCTCAATATAAATAAAGGCAGAATTTATAAAGGTAAATTTTATCCAAAAATGCCTACATATTTCCTCAGATGTCTACAAGGGATTCCACTGCACAGTATTTGAGGCTGCTGATACAATGGTCACACATCCCCCCTGAGTCACCAATATCATGGAAACACCAGTTCTCTAGAACCTTCTTGTTCAGGCTTCTGCACACCTCTTGCCAAATTTTTTTAGCATTATACCTTCAAAGGAGCTGCAGGAGGGTGAAGGTCCTGACAACAAAAAAAGTCAAAGCTGCTGATCTTTCTTCAGCTCTGCTGGTACAACTGCTTATAAGGCACGCAAAGGAAAATGTTCAATTTAAAACCAGTTCAATTCCATGAACCAGCACACCAAGCAACCCCACAAACAGTTTGGCAGTGCAATTATGCTAGTGATGCAAGGACAGAACGAGAGCTGTGTCAGCTGGCAGGGCTGCCAAAAAGATGCCTCTTAAAACTGCATTCTCAGGAGAGAGAGAATGGGAACCTCTGGTATGGGCAAGGCTTTTTCAGCTGGAGTCAGCTGGGAACCAACTCCACAAGGAGAGGACACCCCAGAATGTGCCTGGAACAGTCCTGTTTCTCCCCAGCACAGCAGCAGAAGTTGAGTGGACAGTGTGACCTAGCAAGTCTATCTTTTACCAATTATTCACCCTGAGACATCTGCACTCATTCCTTTCCCCCACTGTTCAGCCCCTGCACTCCAATATCATAGATGTTGCAGAAGAGCTGCTGAACAAACACAAGCCTGGCATACAAAAAGTAACCCAAACCAGTCCCAGTTTACATTAATTTGCCAGACTATGATCTGGGATGATTCAGCTTGTTGAAGAAGCTGGAACAACAAGAGGCATTTCACAGGGACATATTCCTCAGACACTGAGCCATGCTTTGGTCTTCTATCCTGCCTGTTCTCTGCTCTCCATGAGGTCAGGAGGGGAAACAACCTTAAGGCAAACAGCAGCTTTTTCTAGTCTTTTTTTCTCTCTGAATAAAAGGCTGGGGACAAAGCCACGGTTATCAGTGGTTATCAATGGTTATAGTTATCTGTCCAGCCACTGAAAGCAAAGGAGTGAACAAACTGAAGACTCTGACAACATCTTTGTCCTTCCTTGATAAAATGGGATTGTTGGGAATCTAAAAAATTAAATTCACTGCATTGCTTGGTCACGGACCTGAAAAATGAGGCATACTGTGTCAGATGAAAATCAGAAGGCAAATTTAGGCACAAATGAACACAAGGCCATAGGATAACTCCATCTCTGTGGACTGAAAGGCCACAAGGGTGACAAATTCCTAACCAAGTTGATGATGATGATGAAAAAGGAGAACAATGGTATTTTGACAAGCAGGTATACAAAAAGCTGTTAAAAACTGGACTTCTACAATGAAACTACACTACACATCCCATCCCTGCCAGAATGAAGGCGTTTCACATCAGACTACCATTACCCAATACCTAAAGTAAATATGGAACAGCAGAAAAAATGAACACATACTCTTGATCAAATTATCATAATCAGAGAGAACTGCCATTGGCTGCATGCAAAATGCAATTGTCAGAGCCATGGTTCCTGTTCAACACAAACAAACTTATTACATCTGAAGAAATTTAAAAGCTTTTGAGAATTCCTTGTTTGGGTTATTTATAAGCAGAAAAACCCCAGCTGCAAAAAACCTGATTTCTGTGCAGGTAGAGAAATCCTGTACATAAATTCCTTTAAAAATACCTTTCTTTCTGGAGGATGTATGTAGAATGTGACCCAGTCTTCTCTGTACAGCCAAGCATTGCAGTACTTAATGCCTTAAATTGTTTATTCCTTGTCTACATTGCTTTTGAGTGGGAATGCTGAAAGATTGAGGCTAAAGGATACAATTGCTCCAGGTCAGTGTGCCAGTTCTTGAGCAGGGCAGATTATCACCAGACAAACGCAATAGCTCATACCAGTGGTACCCCTAATTCTCTTTTCCTAGGCAACAAAGGGGTTCTCACCCTGTTGCAGAATGGCTAAGCTGCTTGTGAAATTGGGATTTCAGCCCTGCACTGATGCAAGGTACAGCTCAGTGCCAACCGTGCACTTGCACCAATTCCAGTTTTCCTTCATTTGCCAACAGGACCCTGTGGACCTGCTACACAAGCAACTGAATTGTTCCCAAAGCAGAGGCAGTGCAAGAACCACAACAACCATCCCAAGATAAATTGTCCCAGATTGTGCATCAGATCCTGAGGCACCTCATGCCCCTGTGAGGCCAGTTTAGAAGCAGCAGCATTTGGCACTCACTGGCTGATTAACACATACCATCCACCTTAAGGGGAGCCTGAAGATGTTGCTGAGAGTCTGATGAATCCATCACGCCGATTGCTTAATGCAGATGCTCACACATGACCCGTCCTTTCCATGTAGATTTACATAGCAAACATGAAAGAAATAGTAAAAAAATCCCTTGCATCCAGAAAAGGGATTTAAAAAAATGAGTTCCCTCTTAAAAAACAAACAAAAAGCCTGTTCAACTGTTGTGTTGCCTTGCAGTAGCAATTTGTGCCTGTGCCACTTGATATCCTATAGAAGACAAACTCTATCACTGTGTTCCAACACCCACTTTCACTTGGGATGAACTGAGATTTCTCTTTGCCAAGGTATGACACAGATGGGAGCCCCAACAGCATAAAGCCCTGTCTAATTTAAAGGATCCAAAATGATAAAAAAAGTTTATGATAGGAGAAACAAACAGCAGTGCTGAAGCCTATTATTTGCAAAAATCTTCCAGGTACTCATGAAAGGAAAGAATGATTGACTTTGTTTTCAGGCTTTATATGCTGATCAGTCAATGCAGTATGATTCAATATAAGAGGAGATTTTGCTGTTAGGCAGAAACAGAGCAAAAACTAAGGGAAAGGGGACAGTTTTCTGTGTAAGCTGTGGCAAGGATGTCTTTTTTCATGCTGGAAAAAAGGCCAGAATCAGAGAGGCTCTGCACTGCAACAGCCCATCAAGTTCCATTCGAGACATTTTTCTTTTCTTCATTTTCAGACTTCACTTTCTTCTCTTTGTAGCTCTCATCCCACCTGACAGAACATGGCAGACTTCCTTGCTCTCCCTTACAGCCTTCTGCCATTTCCGTGCAGCTATTGATAGGATCAGTCAGGATCAGTCTCCGTGAGGAGAGTCCAGCTGTGTCTGTTGTGCCAGGAGTCAATCTCTGCTCATTCTCCTCCAGGTGGGCCAGTGGCCCAAAAGTGAGACAAGTGCATTCACTGAAGATGCAAGCTTCACAAAGCTAAGTGGTGAAGGTCTCACAAGCCACAGACAAAGCCCCATTTTTCAAAACCTTTTTAAAATATCTCTGCTCCAAAGAACAGACACATCAGTAACTTCAGGAAGGGAGAGAATCTTTAAAAATGTTAAGAGAAATAAAGACCTTGGCAATTCTACCTAGCTTCATCCTTAAACAGACTGGCAAAATCTTTTTACTTCTTCCCAAAACCCAAGAACTGTAGACATAAAGTACTTCAGTTATAGTAATTAAGGTCAGAAGCAACTAAGTTCCTACAAAATGAATCAGGCAACTTTTCTGATCTCACTTAAAGCAAATCATTCAGCCTACTGAGCAATTTCATTGTCAGTTACATATTTGGAAATGTCATTTGTTGTTTTTATGCCATTTCATGTGGGCTTGGATATAGATGTTATGCTGTACACAACAAATAAGCAAAGTATATAATAGGCAGCAGGTAAAATCCTTCCTAAAACAATATTTATATTGTAGGCACTACATCAATCTTTATCAAAAGTGGAATTTTAGTACTCCATAAAATTGTGCTCAGTTTCTATCTTCAAAAACTTTAGGTTCTGATATCTTCTCATAAACAGAATGCTAACAAAAATGTAAAAAATTATGTTTAGGTTACCTCTCTTGAAAAAAATCAGCAATTAATATTCCTTATTCAAGCCTATTTCTTATTGGTAACATTACTGATACTAACATCTAAATAATAATTAAATTAGTTACCTGGGCTAGAAGAGGATCTGAATTCTGATTTAACCTGGGATAAAGGTTATTCTTTGTTCCACAGAGAGAAAACGCTCATAATAAAATTTTTGCCTCAAATCTTCCCTCCACTCCAAACCCAAACCTGATAATTACATTTCCCCCTTCTTCTGCAATTTGAGGAATGTTAACCGTGCTTGTGTTCACAGGGACAAATAAAGATGACAACCAAGGAAGCAATTACAATAAATGTCTGATCTGCTTCCACTAAAACATATAGTACAGCTTCTAAACAATATGCCACTCAAATGGAATAAACCCTACCTGACACTAAAATTACCAATGTTTGTCATGTCTGAGCACATTTTTGGACTAAATTAAACAAGCAAGTCTTGCCTTTATCAGCTCTCCTAAAAGAAAAAGAACATTTAGTAGCTTAAAAAGCAAGTCCACGTAGTGTGTTTCTGCCACTTCTTCTTAAAGAGAGAGTTCTGGGCACTTGTAAACTGTGAATTTTATATATATATATTTTTTAAATGGCATCTTGATTCTTGGTGGATTTCACTGGCAGTTGTGTTTGCAGCTTTGAAGTCCCCTCCAGGTCTGTCATTTGGTAAGGCTGTTGATGGGTGCCTGGGGTGCTTTGTCCTCCAGGAGGCTATTTTCCTTTAATTCATCTCTGATTAGAAGCAATTTATGCATTTTCATCTGTTTTGTGTAAAGATCAAAGGGATCATGGTTCCCAATGTCGACCCTATTATAGACAAAAGGGGAAGGCTGCACATTTTTGCTGGGTTGCAGTTTAAGCCTCCAAGCACCCGTTCATACCACACAGTTCTTGATATAGCTCTCATAAACCAGGGTTTTATATGGAGACCCACTTGCTTGCCTGTAAACACCTGCATGCTTTTATATTTGTATAAAACAAAATCGTGGGGTGAAATTCCCATTCTCAAATATGCCACAATAATTTTTTTGCCCAATGAGAACAAAGAGATAAAAGTTGAAATTCAATTTTGCCATAACAATACTCCTCTTACCAGTCCCATTAATAAATCCATGGCACTTCATCTAATCACAAACTGACATAGCTGGCCCTGCATCAGAAAGTCTGTTCAAAGCTTTCTCAATGTATTTTTTCTGTCTCCAAGTTACAATAAAGACTGAGTTTTATGCAATTTAAATAGAAATTATTCCCAACACAAAGATAACTTTAAAATTTATTCCAATAAAATTAATATCCAGTAATCATTGATATTAATGACATTGATATTAACATTGTGGTCACCAAAACAAGAGCAAAAATATAGATGTCACCAAAACTTACCTGAAGTGAAAAGACATGCATAAGGAAGTTTTATTTTATTAATATTTTTTTAAGCAAACACAGTACAAATGCCAGCAAACATGCCGAGATGGGAAACTTCCAGGATGTTGTCCCAAGCCACTAAACACACAGTGTAAATTCAAATTCCACTTCTCACTTCCAGTCAACCTGACTCCCTCTCCATAAAGCTCAAATCTTCCTTTGTATCACTAATCATGCACAGAAAGAGAGAGAAAATATTGTGAAGGCAGACAGAAAGTGGGGGAAACCCTCCAAAAATCCACTGTGTTGGAAGAGGCATAGCACTGTGTTTGGGAAGGCTTCTCACGGGGCTACACTGGGAGAACATTGGTGGCTCACGATATTAAAGACAAAAAATTAGGGTTGTACTTCATCAGCAACATCCTGAAGGGGATGCTCCAAATGAGGGACTTGTAATAAATGGTGGCTCTTACCTTGAGCATGGTAACCTTAACAGGTTTAGAAACTTTGCTGAAATAATCATGGTCATTCTGAAATAATCATTCTCTCACAGGAGTGACAGTGGGGCTGCATAAAGCAAGTGAGGTACAAGAAAAGAGCATTGAAGAAAAGATGCCCAAGAACTGTACAGCTTATTTATCAAGATAATCCTAAGCAGACAAGAGTATTTCGAATTTGTATGTTGAAAAATAGAAAGAAAAAGTCTATCACACTGTAAAGGACTTTGCAATTTTCTCCTCCAGGCCCAGGTTTTTGCTCAACCTGAGTTACCACATGCCACTTAAAAAAAAAAAAAGAAAAAAAAAACCAAAACAAACCACCATCACTTCGGGGAAGTCATGAAACTTATGAAACTTGTGACATTTGCTATGGATTAAAAGGAAATAATTCTTAAATGCATTACAATGTTCCCACGTACTTGTGCTCTTCCATAGCAGCCATCGCTGGGATTCTGCAGGTAATTCCCAATCTCCCAGAGCCATGCATGTGGTAACTCAAGTTCAGTGCAAACAGGGAGGAGAGATCCCAGTATTCATTACGAGGTAATTACTATTTTTCCTTCTTTGCAACACAGAATTATCCCTAAAAACACTTAAAAGCCTTGAAAGCCGCAGTGACAAAACAAGACAGGCTGAATTCTCAGCTTGCATCATTACCACCACCACAATAAACTCTGGTCTTTGATAGTTCCTAACACATCAAACCCAAAGAACAGGTGGAAAAGGTATTAACACACATCTCTGCCCTGCCAAAACACAGAAAACTCCAAATTATCAGGCACATCCCTGCCCTGCCAAAACACAGAAAACTCCAAATGATCAGACAATTCAAGCAATAATTATGGTGAAGAACCTCAAGCTGTCAATCTTACCAATAGTAAAAAAACAATAACTGAACTCTTGGAAAATGTGTTGGAATTCAAGACAAACTCTAAGCAAAAATAGCTATAGGGAAAGAAACACCACTGACAAAGAAAACACAGTTAGCAGAGTTCTTGAAATTTCAACAGGCAAGGAAACTTATGAGATATTTAGGAATGAATGTTCCAGAAGAAATAGAAAGGCTACAAAAAGAAAAAGTTAGGTGCTGCTTTTAAAAGACAAAAATTACCTTGAGAAAATGGATAAACATCCAAATTCATTTAGAGGGAGCAAGAACGTTTTTCCTTTTTCAGGTCCGACTTGCCCCTTGCCCAGGGATCCCTTAAACTGCATTCAGAGACGTGTAATCAAGTTTACATGGTAAAGGGATGGAAAAAAACTGCCCAAGGGCAAAAGGAAGGTCCTGTTTGGGGGAAGGCAGAGGGGCAGGAGGAGACCAGGTGAAGAACCCTTACCTTTCCACTCAGAAAGTTGTTAAAAAGCCTTGTTCGATTTTTGGTAGAATTCGGGGTCTTTTACTGCTTAACAGAACTCAGGAAGAAAAATTACCTGGGGATCTATTCAAATCTGAAAGGATAAAACTGAAATTCTACATGTAACAAACTGACAGAGAAAAAAGAGAACTAGGAATTAAATGCCTGTTGCTCTCTTTTCTTTTTTTTTTTTTTTAAATCACTTTATGTTCCCTTGAAACCATGAAAGAAATTTCCATGGATTTTCCTCTAGGACCTCAGACCAAGACATTTGGGAAAAATAAAAAAGGGAAGCAGGTGACTTGACTGGAAATGGTTTATTCTTTATGAAAAACAAAAATTCGACTGCTAAAAGTAGTTAGCCTAGTTCTGCTCTTGTGGAATTCAAGAATTCGCTCCAAACAACTTGTGGAAAAAAGGCTTAGTTTGGGAAATATTTCCAGCTCAAAACACCGAAGTGTTCAAAGTGTTAGTTCTGATTAGAAGGCCAAAATGGAATAGAGAGGTGAGAACTAAACTCTTTCTATATATTGCAACTGGAAAACAAAATATGCTGCCCACAAGTGGAAAAGCCATTCATCAGACTCTACCGAAAAAGTTAAATTTACAAATTTTTCATTCAGTAACTTCAGATAAAAGAAAAAAAGAAAGAAGAATGATATTGTGACTACAGTGAAGTTTTTCAAGTCTATTTTAAAATACAGTAAGAAAACAAATTCCCTTAAAAGCAAACTGAAGAACACAACATGGTAAAAAACTATTTTGTACTCACTAATGAACACTGTATTTTCAAATTCCTTGTTCCTCTGGTTTAGGCAAATAAGGACAACAATAGGATTACAATGATATACTTTTCACTTTTGCAGCCAGGTGTCTAATAAATCACTCGAAAACCCCTTTAGCAATCAAAATTAAAAAGCTTGTTCTAGATAGAGACATGCAATTTTATGTAGCAGGCTTTCAGAAATAAAATCCAGGTTTTTAAAAAACCCCTTTTGTTCTCAAGCGTTTACATCTTGGATTAATTTTTAAAGTTTTCTATAAATCTTCAACATTGTTCAGATATATAACATAAACAAGAAATGTGGCAAAAGTCGACAAGTTAATTTATTGCACCCTGTAATCAACGATCTCTGCTGATCTTCAGAAAAGATAAACTAGAAAACAGTTGCTCATTCTGTAAAGGAGATAAAAGCAAATGGGAAACCCTGAAAGTGTTCCAGAAATGCAAATGCATACATCATTTGTGCTAAAGGCAACACCAACATTCTCCCTCAAACGAAGCCATATATCAACGTGTAAGAACAAGGAGGCATTCCTCTGTCAGCAGAAAACAAAGGAAACATTGCCCATGATGAATAAGCCATCAAACCGAAAACAAAATGGCAACAAGGATTATGCCCTACTTAAAAACTGATTTTCAGTGTTCTTGCTGAACACACTTGCTGCAACACACGCAGGTTGTAATCCAAAGCTCAGACAAAATGGTGAAGGGCACTGCAACTTGTCTGATTTTCTGTGCATTGGTGATGTACACCACCAACCTCACATTCCCAAACGTCTGTGTTAGGTTCCTCAGTTTTCCCTCGAGTTTCCCAAACTCCTTCTACATTACCCTCAGCTGATTCAATTCTTTGTAGCCATGCCCTTCAGTTCCCTCTTCCTTCCTCTCCTCTGCCACTGCATGCAACTCTGGTGCCAGCCAAGCACAAAGCAGCACACCGTGGCTGCTCTGGAGCCATCTCAACCATCAGGACCTGTGGGCCTGATATTGCTGAGCCTGAGAGAATTTTTAGCTTGCTAACAATTGCTAGCTCTTTCCCAAGGGAAACTTCTCAACAAGGTCTTCTTCTCAAAACAATCTAGGCAAATAATATTCCTTCTCAAAACATTTTTCCCCAGCTGGTGTTTTTCTGCTTCTCTGGTTTAACCAATGGGATTAGAGAGGTGTCATTCCTGTTCAGCAATTATGTTAACTCTGTATTGGAATACCTTATAAAATAGGGGGAAGAATTGGAAATAAAGCTTTCTGTGCTCATCTTGCCTTCTGAGAATTATTTTGGAGTCAATCATCTTTATTTCGTGTCAAACAGTGACAACGTGCTGTGGGGGAATGCAGGGAGCACAGAGCCTCAGGGCATCTACCAAGAGTCACACTCAGGAAGGTGTTTCCTGGGCAGACCAGAAGAGTTCAAACGGTGTCAAACACTCACTCTCCTCTACCCAAAAATAAAATTTGTCTCTTGAATTTGGTTCTGTCATACTATGAAAACCAAGATCCAAATAATGCATGGAGCCTGAATGACTTGCCTGTTTTTGTGGAAGTTGCTCAGCTCCAGTGATGGCAGGGAAATGGAAGAGTGAGTAAATAGTTGTCTGTATAACAGACCTAG
>VWYN01008757.1:106452-134039 GCA_013400075.1 Hippolais icterina | reverse complement strand
GAAAAAGCTGTATAACATGCACATTCTCTTCTGTCTAGACTGCATTCCCTCTTCTTTTCCTATGAGTGGCAGAATGGTAAGGGCTTTTCTAAAGACCAAAAATGTCAAGTATGGTCACTCATATGGTCAGTTTAGAGTAACTAAGTCATAGTTTGTATATGTCTTCCTTTGGGAAATCTGCATCTTCCAGTGATGGCAACCCTCTCTGCTTGCCTTTATTTGTGGGAGGTAGTTATAAAATCTGCCAAAAGTTTTCCAGTCACATAAATACTGTACATAGAGTACAGGGACATCCATTTCCGCTGTTAAAAGTACAGCATACACGCCAGTTGCACAGAAGGATTTAGATTTCTGTGTTTTGGATAAAATGCCTTGTTTTTGAACCCCATTTTACCTAATGTGGAAAGATACTTTACTCTCAGGTGTTTAAGCATACCTTTTTATTCCTAGTTAAAATGAAGCTGAGCTCTCTCTCCTGCTGTGTCCATTAAGACTAGTGACTGCTGGTGGTGCTTCCACTTTGCAATCTGCAGCCACTCAGAAAATGTCACACTATTTCTTAGGCTTGGCTGCATCCGACAATTGGTCCAGCTAATCCCTAAATGGAGAAAAAACTGTGCAGACAGTGCAATAGCTGCAGAGCAGCAGGACTAGGAGAACTTGGCATAAAAATGGCTTGCCAAGCAAGAATTCTTTGTTCTTTATTTTTGTGAGGGATGAAACCCTGGGGTTTTTAGCAGCCTCAGGAGCTTCCCATAATTTTTATGCTTCCTCTGGCAGGCAGTTGGCTGCAACTTCCATTGGCACACTCTGAACATTCGTTGTAGAGTTTCTTGAGTATAGCTTTAATCATGTCTGCTACCAAGAGAGCTATGGATAAATATATTGCATTTGATTCAAGCGGGGCTCTACTATTGTCCATGTAAGATAAAGACAAACTTTGTGTGTTTGTATATGTGTAAACCTTAATATTTCCTAATGTCCCTTATGCACTGTTTTTCTCACATCCTTTTCAATTTGTTCAGTTTTTTTCCCAAACCTGACATCTTTGAAATCACTAATGTAGTTAAAAAATGGACATATCATATATTGTAATAATTCTACATCAGCTTTTGATAATATGTAGCAGGATTTTCTTTGTACTTAACACAAGGCTTTAATTTCACACCCACTCTGCACAGTTGTAAAGGCTACAGCAAATTTAAGGAAGAGGCGTTCAGTATCTATACTTCTGTCCCTTTATCTTGGACATTAACTTGTCAAACAACGTGTCTGTCTTCAAAAGAATTACTGTGATACCCTGCCCACACCGAGTTCTTCTTACTTTCTTGCCTTCTATTTTTGACTTTTTTCAACAAGTGGTGTCTTTCTTATACAGTCTGGCCTGCAAGGATTTATATCTGCTAGGACTTTCTGTGGCTTCCATGACAAAATCCGGGGTCTGAATTTTGCAGTTAGGGTCTACAATGTGTGGATGGATAACTGAGTGAGAGCTGCAGACGAGGAAAATTGCCAATGGAATACTCAAGCCTTCATCTAAAACTCTGCCTTTTCACAGCCTAAATACCGTACTGATAAAGGAGGCACCTACTCCTGCTCAATACTTAGAGCTCTCAATCCTCTCCTGAAGTGATGCATCTAAGTTATGTTCTTGCAAACAAAGTCTACATCATTCTTTCCTTCAAAAACCTCTCTGGAAGTGACATTATTCTTATTTAGATAAAATGCCTTTTCAGAGATATTTTGCACTAAGTTGTTTAGAGTTGACCATATTTTTCACATGGATTAAATGTCATTTGATCAAATATATAAATAAACATTGGAAAACAGATTTTCTCCCTGTTTCCTATGTGTAGATGGGTCCTTTATGTAACGAGACATTCACACTTCTTTCCTTTCTGGATCCCAAATAATCTTGTTCTTTTGAGCACAGGGAAAGACACTCAAGAGAAAGCTCGGAGGCAACAGTACCTTGGGGCTTTATTGATAATGGTTAAAGCAGGGTCCAGAAGTCGATCTGGAATGCAAACTGACTGGCCCCTCTGTTCAATTATTCTAATCTTTTTGGCTGAGATGATATTTTATTTTCTTGCCTTTGCTGGGGTCAAAACCAGAAAAGATAGGAGCATACAGCCTTGGCTTTTTTTGTTGGTGTTTTTCAATGCAGCGTTTTATATGTACAGCTGCATAAAAAGTAAAGTCTTCTAAACAGAGGACAGCCCAGTCATCAGCCCCCCAAAGCAGGCTTATATGGCATTTCTGTTTACAGCTCATGTGCAGAACATCCACAGGAATTCCCTCCTATTACTAGGAATTGTTGTATGTGACACACAGGGTACAGGCAAAGACTCATCAGTTCAAATTAATTTAGTTTAGGTTGGCTTCAAAATATTCTTATATAGCTTTTGTAGGCTTAGCAACCCATCTTACAGTCATGTATGTTGAAGCTAAACATAGTAGTAATTTTAAATTTTAAACCTCTCTTATGTAGGAAGATTCAGTATTAATAATAGCAGCTCCCAGATGATATAGATGTATTTCTGTAGTTTCTGAAATAGAGATATGCTAGTAATGTTTGCAAATTTCTGTCAACTCTTTAGAAGGACAGAAAAAAAATGCCTTTGCATTTAACAGAGAATCAATTCTTGCCACTGCTCCCAAAGCAAAAGATGTTTTTCACTTTGTTACTTAAGATGTATTTTCAAAGGAAATAGAACATTACCTTCCTATGATGTTTCTCCAGAGGTGACAACAGCATATTGTTGCAAAGGGCTAATTATGTTTTAATTTTTGTAATTTTTTTCCTTTATTCTTTCTCTACAAAGGTGCAAAGAAAAGGTGCAAGGACCTCTCAGTGCCTTGAGGGCCACTCTCTTACCTGGAGATTTCACAAACCTGAATAGGTTGAGGTCTCTATTGTTCTGTACTACATATGTTCAGTATTCCTGTGTGAATTTGTATACTGCACTGCTATCTTCCAGAAACTGACATTTCACTCTCGTGCTGCAGAACTAAAAGATGCTGAATGGAATCAGAGAGACTCCTGCAAGCAGGAAGGGAAGGCAATGCAGTGGGTTGTATTCATTTACTGCTTCAGCATAAAGACGTACTCAGTACACAATGGGTATAGATAGATCTACACAAATAGATATATAGGTAGGTAGGTCATAATATTAAATGAAACAGGACTGGGGCAAGGGCTGGATCATTCATATACCATTTGTCCACAGCAAAGTCACTGAGGCTGCTGCAGCTTTCTCAGACATTGTCTAAGCCCAGTCTGAAAACAGCGTGCCAGGGATTCTTCCTAGCAGACATTTTGGCTGCTGCCCT
Source organism: Hippolais icterina (assembly GCA_013400075.1). Lineage (NCBI taxonomy): Eukaryota > Metazoa > Chordata > Aves > Passeriformes > Sylviidae > Hippolais > Hippolais icterina. Next base: position 130,706 of record VWYN01008757.1, on the reverse strand, counting down.
TTGGAGAACAAGCAGCTGTCCAGACTGGTCATGCCATTTGGCCTCAGAACTACAAAATAAATGTTATAACCCTTATTCTCATACAGACTCCTGGGATATTCTCATCCACCTTGACAACATATAGATTTTGGTATGAAAATATAAAAATTAAGCAACTAAGTGCTTTCTTTGTTCTCTTTTAAGGTAATTGAAATGGCTTAGGTGCAGATTGCTTGGTTCATAAATGGACCATGGTCAAGTGGAAGATGTTTGATGCACCTTATGCTGAGTGCCTTCAGTCTTCACCACCATCTTCCTCCTATTCCAGCTCCTAGCTCCTGGCTTAACATTTTGCCTCAAAAATCTGACTTACTGAGATTTCATCATCAATAAAACTTCAGCACTTTGATTTTCAAAACATTCGACATCCCCACTTATGATCCGATCAGAATTCTCTGAGTGTTGAGCTGGGGTGCAGCTTCAGAAGGATTGTCTGTGCAGAGAAACAGAATACAGACCTTTAGGGCAGCCAGAAACAGGTCAGCTTCTGAATAAGGAGACAACAAATAAGCAAGAAGCATACTTGTTAGCAAGTGCCTTCAAATGGCTATATGGGAAAAAAGGAAAAAATTAAAGGTTTATTCCACATTGGAATAAATATAGTGTATAATAAAAAAGTTTTCCTGACTAGCCCAAATGACTTTGATCCCACAGGGAAAAGTAAAAGTGAAAAAGAAAGCTATAAGCTCAGTTTTAGAAAAATGCCATTATCATTAGAAATAGAATACTTCTCCACTTTTATTACACAAAGGTACTTACCTGATTAAAAAAAGATAGAAAGCAAAACTCATCCTTTTTCTGATTTAAATCACTGTAGTTTATAAATATGTGATATACAAAATCAGCAAATTCACACCTTCATAATATATTGATTGCCTCAGAAGGAACATTTTAACAAGAAACATTTAAATATGTCCTTGAAGGTGAAGAAGGGAAGAACAGAATTGATGCTAAAGCAGAGTTATTTAGTAGCTCAAGTCCAGTGGCTGACAGGCAGGACCTGCTGCTTTCAGCCTTCAGGCATCACATCAAGCTGGACAAACCACAGTGAAAGTTATTACCCAAACTTGATGCAGTACTTAATCCCTTTTCTGAAAGTGGAGATAACAGTTGATGTAATCTCTCTTGAAATAAGCTAAATTACTATTCTATGAGCAGGGTATGTGACAAACAATTCTATCTGCTTTGTGTTTAAATGATGAAGCAAGGAAACAGTGTTGTACAATAGTTAAAACTTATTATCTTCTGCAAGAGGAGGTAATAACCATGAAAATATGATCTACCACTGAATTCAACCTCCATTTTATTCATTCTATTCTCCATTAAAAAAGACATGACTTTCATTTTGCAACACCAAGTTTCTTCACATTAAATTCTTCTGGTATTTTGAGACCACATGGTTGACGTTTAAAGCATAGTGCATATATACATATTTACCTGAATATAGAACCTATTTATGTTGACGTCTCTTGTGAGGGAAGCTCACCTGTAACCATACAAAACCATTTTGTTGTTCCAACACTTAACTCAGAGCTGCCTGACACTCTGATAGTAAAAGCTGTAGAACTTTATCCTATTGCAAGGTTATGATTTTTTTTTTAATATTCTGCTTATCAATGGAACCAAATGTTCTTCATTCTTTATGAACTAAAGATATTAGACATACTAATACAAGATATTTCCATTTCAAACATTCCTTACATTTTTTCCCATTTCTTTACAATGCTATGGACCATGTCCTGCCAGGATGTTAGGCTCATGGCTTCTGTGCTGCTGGGCCCTGTGCAGTGCTGTAGAAATGTCATTGGGGCTAGTTGTTCCAAAAGGCTTCCAGAAACCATCTGCTTGGCACAGTGGAAATATTTGGGTCCTTGGCCCTTGGGTAGTCCATGTGGAGGCATTCGCCTAAAACCACAAAGCATCTGAATCCCAACAGAGTCCACAAGCCTTCTCTCCTCTCCACTGCAGGGCTTCAGGTCTATTTTCTAGGCATCTGATCTAGGCAAGACTACTTGTTTCTCAGGCCTGTGGTGAGATATGATCCAGAAAGAACAGAGAAATCTCACTCTAACCAAACATGTGCCACTAATCTGTGCCTTAGTATCACCTCAAGTGCTCAGGTTTCAACCCTTTCTGGTGAAAATTTTACCTACCAGGTGCTTCATACTCCTAATGCTATGACAAAAAAAACTCCAGCTTGCATATTAGCCTTAGCAAATTTGGTATTACAGAGCTTTAGAATAACTTTCAAGGTTCCTAGAATATTCTGGACTCAACAAGATTTTGTGTAGCTGAATTTTTTGACTAATTCTTTCAATCTTTCATTTTTAAAGAGGCAATTTTAAGCTCATCAGTCCTATTTTTATTCTCAGCAGAAGTGGATGCCTTTGTTATCTGAGTGAAGGCTGGAGACACAGAGCTTCTGGAGAGCATGGCCCTGGGGCTGGTCTCAGTGTGAGGTTACCTGCAGCAGTACTGCAGGTACTTATTTGAGGCTGCCACTGGTCTTCCAGAGGACAGATTTTGACCCATTTAGGAACCTTGTTAACAGAGTCTCTTGGAGGACAGTCCTGACTGGCAAATGAGTCCAGGAAGGCTGGACATTCTTCAAGGGGGAAATCTTAAAAGCACAAGAACAGACTGTCCTCATGTGCCAAAAGGTGAGACACTGGGGAAGAAGGCTGGCCTGGCTGAACAGAGAACCTTGGTTGGAACTCAGAGAGGGAAAAAAAGTAGGGATTATGACCTTTGGAAGAAGGGGTAGACAACTCCAGAGGACTACAAGGATATCATGAGTTTATGCAAGGAGAAGATGAGGGGCCAAAGGCCAGCTAGACGTGGCTATTACTGTAAAGAACAACAAACATTTCTGTAAATACATCAGCAGCAAATCAAGACACAAGTAGAATCTCCATCATTTACTAATGCAAAGGGAAACACAGTGACAGAGAAGGAAGAGAAAGCTGAGGTACTTAATGCTTTCTTTGCCTCAGTCTTTAATAATAAGACCAGTTGTCCTCAAGGTATCCAGCCTCCTGAGCTGGAAGATAGGAAAGGAGAGCAGAAATAAACCTCTATAATCCAAGGAAAAAAGCTCATTGATCTGCTAGACCTCACACAAACACAAGGTTATAGACCAGGTTGGGATCCACCCAAGGGCACTGAGGGAGATGGTGGAAGTGCTCAGCAAGCCACATTTTATTGGTACTGGAGGCCTCAGCTGGAGTTTCACAAATGTGATGCCAATCTGCAAGGAGGGCTGGATGGCAGGTCTGGGAAACTGCAGGCATCAGCCTGACCTCAGTGCTGGGGAAGGTTATGGGACAGATTATCTTGAGGGTGGTGACATGGTAGATGCAGGAAACCCAGTGACTGGGCCCAGCCAGCACTGGCTTGTTAAAGGCAGGCCCTGCCTGACCAGCCTGATCTCTTTCCATGACAAAGTGTCCCACTCAGTGGATGAGGGAGAGACTGTTGGTGTTGCTCTTCCTGGACATCAGTAGACTTTGACAGCATTTCCCACAGCCTTCACTTGGAGAAACCAGCTGCTTGTGGCTTGCATAGATGTACATTTTTTTGGGTTAAAAACTGTCTGGATGACCTGCCATAGGGTGGTTCAGAGTGGCAGGAAATCTGCCCAGTGAAAAAGGCCCTGGGGGTGCTGGTGACAGCAGCTGAACATGAGCCAGGGTGTGCCCAGGTGGCCAAGAAGGCCAATGGCATCCTGGCCTGGATCAGCAATGGTGTGGCCAGCAGGAGCAGGGCAGGGATTGTCCCCCTGTGCTGGGCACTGGTGAGGCCACACCTCGAGTGCTGTGCCCAGAGCTGGGCTCCCCACAGTGAGAAGGACATTGAGGTGCTGATGTGTGTCCAGAACAGGGCAACAGAGTTGTTGAGGGGTCTGGAACACAAGTCTCATCACTTGTTTAAATTGGAGCAGATTATTAATTCCCTGATGGGCCCTTTTTTGGGCTAAGAGTGCCTCAGGTTTCATGTATCCTATTGATAGCAGCAGGACAGTGTAGGTGCCAAGTTCAAGCATCTTTGGTGTGTTAGTAAGAAAGGTTAAAGACACAATTATATTCTGCTTTTGATTTGTCAGGTAACTGAGAAAGAATTCCCTGCAGCAGCAATAAATGTTTCTATTTCAGCTGTAAACTAAAATAAGAACACTTTCCTTTTAACTGTCCAGTTCCAGAGTATGTATTCTGAGTATATAGACTTTGGGCTGTTTACCCAAAAACTTGTTAAAAATCTCCAATACCATGAGCTTTATGAAATACTATCAGGACATTCCCCCATTTCCACTCCCCAAAGAGCAAAATCCAAAGATCAGAACAAAATACCTGAAGGAGAAGAATGCAGACTCAGCTGTCTTATTTGTCTGTTCTACCAGGCCCCACAAAGCTCTTTTGTTTTCCAAATTTCCTTAGCTTCAGATCTTCAGAAGGTAGCACATGTTTCTTCAGTGGGAGAGCAAGGTAGCTTGTGATGACACCCTCTAGTCTGTACTTTTACTGGAGATGGTGTGCCTCATCTGCCCCTAGTCAGGAGGTGGAGATCACTTGCAGCCTCATTTTTATTTGTTAGAATTTCCAGCTGCTTCTTTCACTGCTGCTTTTCCTCAGCCAAAAAAGACCTGATGACATGATGAGCATCTGAAGAATAAAAGGGAGAAAACTCATGTGTTGAGATAAAGACAGTTTGATAGGAAAGTAAAAGCTCTGCATGCAAGCAAAGCGAAACAACAAGGAATTTGTTCACCACTTCCCATGGGCATGTAGGTGTTCAGCCACCCCCAGTAAAGCACAGCTCTATCACATGTAACAGTGACTTGGGAACACAAATGCCATCACTCCAAAGGTTCCTCCTTCTTTCCTCAGCTTTGTTGTGGAGCTGTGGAGAAGGGAATTTCTCTGTGGTCAGCTGGGGTCACCTGCCCCTGGATGTGTCTTCTCCCAACTCCTTGTGCACCCCCAGCCTTCTCATTAGAGGGTGAGGTGAGGAGCAGAAAAGGCTGTGGTGCTGTGTAAGCCCTGCTTGACAATAGCTAAAACAATTTTCATAAAAAATTCAAAACATAGTCCTATGAAGAAAACTAACTTTGTCCCAGCCAAACCCAGCACACTGCTTTAGCCTGGGTGGCGACAACAGAGCATGTTTAAAGTGTGATGACAAAGTATTGTTAGAAAAAAGTGGAATTTTCCTAGGTTACCAAATACTCAGTTTGGGTCCAAGCACATAGACAAGTGATGGCATTCTGTTGCTGAACAGCAATGGCAGTTGGAGACGTGGAATTCCTCCCAGGAGGAGCTGCTGCTTGGCAGTAATCCCGGCTTTTACTCACAGTATACAGAAGTTTTACTATGTCCACACACTTAGAGCAAACTCAAACCTGTGAGAACATGCCAAAACATGTTGGCCACATGTAGACAGTTTCACAACCTGCTCCATAATTACTACTGGTATTTGAGTCCTGGAAAGTTTCCACTTCCTTACCTGCACTAACAATTGTAAAACTCTTAAATACTACAGAGGGACTGTGTTGCAACTGATGTAACCAATGTGTTTGTGTTTCAACTAAACTAATAAGTAGTCAAGTTAAAATGCATGATGGAACAAGGGGTCATCTTAATGAGAGACAAAATGTACTAGCTTTCACTAAAGAATTGATTTCATACCACTTTTCAGATTGAAAAGGATTTATTTTATCACAATGCATTATGTTTATGTTTGTTTGGTAATTTTGCCTCAGAAAAATTATTTTTTTCAGTGGAGATCACATGAATTTTTTGTTTGAGAAAAAACTGAGCTACTTAATTAGAGATAATTGCCTGTTAGATACAAAAATCCAGGTTAATATAATTGGATTATTTCATCTAGAGAAATAATCAAAAAAATAAAATAGTACATTTCAATTCTCTTTATAATTGGTAATAAGATCTTGCTCTCTTATATGATCCAGCAACTCTCTTCTGCAATAACAGAGATTTATTCATTTACCTTACTGAAAATATACACTTGCAGCAAACTTAAGAAGACTGACTCTTCACTGAGTCAAACCAGCATAAATCAGAATTAACTCTGTTGAGATCAATGGATCAATGGACTTTAAATAATGGTAGGCCAGTATAAAGAGCTCCTGACTGTCAAATCTCATATTTTTTTTACACATAAGTGACTAAATGAATGGCCCTATGAAAATCCAGTGGAGTACTAAAATCATCTAGAACCACAGACAACCCTACTGCTCAAATAATGTAGAACTGGAGCTGTGTCACATCCATGTCCTTTATATCAGTCCAGCCATCAGAGAGAGAATTATGTTTTTCAGAGACTGAAAGGACATTTTTTCCTTGTACAAATACAGAAGGCTTAAGTTTATTGAAGAAATGTTATTTGAACATAAGATAAATTTAATTCTAGATTATTATGTATTAAATTATGTTTGACTACACTTAATACCTTATTTCAAACTCTGTACCAAGAAGGAGAAACAATTCCATCTGACACTGGAAGAAACTGTCAATACATTGCTTTTTCAGAGGAACGTTTAGATGAAAATATAGTCATAAATATAGTTTTCTCTGGCATTTGTTTTAGTTAGATTGTTACAGGTCATCATGAAGACCTACAATTTTTTCAGGCACTTTTGACTACCTCTCATAATTGTCAACCTGTCAACACTAATTTATTATTTACAATTATGTGTAAAGATGATATGAGGATTGTTATGTGTTGAAATTATGTTTTAAGCATGTGGAATGACAGGAAGCAATTGAATTTCCACAAAGTTTTAGAAAACCTTAAAATACATTTGGAGTAAATCCAACTAGGAATCTTATGAGGCCTTGTCATTGGATACTTCATTTGCCTTGGCAATATTTCCACAAGTGGTGCCTTTAAGATAGTTGAAGTGTATGGGTTTTAACAAATCAAAAAGATACACAGATTTCAAAGGTATTTTTATTCAATAGAATTCAATCACAGTTACCACCTGGCCCTGTTTAAATGGAAATGCTCCTACAATACCTAGGCACTCTATTTGACAGATCCTCTGAATCAAAGATATTCCTGAACATCTAATTCAGGGAACAAAGTGCTTTATCCCAGACTAATCAAGAATATACCATGGGTTCTAAATTTTTATAGACTTCTGGCACAAGCCTTCTAGTATCAACTCTGTACTTCTATGCTCATTTTAAATAACTTTCCTCATCTGACCTTCTCCTAGAATCCCCAAACTCTAGCTGTTTTTATGATTGCATACAAATCTTAAGGCACTTGTTTTGCTTTTCTCTTCTCTATAAAAAGCAAAAATAATTGCTTACTTTATAAAGCACTTAAGTGTCTGGTAATAGTCTTTCTATATGTTACAGCTAGGAGAAAGAGGAAGAGATTAGATATTTGTCCACATTTGTGGGGTTGTTAAATCAAATTCCATCCCCATCTGGTCTGATGCAGACTATAGAGTTATTAATTTGGTGACTTTATTTTCTCCCATAAAACAAGACAAAGACCTTGTGTTCAGTCCCTGGATTATTTTTCTTGGTTCACTGGTGATATTTTTCTTTCTCTCCTGCCTTCAAGTTCAGACACTAGTTCTTACTTTTGGATTGTTCTCTTTGTTAGGTATTTCTTAGGTTTTCTTTATATGTCATTAAAAATAAATACTTCCAAAAATAAAAATGTCTGGAAACATGACAGTGAAAGTGCTTCAATTGTTTCAGCTGACAACTAGAATAAAGTATTTACAGTGTCAGTTGTCACTGATACTGCAATTCAGCCTATTCTTGACTATGCTGGAATGATGTCAAAAAGATTAAAGGTTTTGGTCCTGTAGGAGATACTTCCACTGCAGCAAAGTTGCAGTGTTGTAATGTAAAGAGGTTATTTTCTACTTCTCAGGTAGTATTTACTGCATTTCTCAATTATTTCTTCTATTACTTCTATGTTAGCACATGAAAAATTCTGACCTGTTAAACAAGGGGCTTCAGTTTTCATTTTCATCTTCAGACTAAGTTGTGATCAGTACTTTTCTCAATGTAACCATTGAAGTTTAATGTCAGTTTAGTGCAGATATGATTTCTGAGAATTAAAGATAATATTAAATCCTTGTTGATGCATGATTTTCACTTATAATCAGTTTCAGATATAGTAATACAAATGATAGATTTATATGACTGCATACCAAGCACAGGTGATTCAATCCTTGAAAAAAATTAATAAATTTGTGGATTTTTGTCTTACACTGAGAAATCATATTGCAAGATAACCACCTAAACTCTAAGAAAATTGTCCTCCTTGTAAAAGAATTAGTGAAATTAAAAAAAAAAATCAGTTAAAATGTTAGAGACAATTCAGTATAATCAAGTATAATCAAGGTACAACTCAGTATAATCTAGTATCATCTGTACTGGACAAACATGGATTGTCTGGGCACATGAATTGCAGCTTTGACTATAGTTAGAGAGAAAGTTGCCTTTTGGGCTAGAAAAATTAATTACAATCACTAGAAAGCATACTGGGAATAAAGTGGTCACTTTCTATTCTGCTGCTCAGAAGGCAAGTTATTAGGACAGAATAAATATAGCTATGAAATAGGAATAGAATATTGAGTAATGGATGAAAGGAATTCAAAACAACATTGACAGAAAGCAGCTTGGGAATTACCTTCTCAGAGCTTGCTAGAGTCTCCCATGATGATGATGATGATAATGTCCCATTTAAGCTGTTTCCCTAGAGTGTCTCAGGACCTAAATTTAAGCATTCTGCATCTTTCCTCAGAAGAAGAAAAGGAACTTCTATACCTGCAAATGGTGCCTTTTTGGAACACCAAAACGTCTAGTCAAAGCATAAAGTTTGCACTTTGTGAGTTGGTTATACTAATTCCCTCCTCTCTGTTCCCTCTACCTTCCCCAGCCCTAAATTTCAGTAAAATTTCCTCACAAGAAAGAAAACCCTCCTGGAACTGCATGCAGTATTCATAAAGACTTCTTATCTAGTTACTTGAGGACTGCTTGAAGCAGGAGTCTGATTTGTAAAGCATTAACTTTATTTGCTGATATTGGTAGGCTATAATCTCTGTCTTTCTTTATAAAATTATCTGCAATTCTAATTCTAATGCTGCAAAGGATGGCAGACTGTAGTCTGTAATAATTTTTTTGCAGTTAAATGATGTAAATCCTTAAGTGCATTAATTTACAAATAATTAATCCTGGCATGAGTCCAAATTTCAGGAAGTTTCCTTTTTTGATCTGAAGACTTGATTGAGTGTATGAATACAGGATACAATCCCAGTTTTGTATGATATGCATTAACACCTAATTTTATCTGGACATATACGTATACCATCAACACTGGGACAGGTTTTGAATGCTAGAATAAACATTTGGGAGGGTTTGTTGGTTTTGGTTTCTTAGTTGGATCCAGAGCTCACATTATAGACCTTCTACTGCATTAGCAACATAGCACAGCCTTTCTTCACCCTGCTTATAGGCTTCAACTTAATATTTATTTCCCTCATCAAAGAGGAAGAGATTTCCTCTTCTTTCAGGAAAAGAAAAATTCATGAGTTTAAAACCTAAATCTCCTTATTCTGGGCTAGTTTATTGAATATTCTCTGCTAATTCTGGGAAATCAGAGATTAAACCCTGGAGCAGTGGCATTGAACTTTGGGTGCACTTGTAGAAGTCGCAGGGCTGCTGCACATGTCACATCTCCAGAGCAACCTGCAGCATTTCTCTATCTAGCTGTTGGACCTGAATGAGGCTGGTGTAAACAAGGTGGCAAAGTAACAACCTGTAGCTTCCAGTCCAGCAATTAGAACCCTCATTCTGTTCTGTTGAATAACTCTGTGTTTACTCATGAGCTCACTCAAACCTTGGGGTAACTGGCTTGCATCAAGGGACTATCTGTGAAAATTGACTCATGCTGGTCCTTCTGTCTTCACTACTGTCCCAAAATTTAAAGTCATATTTGTGTCTGGGTCTGCAGTGCAGGGTTCAAACAGCAGAATCTGCCTTCTAGGCTTCCCTCTAGGGCCCATTTCTAAACTTGAATGCCTCTGTTCCACCGTTTTTTATCTAATCTGCTAGAATATTGCATGCTGGAACTTTGACTTCCAGTTTTTGAAGTATGTCAATGATGACATGTTTCTAATATTGCTATTGATAATTTAACTTCACAAGCTTTATGGTGTATGCTGTGCATGAAACAAGCTAACCACACATCTTATGTGTTCCTCCCTTCAATATGAGAGCTTCCAGGTGGTTGTGTCACCATAGTGACCAATTCAGAGAATTCTGCCACTTTATTTCATGTAGTAGGTTAAGGTCAGATATGCTCAGCTTAAGCAAATGTTACAGCATGTATGTTGTCAGAAAACTGTTGGACATGAAGTAGGAGGAGAAATTAGGGCTATCCTATGTTCTGGCTTAAACTGCACAATTGAGCCTTCCCAGCCATTTTTTCTTATCTTCATCCCTCTGAATGTAGTACTCTATTTCAAGTTCCTCTACTGCATCTGGAGGGCAGAAAATTATTGACACATGTTANTTAAAGTCAGTATCTTAAAACTGAAAGACATACTTTCCGAAATTCCTTTCCATTATATAGCTGTTTCTGATAGCACCTAAGTTTCATGCAAGTAGATTTTTCAGTGTCAGCACTTAGCAGTAGATAATATGTGTTTCAATGGCAAATCAATGATAATGTCAATGCTTTGTTCATAGTTCTCTAGATTCATGCGTGAAGAAGAAGGATAATGACTTGGGAAATGTTTCTAAAATGAGTTCACCATTTCTTGTTCATTCATATTAATTTGGAATCTACTTTAATGATACAGTCAGTTACAGTGCAGATTAATATACTTAATCTGAAAAGAACTTTTGAGATGCTTGAGAAAGTAAAGAAGCAGTTATTTTCTATCTGCTATAACATCCTTCAAACTAATTTCAGACCATGGGTTACCTTCAACCCTATGTTATTTGCTGAATGGCACATGCTTATTTTCATCTGAACTTCTGCAGTAAGTTTGTCTTTATCTTTAAAAGAAAAACAAACTCCACAAAATAAGGCACTCTATCCTCTTTCCTTTTGTGAATGGCCAGTTTATGGGATTCTATTTGTTATATCTTTTTGTACACAGCTCTGGTGCAATTTTCAAAAAGCCCTTACCAATGTTTTATTCCTGTTCCATGGATCCTTCCATTGGTTTCAGGCATCAGGTGTGAACATGAAGAAATTCCGCCATCCCACTTTTTGATCCTCTTCCTGAAACCAGTTCCCAAGTGTTTTGAGATTAAAGCCTTGCATGAGAACCACTAATTTAAATGGAAAATACCACTGTAGTTCTAATGGGCTAATCCTCTAAAATCAAAGAATAGAGATTCAGGTACTTTAGTGTAAAATTTAGATCTTCACAACTTTTGCCTTCTCCTAGAGTAAATTCCTTTGACACATGTTTCTGTCCATCCCCCTGCCCCAATCCTTCCAAAGAGCCCAAATGTCTTCACCTTTTAACTATCCAGTGACTTTGTGATTATCTTACATCTAATATCCACCCATCTCAGCTAATTACTGTATGCTGAAATTTTCTGTCTATACATCACTGGGTAGCAGGATCCTCAAAGCTCCTGAGCTCAAGTGAATTAGGGGGAAAACTTATTTCCCTGCATTCACTCCCACTTTACTCATCAGATTGTGCTTGGAGAAATCACCTGACAAAGGTTGATCGTAGTTCAAATGCTCTCCCTTTTTCTTAAAGGAGCAAACCTTTGACAAGAAATTTCTTGGTTTAGAGCCATTCCATACAACCAACAGTGCTCGAATAAGAAGGATCATATTTATCTGCTATGGAACCTACTCTATTTTGCCCAAACTAAAACCCATGGGGATTCTGCTACTGTTCATACTCATATAGCTTTTTATTCCTGCCCTAAAGATGAGTTTTTACTCAACCTTGATAAGAATTGGCCTCTCTAGGATAAGAAAGGGAAATGGAAAACTGCACAATTTATGCTTGCTTTGAAAGTCCTCCCAAAAGACTTCTGTACAATAGGAGGGTTTGAAACCTTCATTTTACACCCTTTTCCTCCAAAGGTTCGCACCTTTAAGTCAACTCCCAAGCAAAGGAAGCTGCTTTCCTTGCCTTAGTCCAAGAAAATGTTGGTCTAAGAAATGGGAGGCTGTAACCAAATGCAGGCACCACACGGGTTTATCTATAGAGCTGTTGTAACTGCTGACTCCTCCCTCACCAAAAATACCCAAACAAATATTAATATAGTTTTAAAAAAAAGACACTGAAGTTCACATCTGATATATGGGAGAAAATCAGTAATAAACTCATAAAAGCTCAGTAACTTTTACTGAATTGTGCTTATTATATCTATGACAAAACCATTTTGTCTTTCAGTTTTCTTGCCAAGAATGACACAAACATCAAATTAGCTTTTCAGATTACCTCTTTGTAACTATATGATTTTATTAAAAAATAGACTGACCAGAATGTCTTTTGATTCAGTTTGTGTTAAGAATACAAATCATAGGAAAATATATTTACTGTACCAGAATATATGAAATTGTTCCATTTGAAATATTCACTGCTGTATCTACGCAGTTTTATTATCAAGAAAATGAGAGAACTTCAAACAGTAAAGTACATAGAAGTCTGGCAGCTGGAAAAACATACTAATGCATTGATTTGCAAAAAAAAGTACTATTCCATTGAGCCCTTTTCGTTCATAAAGGTCTTCAAAACTTATCCCTCACAACTCAGAGAATATATTACAGAGAAGCTGAATGGAAATGAAAGTTGGTTATATATATATATACATTTAACTGCAGAGTGCTTGCAAATCCTTAGGTCTTATTTTTGAAGAATTTTGACCAGACATAGCAGTCCTATTAAACACAAGCTATAGATTAGGTAAACCAAGATGAATAATAACTATTTGCTCCTTTGCTTGTGTGAGTTGTACCTAGTCATTCAGAAGATCTCTTCTCTGTCTTTAATCAATGTTGAAGTAGCAGAAATTTAAACATTAAGGGCCTGTTTTTCATCAGATTAATGAGCAATGAGGTCTAGGCTTCTTGTACTTCTTTTTTTTCTTTGCAATGATACTAGATGGTGTAATGAAATTGAATGAATGCATTTTTAGAATAGGAAAAAGATTCTAAGATATTATACAGCTCTCTTTCTCTCTTTATTTTATTTTTTTCTTATTTTTTTAATTTTTTTTTTTCATTATCTGGAACTCAGAACAGACTTTCACTTTTACTTCACAAGTGCCCAAACAGTGCCCAGTTGTTTTGATTTCATACTCCTTTTGTACAGGTCTAACCTGTGCTAAGTACCTTCCTTCTGCCTCAAGTATAACCATGGTCTCTTTGTGTTAGTGACATGATACTAATTTTTTTTTTCTAGTAAAGTCCTTGTTTTAACAAAAATGAAAATGAATTTTTTGAGACTTTTACATCTAGTCTCTGTACTTTGACAGTAATATTTCTGTCAGGCTAAAGAGAAGAATATCAGTCCTCTCATCTGTGAGCTGACATCTGACATTTTGGCAGTACCCAGAAGGTATCTATTTTACTATTATATTCCTATCTAAAAATAGAAGACTTAAGTACATGCTGGGACACAAACACAACAGGCAAGAGTATCCCATACTTGGGATTATTGATTCTTTGGTGGTAATGCTTGCTCCTACTGTCATCTGCTAGCTTTTCTGATACCCCTATTTTAAAATTATAACATTTTTTTGTAAGAAACTGTGAAAAGATTTTTCAATGGTCAGTGTTCACTTTTATAGCAATTATGATGCATGGTCTCTACCATTGTAGTCTCTGCAGAAATATGATGATGACTCCACACATCAAGAAATCCTGTCTCAGTATGAAATTTCTATGCCATAAAAGAAGAAAATATATTAAAGCAGTGCATTAACACTGGGAACTAATATCTCTCATGCAAAACATTTAGTATATCTACATATGAAAATAAATCTTCAATAAAGCTGCTAAGAAGCAAGAAAAATCCAACAGTCTGTGTTCTTATTCTAGATTTGCCTAGTGGCTCAGGAAGTGAACAGAACTAGAATTTCTTCCAATACTTCAATACTCCTGGAGATATTTGGGATTTCAACTTATTCCATCTTTCTATGAATTGCACATCAAGGAACTACACATCTGACATGTGAATGACTCCGTGTTGACAGTAACTGTAATGTATTAATGGGTTATACAGGTCAGACTTCATTTAAAAAGTGTGAGTCATCAAAAAAAGTTATTTGCTCATACTGTTAAGAATAAAAAGAAATTAAAATTAGAAATACGACTAGCATGTGTTTCTCAGTAAGAAAATCTGTACTTTAGTTTTTCATGCTATTTTAAATTTACCATGTGATTTAATGCACCTAAAATTAAACACTAGAGTCATCTTTCTTATTATTTTTGTTAATTCTGGTGATTATGACTGTCCTTTGATTTATCTCAAGTATTAAAACATAACAGAGATGTTGGATTATTTTCAGGTATTGGAGAGGGTACAATCTGACTATATGAGTGATTGAACATACATTTAAACTATGTGACAATAGCTACTTTCTTGATCATGTCATTTAGATCAGGATGAATTTCTCCACTTGTGCCCTGAATTATTATTTTTTAAAATAATAATCTTCCTCATGAAGCATGAGCATGCAATTTTCTTTTCCAATTAATTTTATCTTAAAGTAAATCCTGATAAAGAGGAGCACCAAAACATAAAAACATAAACTGTCTGTGACAGGAGATTTAAAAAGTCATTGAAGCAGAATGAAATAAGAGTTGGGCTGCTTATGCTGAACACTCAATACAGGAGCTGAATCAATAAAGAATAAAAAGTTATTAACACATGTTAATATGATTTAAATGGAAGTATCCTTTGAAATGGAAATACAATGTAAAAGAAAAAAATGCTAAAATATTCAGTAAGAAGCTGTTTGTTCTAATGCCGTGTTCAGATAATGATCCCTAATCAGATGCTGTATGTTATTTAATATTCTTTGTACCTACCAAAATATACAAAATCATCATAATAAAAAGAAAGTAAGGTTCTAGTTAAAAGAAGCTTATCTATCTTGCAGTACTTGTATTTCTGTTCCCTTTCTCAAAGTAAAATTGAATTTATTAAATTTCAAAGATGGCCTTAAGGTTTGATGAAAACCAGCTAGAAATCATGCTTTCTATCTTATAAAAAATATGACTTTGGCATTTAGCATGTGATTCTAATACAAAGTGCAAAGAATGAAAACTGGCAAAATAGTCAACAACAACAACAACAAAATAAATAAAAATTACTCTGGAGCTGAGTTTTGTTGAAGCAGATATATTCCAATAAAGGATCTAGACTGAACAACCGAATTTTCCCATGGTAAAAAAAACTTTATTGAAAAGTTTCCAGCTGCTTCAATTTCTCATTAAGGGATATACTGGTTTTAGTGAATCTTGTGCATCTGATTCACAGTTACAGGGAAAATTATGTTTAGTTCCAAGGAATTGGTACGATTTTTGACAGTAGTATTGCAAAACACAGAATTGATTTTTAATTAACAAATATTCTACTAGCAGTTTTTCTTGAATATGTAACACTCCTATAAGCACTGATAGGACTAGGTCTGGTAGCTTGAAATGTGCCTGAAGAAACAGAGGAGTTTTATCTGTAGCTGGAACACTATGAAATACTTAGCCCTGCTGATATTCTTACTGTCATAGGTACTTGTGTAAAAAATGGAGGACAAGACCACTTCCTCATAGGTGCTTAGAGGAAAGGTAGTGTAGAGGTTTTGCAGTCCCAGTGCAACATCTGGTAACAGCCTGAAGGCTGTTTGAGGAAGAAAGTGGGATCCTACCTTCTAAAGTCTCTTAAAACTTCCCAATCCCCCACTCTCAGCCTCTCTCTCTGTAATGTATCCCATTTCCACCACTTCCCCTTCAATATCCTTCAAAGAAAGGAGGAGCCCATGCTGGGTTATTTTTCATAGTAAAGAATATTCTAAGCTAGTACGAGACCAGACAGTGAGATATCTCCCTAGTGCAGGAGGCCAGGTAGCACTGCAAGGATGGGTAGATTTTTACTACAGGCACAGAGTAAGTGTCTGGAGATCTGACTTGGGATCAAGACCATCTAGGGCAGGAAGGACTTTGCTGACATGAAGACAGCAGTCACCTGTGTGGGCCTGTCTGAAAGATGAGATGGGAATGAATGACACTTATGAGCCTTAATCTTGAATCCCAGATTTTTGTTGTAGGACTAGAAGGACCAATCCCTTTGACAGCTCCCTCCTCATTAAATAGTAGTCCAAATATGAAAAAAAAGCTTCCCAGTTTACCTGTTAGGATCAGCCATCATACTTAGCATTCTGCTGAAGCTTTGTCAGGTGGAGAAAAATCTGAAAGAAGAGATAGTGATCCACTAATGGCACTGATCCAGACTGCAGTGGCAAGACAATCTCACTTCCTTTTCAGCTTTAAATCTCCTCTCAGCCTCTGTGCTGTCTAGTGCCACATCTCCCAATATCATAGATTATACATTTCATACTTGAAAATACTCTTGTGAAAGAGCTATCCATGATGGATGGTTAATCCCAGACAGAAGCTATGTAAGATGGAACATACGAGTTTTGATTGCCATGTGCCATTTTAGTACCTCATGTTACCTGCTAACCAGTATATCAGCCTTGCTGGACAGTCAGAAAGATGATGTAGTTGAAAAGAAGAAAAACATTCCTCTGAAGAGATCAGAAGTGAGACATAAGAAATCCTGCTTTGTCCATTCTCTGGGGTGTGGGTACTTGGAAAAAAACCCACACACACAAACCCCAAACCCCGTAACTGTTTCTGGAGGCTTTTACTTTGTAGGAACCTGAAAGGGTCACTATTTTAAAATTATAGCAGTGGGAAACACTATCTTCTTTTGTGAGCTCTGAAGCAAATGCATGCAACACCCTCTCATGCAAAACCCTCTAGGGTATGAAGAGAAATTATTATGCAATGATCATGAAAAGATAAATAACCATAGAAAGTCGTTGCACTAAATGTGTCTTGCAAATGAGGAATCATCACAGGACAAATTAACACAAATCAGGACAAGAAAGGGGGTTGGGAAAACATCCAGTGCTGAGAGATTTTTCATAATTATATTAATGTCTAATCATGGTGTCATGATTCTAAGCCTTTTCTTGTTTGAGAACTTTAGTACACAACACCTTCAACAAACAGGTGATTAAAATGTCAAAGGGCTCCTTCCTTCACTGAACACAGAAACTCAGACAAGTTGAGGCAACAAGATGTTCAACTGGAGGAGATAAATTCTAGAATTATAATAGAACTAGGTTGATGTTGACTGAGGAATCTGAGAATTCTCTATTTTATAATCAGATCTCAGGTCGTGAGCAACTTGATCTCACTTGCTTTGACCAGATAGTAGGAACAGAAAAAAACCCATGTAGACAGTATATTATTCTACAGGGAGATTAGGAAATATTGTTTCAAATAAATGTTGTAATACAAGCCAGGTTATAAAAACTGATGATAATGTGTTGATATTTTATTTAACTCTGTAGAACATGTAAAATAAGTTACAAAAATTATTCATATATATTTTTATATAAATCTTTTTATATTTCCTATACATAAAATATTTTCAGCAGACAAACATATAGCAAAGATGATGATCAAACTTTTTCATTAAAAATTAGTTTAACAAGCAGCAGAATTCTTAGAAAACGTATGATTTTTCTTTGCATTGTTTAAGGAAAAGGTAGCACTGCAAGGAAGAAGAATTCTGAAGCCTGCAAAGTATTAATATTTTCCATTTGAAGCAGTTCATTTCACTAATCTGAGGAAATATTTTTACCTCCTAAAATGTGCTTTAGCATTAAATTTAAAATACATGTGTATCATCTTATGCAAATTGTTTTGTTTCTTTCTACTTAAAATAATTTTCAACTTTATTTTGTTGAATATTTTTGATTGACCTGAAACATTCCTTTTGAAAATGCAAGAAAAATCAATCAGTCCAAGAGGAGAAACTTAAACATACTTTAATCAAAACTGCATTAATCTTTCTCTGAGACCAAGACAAAACAATCTGTGAAATGCTCTTTGATTTGCGGACTGAACAGTTAGAAGTGTACATTCTGTATCTAAGAGGATCATACTAAATAGCTGAATTAACCATGAATAATTCAATCAAATATAGAACTTTTAGGAGCTGTAATCTCAGAATCACCTCTCAAAATTTAAGGTTTCTGCTTTCTCTTGATTCCAATAGCACAAGGGGATAATAATTGTGAGCTTCATCTGAACACATCCAACTTTCTCAAAAAATAACATCTTAGCCCTATCCAACCCCAAATTTCCTTTTTATTCATGTTTGAGATCCATGAGCAAAGAAAAATGGTCAGAGAACTACATCTAAAGGAAGAAACTAATGTTACTGTGAGAAATTCGTATTTCTATCAAGGAACAAAACCATACTGGCTGTCTTTTCCACTTGATTATTCTTCACCAGTGAGCTTCTGTTTTTAAACTTTCCCAAATATTTTTTTCTCACAATATACAATTTTTTCAAGGTAGAAACAACACCCAAGAATCATAAGAATGAGTTTCACAGATCAATGCAACTTCTAAATGAACGAGTAATGAAATAGCAGTTTAAAAAAAAAAGAAAAAACAAAACTGAGAAGATCACAGTCTTAAAGAAAGATTGAAAATGCCACAAAGCAATCCAAGGCCCTTGTTTTCAGGTCTTGATGATGAACTTTCCATGGCTGCAGTGGAATGTTTGAAGCCTACTACTTTCAGATGGAAAAAAAAGCAAACATCTGTCCCTGCCAGTTTATTCACTATATTTCTTGAATGCTGAGCAGGACAATGCACACTGAGTGACTTGCTGCTGGTTCTGAGTAAAGTCCTGTAAAACACATTTCTGAGTCTTTAGCATTAGTCAGATAGCTTGAGACAGCTGGCCTTAGAGAGAGGTAGTTGTTCAGAAAGGGGAGGAGAAGGCTTCAGGGACACCTCATTGCAGCTTTTCAGTGCTTTAAGGAAGCTTATAAAAATTAGGGAGAGGGACTATTTATATGGGACATTTTATAGTGAGGGGAAAAGGTTTTAAAATGAAAAAAGGAAGGTTAAGATTAGGTATTGTGAAGAAATTCTTTGCTCAGAGGGTGGCAAAGCACTTGAACAAAATGGCCTGATAAGTTGTGGATGCTCCATCCCTGGAAGTGTTTAAGGCCAGGCAGGATGGGGCCATGAGTTGTCAGGTCTAGCAAGTGACATCCCTGTGCATGGTGGAGGGGTTGGAGCTAGATGCTCTTTAAGGTCCCCTCAAATCCTAATTATTCTATTGCATTCTATGGTTTTATGAATGGTCAGCCAGTCCTACATTTACCTTTTATTCTTTTTTTCACCTCAACATCTCTGCAAGGCCAAAAGAACTGTGACTTGACTGCTCAAAGCAGAGTTGAAGTGAAACTCCAACCAATGTGCTACCAAACAGATTGACATGAGGAGGCTGCACACTGGAAAAAGCAAAAAAAAAAAATCTAATTAAACACCTTAAAAGTCCTTTTGTTTTAGTGGCATATTGTATAAGTGTTTTCTGAGTGACAGAAAGAACAGGGTTGGGGCATTGATGGTAGGTAAACCATGATGGCCAAAATAGGAGTTCTCAGGTTACGAGGGCTCTGCTGCCAGGTTCAAGGTGCAGAAGTACAAGCAGCTGAACTTGCTCAGCTGAAGTGTCAGCAAGGAAAGTACAACAGCAAAACATAGAATTAAATTTCTAACTTCAGATTAGTGGTTCCCACTAGTAAATATTGATAAGAAAGTTATGATGAAAATCAAGAGAAGAGTTTTTTTTCTTGTCACATCTCAATTCTACCACAGAAGATATAGAAATAATGAACTGAAACAAGGATTTCTGCTCTGTACACTTGAAAATTTATGGTTGATTAAGCAAAAAAAATGTGATTATCATGGAATGTCAAAGCATATCTCCCAAGGAAATGTTAAGTGACACAGAATTGGGTCCAATGACACAAAAAGAGAGGTGTTATGTAGCTGAATAATACATCAACAGTAGAACAACAATACTAAAAATGAAAGTAAAAGAGCTACATCCAAAATGTAATCTAAATTTTAAGATAAAAGATAGCTTGTGAAATGCTACAGTACAGTAGTGGTACCACACAGTTAACATTGATGATGTCAAATTTATAAAGAAATCTTTCCCTGTTTTGTAATTTTGAAATGAAAACAAAATTTCTCAAATATGATTGTGTATTTGCCTTCATTTTATGGATTTGCTTGATAAGAACAAGCATGCCTTTAAATGACAGAGAGAACATACAGGTTTTCAAAATGTTACCTGACAGCTAAGTTTGTAATTTTTGGTTTTCTCTCAACTTTTAATACTAGAAGTCTTAAGCACCAGATGAAAAAAGCACACGTTTTAGATGATCAATTTATTTCCATTTGCAAGTTAAAGGTAACATTAAGCTTTAGAGCCTCAGGAGCAACTCCAGAGGAACAGAGGTAAAAAGAGTAAGCAGTATAAAGATGAGAAATCAGCATTACCAACAAATAAGATCCTGCTACCTTTCCAGATGAAAAAATTTCTTTTTGTATTTTATACAGGTTTTCTGTATCAATTTGTCAATGTTCAACCCTCAGTATTACCCCATAAAGTATATATAATTTTTTGACTTGTCAAGGCAATTTTTATGTCAAAGACAATATGGTTTTTTCCATTAAAATCTCAGAAACTTTGATTTTTACCAAAAAACTTTTCTGTCAGGGATTTCTAAAACAGCTGCACAGACGTATGAAGGTGTAAGTGTTCTTAAGAACAGTTAACTTAAGAAACTCACTTACAGATTCAATTCCTCTCTTGCTCTGTATTTAAAGCTCTAACAATAATAATTTTTTTAAAAGCACGTTTTGAATGCTGAGAAATCATTTATTTAAAGTTATGAAACTCTTGATAGAAGATAAGAATCTTCCATGCATTACATGCCAATTATCTTATATTTGATATATTATCTTTCATCCTAAATCAAAGAGATATGACTTCTTAGAAGTTCTAATAACTTAACAATAATTCAATTTTTGCTATTAAAATCATTGCAAATGCTCTTGCATCTCTCCTTATCGTGTAATGATCTGATAAGACAGCCCAAATTTAAGCTCCAAGCACACAAACCCCATAGCACTAAAGAAAACCCCACAATCTTTTCTGTGTAGGAGACAGAATATATGAGAGTGATTGGAATTGCAGCTTGAGGAGGATGATGAATGTGAGTATTTTGGACCAGATTACAAAATCAAGATTTCCTCAAAGAAAATATCTTGCTGTCAGATCCCTTTTGATTTCTTAAGTTCATCCCTTTGAATTTATCATCCAACATCAAAATGAAATGATACTATATAGAGAAAAGCAATTTCCCAAATAAATTATTTTTAAGCAATTTAGGTAGGTTAGACATTATACTTCCAGCTGTTGGCAAAAGTCAGTGGAAACAAAAACCCACTTTATTTTTCCAATACCATATATAAACTCTTTGAAGTAGACATAATTTTTTAGTAAATTTAGGTTTTCAATGCCTTCTAGAACATAGTGTTATTTTCAGAAGAACTCAGTCATACACAGATTTCACTGGGATACAAACCAGACTGTCAGAGTGCTGTTAGAAAGTTTATACAGAAACAATAATTCATCTGTTAAAATGCTGGTATACCACATCCATCAGAATTCTTCTTCCATCAGCTGCATGCTTTCTCTGCACAAAGAGTCCCACATATTTCCTTTGTAAACATATTTTATTAGGTACATAAAAGTGCAAACAATACTTTTGCACATTAGAAGGAAACTTTATGGAATAGTAGTTCATAGTGAAGTATCATCTTTCTGCTTACAAAACAACTTTTACTCTAGGGACAGTTAAAGCAGAAGGCCTGTACAAAGGATGTGTGAAGAAACCCTGCACTTTCAGCTCTGATGAAAGGAATTCCACTGCTACACCAAGAGCTTGCATAACCCTGAACACTGTGCTCTGCTGTAAGCCTGTCTGGGATGGCTCCTTGCACTGATACAGACACATTAGCTGAAGTTGCTTGTTATCATCTGGGGCTGCGCTTGAAATTGTAAAACATCCTGAGAACAACTGTGTAAAGCAGGTTCCTATTCTCTAAAGTTAATAGAATTACACTGTCTAAGTAAAAGGATTGCCAGGATAACCACTGATTTTCCCAAGCTCAAGCCTGGTTTACAAACGAGCTAATATGAATGAAATGTTCCTCTGCCTGCTTCTATTCTCAGTTTGTCTACCAAACATTTGTCAAGAAAATAATTCCATGGATTTGAAATATCAGATTGATGTACTGGAGTCTAAAATTTGCACAGAAAAGCTTACTGCTTTTGTGCCAGCATGCTGTGAAGTTTTATTTTGTAGGAAGCAAGTTGGCTGCATTGCTTGCAGAACTCACTGTCAATGCAGATGAGGTGATGTCTCAAAGAGGCTTGTCAGTTTTAAGGGCAAAATTTCTTTCTGCAACTGTTCCAAATTTCTCAGAATGGCCATGCAGGGCCTTCAAAGACATTTTCTATGCAATATGGTCCTTTTCTTATCCTCTACACAAAAATATCTTCACAATAAAACTCCTTCTTTCGGCTTTTACCTCTAGTTGCTCATATTATTTCATAAGAAAGCATTTTAAAATTGGCACATGGGCATAGATGAAAACATTTTCTATGGATAAGAAAATAAACATTCAGAAGGGGAAAAAATATTGGATTGCTTTTATTCAAGTCACAGTTAAGGTAAATGCTAAACATGCATCAGGCTTCTGGGAACCTGTTTGAGTCTGATTTGTTTAGTGCTGCTGTAATACTTTTCCAAGCAGTAGAACATACCAACATGAGATCTGCCCTGCCCCAGTCATGTCTGCATGAATTCCAGTCACTTGGAAACACAATTGGAGTTGTCTGTCTGCAACAGAGGTAAATGTACTTTCAGTATATAAATATTCATTAGGTCTCATGTGGAAAGACATATGAAAATCTCTTTATGGCCACTGTCTGGCAGTAAAGGAGTGTCTTGATAGGATTTCTTCAATCTCAAACACAAAACCTGCCTCTCAGCCTATTAAATGCAAGTACCCATAGAGCTCAGAAAAAGACTGACACCTCAGAATGAAAGTTTCGTGCTGGGCCATCAGCAGAGCCCCTCCACATTTCAGAAGCTGAGGGGAGGCTGCTGCTTGGTGCAACACTCATTCGGGAGCCACTTCACTGAGCAGGAGTGCTAGAACACTTTCCTGCTTCTCTTTCTTTGTGTCCACATAAAGACTTGTTGCATCATATTCAGAGTCTCTTGTTTTTATTAATGCATATGCCTTTCCAAATTGATTTAGTGACTCCAAATCAAATTTATTTAATCTGAAGCAGCTGATGCCAAATGAGTTTTTGATTTAGTATCAACAGAGGCAGTATTAAATCCCTCTCATGAACTCAGCATTTGAACAGGGACATAGAAGGGCAAAACCACTTTTCAGATAGAGTTCTGCTGTAAATCCACAACTGTACAGTGCAATTCCCAGCCCACCATAGCAGGATGTGCTCTTCCTTGATGGTTTTCACCAATGATGAAAATGGATGTCTGCATATGGCATTACAAACTCTCAAACACAGATGCCGACTCTTCCTTTATTGAAGAGTTTATAACCTTGGAAAACTTGATTTCCTCAGCTCTCTTGTAGACACAGGGCATCTCACTTTAATCTACTAGTTCTACAGAGCAGGACTTGAGGAAGCCTGTCTGGCAATGCAAAGACCTGCTCCTCATGTCTGCAGGTTTCGACTTCGTGCTGCTGAGACACCTCTTGGAGCCAGGCTTGTAGGTTCAGCCCTGCAGAATCTGTTCACAGTAGGCAATAACAATTTGTGCCTTTCCTGTGTTAGGAGTTTTCTGCTACCTCAGAGAAGATAACCTATGCTCTGACACTTACAAATTCCAAGATCAATAGTGGGACAAATGAAGAAAATGGATTTGAGCTCAGAAAGAGTTATATAAAAAAGTGAAGAGTTTGGGGCCATAGATTAATTCATCCAAACAGAGTATTACTATCCTTAGAATGTACACCAGACGTGCTGGGGAGAAAACTTT